>JAMZAV010001315.1:0-418295 GCA_024449915.1 Sweltsa coloradensis
ACACACCGAACATCCCTTCACAATTATCCTATCCGCAACATACCTAGTTAGACACCTGAAGAGGGGCATGAATTGCACCCTGGGCAGGCTTCCCACAAAAATTATTATAAAGCCTATATGAGAGGACGCAATCTCTGGCATTCCACATAGGCCCTATTAACTGAAGAAAGCCTTGGAAAACAACACTGTCAGAGGTGGGTATCGAGTAGGCGACCTCCAGAACCAATCTCGCGCTCTACGCATGAGCTGCCTGGAACCGTCGGTCCGTTACACAGAAACCAGTCTACTCCAGTGGTTAGAGTTCCTGCTTCCAAACAAGAAGGTCTCGGGTTCGTATCCCGTTTCAGGCACAAGATTTTTAAACTTCTAACAAGGATTCAAGTCTATGTATTCTATAAAAGGGTAGGGTACCCGGTACACGATGACTTTGGACTTTGCAGCCGTCCAATAGCAACGAAGCACCTTACTAATTCTGAAATTATTGACAATAGTCTTGTTGATTCTGGCGTCACCCGCGGGTCGGGTGGATCGTATCCAGCTAGTTTGGTAGGTTTCCTATTTAAAATGACGTTCTCTAGATGGCATCGGCGTCGACAAGGTCCGCTTTAAAATTAAAATTATTTATTGAAAATAGGTTGTGACTCACTACGTATATCACAGCACTCAATCCGAATTGACTCAAGTCGGTTCGAGTTCAATTCGGTTTGAGTCTCTTGATATACACACTCGATTCGCATTGAAGTCAATCCACTTTCCAAAGTGGACTGACATGAGTAAATTGCTTGATATACAGTTCAATACGCATTCAATACGGATTGAAAACTGCCTTAGAGATTTAGATTTCAGTGAATACCATTATTAGGCAGGCGGTGTTTATTACATGTTTACAATAAAATGGCGTCTTGGAGGCTTTAATAAAGACATAAGACTTTATATTTACGTAGCTGTAGGTAGAGATACAAGTACATAGTATTTTCAAGTGTTATTCATAGAATCTTGTAGCATCAATTTAAACTGCAACAACAACAACTTCAATTCGAATCGAAATAGGATTGAGGAAGTCGTTTCGAATGTCCGTGATATACACTTCAAGTCAAACCGAATTGAACTCAAACCGAATTCATTCAATTCGGATTGAGGGCTGTGATATACGTAGTGAACCGAGTGTGAGTGTGTGACTTGTGTGAGTGTGAGGTTATGTAGACTCTAAATACGAATTAATTTAATATAATATTTTATGTTGTTGGTAAAAAACGATTGCCACTGTTTCGTTTAGGCCTACCAGACTTCCAGCTTAGCTAATACACGTCTGTGTTAGAAAAGAAGGGCCACTAACATTCGTTTCGCAATGCTCACCCTTGGGCCTAGACCCCGCCTACCCTAGTCCGTCTCCCACGGTGGGCAAGGGTTGCCACTGGATAGGTTTATATACCACTTTACTTATTTATCTATTTAGGGTTTATAATCAGTTCATATTGGTGTGGGACAGACAGTCCAGTTGGTGCGTAGATTGCACGGATTGATTAGCCTAGACACACTGTGTGAAAAGCAAAGCGCAGCCCTCAGTTTTTTTATGCACGCCTACTAGACTAGACAAACAAACAACAGGTGGTGGAATAAAATAGCGTGACATACCCTGACATCAAACGATAGCATCTTGTTAATGATTGTCCCTCTGTCACTTTAGAGAACTTCACTACTTTTAATCACACACGAACACGATAACACTCACTTCACTGTTCACTGTTCACTGACAGGTCAACGGTCAACAGCTGGCCGAAGTGTTGTTCTAAAAAAAACACAGCTGACCGCGTCGCACTCAGCTTACCACCGCCGCCCGATCAGAGCGGTGGAGTGGGCGGGAGTTATAAAAAACTCTTCCATTTTTTAAATCTTGAACTCTTCCATTCTTTCCTCTTTCCTCCTGCCGTGAACCGTTATATCTTTTATCACATCCCGTATATAATCGTGGATACAAATTATCCTGTGGTGGACCTTTTAGCGGTCTCTACTATTTACTCCTGCTCCCCCCCCCCCCCACTTGAAAAAATACTTAATTCAATGACTCCTTATTTGGTTCACTAGGCACTAAATTTCCTAGCTTTATCACCTTCAAACTTCTTATCTGGTCTGGTTATATTGTTGCTTACTATTGTTTATCAATAACCTCATTTAATATGATACGGGATTCAAACCCACGTCCTTTGGACTTGGAGACTTTCGCCTTCGACCAGCGCTCAGAACAAGGCTAAAATTAAAAATAATATTACAGCAACGATGCATAGTTATATTTTAACAACTATAGTGTGGATACACATTTTTAGTTTTATACTTATTGTTAACGGGATGTCTTCTGATTAGAGTTTTTCTTTTCTTTAAAAAATCAAATACTCTTAGTTCTAGTACAATATTGCGCAAAAGTTAATGGTGAGATGAGTGCCAGGCTGCTTGATAGTACCGAACTCGTTCCCTTATCAAGTTGGGTTCAAAGAGCGAACAGAGATAAAGTTCGTTCACGTGATCACATCGCGCACCCTATCGATGTGGTAATCTTCGGAAGCCGGTCATGTTCACACTCTACACCAAGTCTTGAATGATCACGTCACAATTGCCCTCGTTGCATTTACGTGGGGGTTCTGTTTGTCGGGGTTGAGGGCAACCCTTGGAAAATATGTTACGGAGTAATTTCCGTTGACTAGCATCGAACCGACGACCCCTCGATTTGTAGAGCGTCGCAAAAAAGACGAAGAGAATAAGATGTTATGAGAAAGTAGAGCCCGACGGAGGTTGCTCATGCGTTACACGCGAGACTTGGTTCTGGAGGTCATCGGTTCGATACCCGACATCGGCAATCCTGGCTGAAGGGTGGACATCCCCTTCCTATAACTATCCTCACACGTGTAAGTCACGTGACAATTAAGGGGCAAGTTACACTATGCAATAAAACATTCAATTTATTCGAGACAGAAAATTAACCAAAAACGTCTTGAACGACTGCCTCCCCCTCCCCCCAGTGCGGTATATGATTTTTTCATTTTTGCCGAGATTTGTGTACTAAGATAGACAGGATAATCTTTTTTCTTTCGGCGTAGAAACTTTGAAATGTTTTCTCGGAATGACCTAATTTATGTCATATCGATAAATAATTATCAGAAATAAAATAGACGCACGCCCGCAGGCAGCTGTGCATGCGATAGTATTTTACTCGGCACTTTGCCAAACCGCTGTGTAGCTATATATAGTTCGTTGATCTTCCACGCGAGGGCGCAACCGGTGCCCGAATTTTAACACCGAGGCGGGCATTGATTTCTTATGTGAATGCCAAACGAAAAACATTTACCACTCGGCTAATTGATTCTTCTACGCAGAAGCGTCGAATATTTTCGTACGAGTAGTAGTTAATCCAGCTACTTTCGGGGAGGAGAGTAGGTGCTGTTGCTTCCAAGGGTAGTTCGCGGATAGCTGACGATAATTTTATCTTTTATAAGCTGTTAAATTGTCAGTTAGGGGGTTTAGAGACAGTGGTTGTTATTGATCTCGATTTAGTTATTTTCTAGTGTTTTTAATAAATGGCTTTTGTAAAGTGTTGTTTTGACTCCGAGTTACCTGATATCTTAGAGACTGTCATTCAGAAGTGTACAGATCCAGGCTGTAAGTATCTTTTACCTGTTATATTCAACAGTAATTGTGCACCGAAAGAAGAATTAATTTAGCTGTTTTATTAATTGGGTTTAGTGATTTTTATTGAACGTTGGTACTAATGTTGGTAGACCTGACTGGCACCGGCATCTCGAGCGTGACGTCACGTCAGAAAGAAAATGTCAGCTGAGTTTTGACAGCCGTCGATCGACAAGTCATGTTTGTCCCGTGTCAGAGTGTAAATAATTGAGTTGTGAG
The DNA here is from genome assembly GCA_024449915.1 of Sweltsa coloradensis. Lineage (NCBI taxonomy): Eukaryota > Metazoa > Arthropoda > Insecta > Plecoptera > Chloroperlidae > Sweltsa > Sweltsa coloradensis. The sequence continues at coordinate 3,898 of JAMZAV010001315.1, forward strand.
CTTGTTTTCTGTTGAATTCTTAAAGAAAATTGATTGGTGTTATTTTTAGTACAATGCCAGGTATGTTGTTTTCCATATTAAATACCTCAAATGATTTTATGGCTAGTGAAGACCTGCCAAAGGCTTTGGCACGCCTCCTTTGGATTTTATTTTGTTCGCCTACCAAGCGCTAGAGCCCTTCTTTTAATAAAGTCTTAACCATTGTATTTGTTAGCATAGTGGTACTTATGTGTGTGATGAGCTTAGCATGAGGTTGAGACTAGATTTTCCCGGAAAATATCAGTTTGATCTGGCTGAAGAAGGTTGGGGCTAGGGCCTAGACGACGACAGTTGCTCAGGTCCCGGCAGCCGGGATAGGCACCTAGGCCTAGGCGAGCTAGATGCCTTAGTTCGTCATTGTTTAGGATGCCAAGGCATTTTTGTATTCATACATTAATCCAGATAGGCCTAGAAGCGCAGGGTGTGATGCGCGATTGACATGTCATGATCGAGACCCAACGTACAAATACACTTAGGATTTTCTTTTTGTTTAGTTATGTTCTGTTGTTGATAATCTGTTATTATTTAAGCCTACCTATCCCAGATCCAAACTTCTTTATTTTGTTGTTATTTATTCCATAGCCCTAGGCCTAGTAGGCCCTACCTAAAAACAAACCCATCATCCTTAATTACCAACCTTGACCAAGAGGCCCTACATAATTTTAATAATTTTTAATTTTGTTTGAATCTCTTTTTTTCAACCGTCATGTTGCAGACTGGACGCGTTGTTTCTGTTTAGGCTGTTGCGGTTGTTGCTCCGCGCTGAGACCTCGGTACAAACGTCTCGTTGACAACATATTCCCGGTTACGCCACAAGATGGTCTCGTCAAGAACAACATGGAGAAACTTACGTTCTATTCGTTATCGTCGCCGGAAAAGCTGGACCGAATTGGTGAATACCTATTCCAGAGAGCTTCCAGAGATATCTACAGAAGACGAAATGGGTAGGCTACCTACCTATACCAAAGTATTTGACGATTAAGACAGCTGAGTTCACCTGTGTAGTGTGTATTACAAAGAACCTTAGGCCAAAGCTATAGGCCTAAAGGCCGATGCACAATTGCCCGGTAACGATAACGTTACCGTTAACGATAACGAGAAGAAAGTTAAATCACACTTTAACTTACGACACGATGCACAATAAAGCTTCCCGTTGCCGGTTGTTCTCGTATCCCTGCAACGACAACGGGAACATCACCAAGTTTTAACTTTCCGTAACGTTCCCGTCCAGTACCTTACCGGAACCAATCAGAATCAAGATGTCCACAGCCTGACACTATTTTATCAGCTGATTAATGGTTTATACGCGAGTAATATGCGAAATAAATTAAATAAACATGAGCGGAATAACAAAATAACAAAATATAATTAACACACTTATTATTTGATTTGTTCCCGTCGACTTGCTTCACGGGCTGTTGTGCATCGAAGCTCTTAACGTTAGCGTCTTCCCGTTCTCGTTCCCGTTCTCGTTACCGGGCAATTGTGCATCGGCCTTTTAAAAGCCTAAAAATAAAATAAAATATTATATTTATATCTAGCAAAGAACACTGTCAAATGTTCTTTAAATTTAGGTAGGACTACCCGTGTCCGCAGTGTCTATGTAGGTAAGCTAGGTTTTTAAGCTACAATGCAATTGCCAGGTGATACTTACGTACCGGTATAGGTCTAATGTAAATTATTTATATTTATGTAGAGTAGGTCTATAGTAGATCTACCTTTTTAGATATTTGATAAAAGCTAAGAAATAGGTCAGAGAGAGAGAAGTTTAAATAGGTTGGCTTATGGTTTACTACTTTACTAAGGCTAAAAGTCTATTGATGCTTCTCAAAACCTAAAAGTTCTGACAACACTGTTCAATCTAAGTAGGCTTAGGCCTAGAAATTATCAATAATAGTTTCAGGTGATTTGGTATTTAATTGTGTACTAATCTAGGCCTATGTTGTCGTGTTGCCAGGTTTGTAGTGATTGCAATGGAAGCAATGGACCAGCTACTAGTCGCATGTCACGCTCAGACATTGAATCTGTTTGTGGAGTCTTTCTTGAAGATGGTCCAGAAGTTGCTCGAATCAACAGATCCTCAGTTGCAAATACTTGCTACACAATCGGTAAGTGCTGAGTTTTATTGTCAGTCTGGTCTTTGTCAATTGGCCAACACAAACATAGACTGCTTAGGTTTACCTACCTCCACTGCATCATAGAAATTAGTTTATATTTGCCATTGTGAAGCCAAATATTGTAGGTACTGGTGACATGAAGCCCAGTCTCACTATAAATTCCTAATACACTAGGAACTGACTGAATTTGAGAAATTAAATTGTGCTTCAATAGGCCTAAACATATAATTTTAAAAGATTTCAATTAGAAGACTCCCTATGCCATATTATCTTTAAAGTTTAAAGACACATTTTCTTCAAAAGAAACACAACTTAGGGTAGCCTAGCATATGTTAAAACTCAAAACATGAAAGGTCTAAAAGAGTTGTGTAATATTGTTTCATTCAATGGGAAGGTACCACTCAGCAGTTCTCCCTTGAGATCGCAGCTAGACAACAGTAATCACACGTGTTCTTGTTCCACAGTTTGTCAGGTTCGCCAACATTGAGGAAGATACACCATCGTATCACCGACGCTACGACTTCTTCGTCTCAAAGTTCTCGTCCATGTGTCACAGCAATCACAGCGACGTGGAGCTGCGAGACAAGATCAGACTGGCCGGGATACGAGGGCTGCAGGTAAACGTTTGCTATACTCCGTAGGTTACCCACCTTCCCACTTGCAACTTAGGGACAATTGAAACAATTTTATTCAGCAGACACTCCCTAAGATATATTGCTGGCTTCTTCAGCTGGATGTCTTTCTTGCTTTAATAATTGTATAAATGAAAGAATATCTAGGCTACCATTTATTTAGTTTATATTAATTCTTGTAGAGGCTATTAGAAGTTAGAACCAAAATAAAAATTATACACTGTGTTTGTTGTTAAGTAGGCCTACGACACTGATTAAACTAGTACCTACCGGTACCTACATTCAGATTTGTTTAAACTTTAAAGCAACTCGATGCTTCAAAGTAATCAATATCTCTAGGTTACTTTGCATCTACTATTGCCCACATTGCTTAGCTCTGTCCTCTTCTTCCTGTGACCCCTTACCTCTTATATAAAACGGATGTCAGGTTGACTTGTAATGTTTTATGTTTCACTATGGTCTGATTGTTTTCAAGTGTGTTACCCTACCTAGACTGCATTATTATTCTAACTTCCAGGGCGTTGTTCGTAAGACGATATGCGATGACTTGGTGGAGAACATCTGGGAACCGGTTCACATGGACAAGATCGTGCCGTCCCTTCTCTACAACATGCAGAACTCGCGGTAAACACTTGAATTAAATATAGTATTCTTAGTTCTTTGTATTGGGTAGGTAGGTAGGCCTACCTACTAGGAAAACGCTAAAGTCCCGCCGCGTTGATGGATAAGCGTTTTTTGTGAGTTTTTTGTTTGCGTTTTGTGCGTTTGTTCGCACTTTTCCTTTGCAAGTGCTTTTTGAATGCATTGTAGGTGATTGTTGTCAAGTTTCTATTGTTACTTGTTAATTGGTATTATAAACTTCAAAAAACTCATATTAAAATCTTTATTTCTGTGGATTCTGACTAACTTTTTCAACTTTTTCTTTCAAAAGGTACTACATCACCATAACCTTATTGTCCATGTAAAATCTGAACGTTGTAGCCCCACCCGTTTGGTCAGAATCGGCCCAAATGTGACGAAAATATTGCACTAAAAATTGAAAAACTAATATTAAAACCTTTATTTCTATGATTTCTAGTTAACTTTTTCAACTTTTTCTTTCAAAAGGTACTACGTCACCATAATCTTAATGTCCATGTGAAATTTGACCGTTGTAGCCCCACCCGTTTGGTCAGAATCGGCCCAAATGTGACGAAAATATCGCACTAAAAATCGAAAAAAAATCGTAAAAGTACGATATTCATGAGAAACATTTCTTCGATTGTACCCAAAAACAATACACCTCTAAGTTCAGAGAAAACAAAGGTCCCCTTCAATTTTCATCAAGATCGCATAAGCCGTTTGCCCGGAATCGAGCGAACAGACAGAAAAAAAAAAACACCCGAGCTTATTTTTTTGGGGGGTCAGTGAAATTGAAGTCTTCGCTTCCGCTCGCTACACTCATCCAACAACGTACAGGCTACTTTGAAGTTTGAACTAACAACAACTCTTACTTAAGCCATAACAAAATTTACAGTAGGCCTACTGATGCCTACTAGTAGGCTTATGCGCCTTTTAGGTTACTAGATCACTAGGACTTTAAGACCCTATTAGGATATTAAAACTTAAAACAGATTAATTAACGTTAGGTATTAAGCATCACCGGGGACCCTTCAAGGTGCGCTTTTACTCTCACGGTTTTTGAGATAATTGCAATAAAAGAAACTAGCACCTGGGAGGGTCTTGGTGATTCTTAATACCTAACGGTTTTGTTCTAAATCTCACGGTTGTCGAGACAATTGCAATTAAAGAAACTATCACGAGGAGGGTCCCAGGGGATTCTTATTACCTAACGGTTTCGCTCTTACTCTCACGGTTGTCGAGTTAAAAGCAATAAAAGAAACAAGCACCTGGGATCAATGAGATGAATGGAATCTAAGAAACAAGCAACCGTGAGAGTCCCAGATGATTCTAAATACCTAACGGTTTCACTCTAACTCTCACGGTTGTCAAGAAAAATGCAATCAAAAAAACTAGCTCCTGGGAGGGTCCACGGTGATTCTTAAAACCTAACGGTTTCGCTCTTACTCTCACGGTTGTGTCGTCGTCGTTATGTTGTTATGTGGATATGTCGTTATGTCGTGATGTGGTTTTGTGGTTATGTGTTTATGTCGTTATGTTGTTCTGTGGAGAAGTGGTTATGTCGTTGTGTGGATATGTGGTTGTGCCGCACTAGATTGCCGCACCTCGCTGCCGCACCTGTTTGCCACACCCGGTTGCCGCAACTGGTTGCCGCACTTAGTTGCCGCACCTGGTTGCCGCACCTGTCTACCGCACCCGGCTGCCGTACATGATAAAACTATACTGTAGACCAGCATTCTCGACCATCATTCTCTGACAATCCGAACTTATATTACCTTTTTTGAGGAAAAATAAAATTGCAGAATTTGAGTGATTTGTTTGGATATTCGGAAACATACTTTACAAGGTCGCATCATCATTCTTAAACTTTTCTCTATGCTTGGGTTCGTGCCCTGTAGGCGTTTTTTCGGAGAAAAAAAATAGCGGAATTTCGTAGTATTGTTGTTTTAAAATTCAGAACCATACTTTACTACGAAGAATACATCATATTTAGTCATTTTTTTCAAAAAAACATTTCTCTAGGATCGTCAACGGTGAGAGTAAGAGCGAAAACGTTAGGTATTAAGGATCACCGGGGACCCTTCAAGGTGCGCTTTTACTCTCACGGTTGTCGAGATAATTGCAAAAAAAGAAACTAGCACCTGGGAGGGTCTCGGTGATTCTTAATACCTAACGGTTTTGTTCTAAATCTCACGGTTGTCGAGATAAATGCAATAAAAGAAACAAGCACCTGGGATTAATGAGATAAATGGAATCAAAGAAACAAGCAACCGTGAGGGTCCCAAATGATTCTAAATACCTAACGGTTTCGCTCTAACTCTTACAGTTGTCGAGATAATTGCAAAAAAAGAAACTAGCACCTGGAAGGGTCCCTGGTGATTCTTAAAACCTAACGGTTTTGCTCTAACTCTCAAGGTTGTCGTCGTCGTTATGTTGTTATGTGGATATGTGGATATGTCGTTTGTCGTGATGTGGTTTTGTGGTTATGTGTTTATGTCGTTATGTTGTTCTGTGGAGAAGTGGTTATGTCGTTGTGTGGTTATGTGGTTGTGCCGCACTGGATTGCCGCACCTCGCTGCCGCACCGGTTTGCCGCACCTAGTTGCCGCACCTGGTTGCCGCACTTAGTTGCCGCACCTGTTTGCCGCACCTGGTTGCCGCACCTGTCTACCGCACCCGGCTGCCGTACATGATAATACGATTCGATAGAGGTGAAGTGTGGACCAAAGTAAAATAATTGAGTTTGGGTAGGCTACCCTACCAGCTACCTTAATAAATGAAGTACCCAGACCTACATTATTAAAATTTGAATTTATTTTGAAATATGATACCTACGTAACAAGTAGACTATGGTACCTTCTTTACGTACATTGTAAAGCAGGTAGGCCTGAAGGTACTTCCCCCAGGTCTACCCCTGACTGAGCGCGATGTGTTGTTGTTGCAGCTATCAGTCCAAGGAGGGTGAAACTCCTGAGGCGCCGCAGGAGGAACGCTGGGACCCTCCCACCCTGGCGGAGACTTGTATGAGGGAGTTGGTCGGCCGAGCCTCGTTCGGCCACATCAAGAGCGTTCTACGGCCCGTGCTGAGGCATCTAGACCTGCACGACTTGTGGTATCCCAACCAGTTTGCGCTGCACACGTTCCGGATCATCATGTTCTCTATACAGGTGCGACCATCATAGTACTAGACCACACTACTAGATGTGAAATATGTTCAATGGGAGTCTTACAAAAAATTCATACCTAGTTAATAGGCCCTACTATATTTATACGAATATGCGATACAGATATATTTTAAAATACGTAGCAAGTTAAAAAAAGTGGTGTGCTGCCATAATAAGAATCAATGACTCTTCAATAGCATTTGTATTTTACTTATTACTTTTAAGTTTTACTCTTAAAATTTTAGTGGTGAAAAATAGGGTTACAGCCATTGCTTGATGGTTGCACAGCAGCTTATATTCAAGTAAATAGAATTATTCTCTCTCCCTCTTGCCATATGCACACACAAACTGACACTTTGATCACTCTTTGAGTAGGTTTACTACTTCCTTGATCCTTCAAACAAAAGTTTAGTCCAATGAGATAATAAATAGATGATACAAAGTATGCTACTGGTACCGAGGTAAATGTTATTAACTTTGCATTTTTGATAATTAAATGACCTAAAGATTTGTTTTTGAAAGTCACATTGTAATTCAATATAAATCTCTGTTGGTACGGTAGCCCTACACTACATAGTACGTCTTCACTTTCAGGCCCAGTACTCGTACACAGTGGTTGAGACTCTCATGGCTCATCTGGACGAGAACTCGACGTCGAGTCCCAAGATAAGAACGAGCATTGCCGACGTTCTCTCGAAGATCATTGCCATTGCTGCTGGCGAGAGTGTCGGTAAGACTTTACTGTCACCTATTCGGTTGGGCAGTTTCATTTTAACTAGTGCTGTATGTCAGAAATGGGTTAACTAATTAAAAAATCAATTAATATAGTAACTATTGGTCAAAGCTCCCGACCTAAGCCACAATATATTATATTTTATGTAGTTCTGCAATTACTATTGCACTGCACTAGGTCTTTAACAAGAAAACAATATCTAGTGGGGCTCATTGGTCATTTGATTTAATCTCTGCTTCTAATGTAGCAAGTCCCTGGTTCAACTGCGACTTTATTCCATCAATATCATAATGTGAACGGTTACTTGGAGCCACCTGAGCAAAAATACACACTAATATAATAATTTATCTTGTATCTGAATTGGTGGGCCTCTTAAATATTTACTTACCTGGTACGTACCTATTTACAATTACGTAGCTGTATTTTATTCAAATGTGATGAAGTCCTTACAAAAGCTCGGGTATAATAGAGTGCTATCTATTGGGCTATTAAATTGCTTTCAATTTTATTTTAGAACAGGTAGGCCTAATTAGTATTTTTAAATTAAGAAGTGATCACTATTTATAACTTTTTAAACAATACAGTGCAATGTACGTGTGTTTGTCGTAGGGCCGTCCGTGCTGGAGATCATCAACTCTCTGCTGTCGCACCTGCGCACGTCGGTGATGCGCGAGGCACCGGCGGAGGACGTGCAGGTGCAAGAGGAGGAGAGTCTGTACCAGGAGGCGCTGATCAACGCACTGGGGGAGTTCGCCAACCACCTGCCCGACTACCAGAAGATCGAGATCATGATGTTCATCATGTCCAAGGTCCCTCACCCCTCGTTGGACCGGCTGCGGGGATTCAGCGGGCCGGGAGACGTACTGCTGCAGAACATACTGCTCAAGTCATTGCTCAAGGTATGTGCTTAGTACTGCTGCAGAACATACTGCTCAAGTCATTGCTCAAGGTATTTATTTCATTCGGTGATACATAGGTTTATTACTTAGCCTCGAATCAAAATATATAATATTCTTTTCTTTGTAAAGTAAGTAAAGTCCTTGAAATATTATGAAGGAAAAGAGTATGATTGTAATAAGACTAATTATGTTGAATTACTCATTAATAAACAGCCTTCGATAAATTACTTTCAATGTCTACGTGCAAGTGCATTTACAATTCCTACATTTAATTGTGTAGGCCTACACAGGATGATAAATCAACAATAAATAATGACGAAATAATAGCTAGTTTGTCGTTGTCGCTCTTGCTAAATATCCTGGTGTTGCGCATGCACTGCAATGTTAAACCTAAGACAGCTTCTATTCCAATATTCCCGTGTGCTCAAGCCAGGGCATTTAGGGAGACGGACAGTATGGAAACAATATGAGGAAACTGAACGCAATATAGCCATACTATCAACATTAAATTAGGTTTGATATAGGCCTATATACATATCTTTAAAATTTGTGAGATCTGTGTAGGTACTAGGTAGGTAGATTTACTCTAAAGTGTAAAGCTTAGGCCTAAGAGAATAGGCCTACAGATAAATAACAGATAAACAGATAAATTTGAATTTGTCTGTGCTTTTAAGTTAAGGTATTTTAATTTACAGTGACAGGATATTAAATAAAATATTAAGATGACTTCACCTTTTACAGAGTCTGCCTGACAGGTGTAGCATATATGTTACGTACCGTACGTTTGATGTTTACTGTTAGAACTTGCATTAGGTAAAATGTTTCAAAACTATCAGAGTAGTCTTGAGTTCATGCAGGGCTGGATTAAAGTATTTGGCGCCCCTAGGCTATAATATTTTAAGCGCCCCCTGACAATAGCGCCGCAGGCGAAAATTTTGAAAATCATGTTTTTAGAATGCGTTTGGTGTGTTTTAGAACAAAAAAGTGGGCTAAATACAATACCAAAATGATGTAATTTTTGTGCAGTCAATACTCGAAACAAGGCAGCTTTGCGCAATGCGCCCTCTGAGAGCTTGCGCCCCTAAGCTATAGCCTAGTTAGCCTAATGGTTAATACGGGCCTGAGTTCATGGTATTATAATATGATGAATGTATGTTGTGTTAATTTAATGTCTTGTTTTCCTAACCATTGCCTCTTCTCTTACGCATTGAATGCATGTGCGTATAAATGAAACTGAACCTCACCGCCCGGGTACATTTGTCCCCCCCAGGTTGGCACCAAGTACCGTACGATCCACTTCAACACCACGTTCCCCGTGTCGTTCCTTGAGCCGTTGCTGCGGATGTCGCTCGCCTCCGATCCTGACATGAGAATCTTGGTGCAGAAGATACTTCACACGCTGATTGACCGACATCAGAACATGGAGAAACTACTCAAACCCAGGTGAGGTTGCACGCACACACACGCACACGCATGCACACACACACACGCACACGCTGATAGACCGACATCAGAACATGGAGAAACTACTCAAGCCCAGGTGAGGTTTATAGCTTTCGTAGCAAGAATCATTTTGCCGTCAGGTAGGCTACCCGTAAAAATCTCATAGTATTTGTAACGTCTTAACAAAAATGTGTGCCTCGACTGATATCAAATATATATTTTTTCCTTAAAAGTTGGCTTTTAAAGGCTCTGCAATAAATATGAAAACTGCTGCTCAAATTTTAGGCGACTAATTTTAGAAAAATGACTGATTATGAGATTATCCCCCCCCCCCCCCCCGCAAATAATCTCCTAAAATAAGTTTATCTTTCACCCATCCAACTTTTCAACCATCTCCTGTGGATACTTAAAAAAATCATTTTGATATAGATCGATGCAAATGGATCGAGAGAAGGAATGTCCTAAACTCGTCTTGTTCCCAGCATCAACATCCCGGAGCTTGAGATCAACATGGAGAAGTGTTCCCGCCCGGACATCATCTTCATCCGGAAACACGGTCCGGAGATCTACATGAGCCTGTACGAGAGTCTGGAGCAAGTAAACAACACGGTGGAGAACATTGAGGCTGTGTACACAACGCTGGCGCTGGTCAGCGTGGAGATAGCGTCAGAGGAGACAGTCACCGACCTGCTCAGGCTGGTCATCAGCATCCAGGTTAGTCATCTCATAGCCTTCTTGCTAACTGAGTCCCTGTCTTGTTTCGTGAAGTGGCCCTGCGATGGATGGGCCTATCTCCATGTTGATTACAACAATCAATTATCAACCATACAAATTTATTACATATTATTATAAAGAATGGAGAGAGCTTGTTGAAAAGTCCGTCATACATGACAGCGAGGAAGACTAGGTTGTGTCGAGTCTTACTAGCAAAGCAAACACTAAGAACGGTAGACCCAATGATATTTAACATCTATAGTAGGCTAGATCCCCAGTCTCCAATATGTCCGCACTGGCGTGAGCGTACCAAATTGAAGCGTCAATCTAATCTTTTCAAAATAGCAATTTGGTGTTTAAATTTTTTTGCTTTACATTATGTTTTAGATGCGATTAATAGAGATACGTTTTTTAGCATTTAAATTTAGATTATTTATTATTTTGGAAAAACATTATTTAGTAAAATTAGCATTTGTAGGCATTATACCAAATATTTGTTCACCGATTAGCATCATAAACAAAACGCTAAAAATACGTATCTCTAGCGATTAAGTATTTTTCAGGATTGTTTGATATGGTTTTAGCTTGTGTAAATACAAAAAGAAAAAAAACATTCGGGATTTTTTTCTCCCGTGTAGTGAAATGGAATCTTCCCTTCGCTCGCTATGCTCATCCAATAAATAGGCTGGCTAGGCCTACCTTTTATCTCTTGTGAAGGTAAAAAAACTTCCATTACTAGTACCTACGCCTACAGCATTGGTTCCTATGGCAGCGCTGTATGTGGTTTGTGAGCATTTCTTGCTACAAATAGGACTCTTTCAAGAAAATAGGCCTAAACTCTCATTTCTACCCCACAGCAGTGTGCAGCAAAAATCTGTATACAGAGCAATGATTGACTACGTATATCACAGAGCTCGGAATCGGTTCAGGCAAATCGATTCAGGCTGAAATGGTTTGAACAAGAAGTGTATATCAGTAAATTTCGAACCGATTTGACGGAAACAGTTTGAGATTTTGTAACACGGCAACCATTTTGGAAAACAAATTTCTAGGTTAAAAGTGACATTTATTCATGTTTATCTTCTAGATAATATGAACACACATAACAAAAAGCTTGTAAAAATACAGCCAAACCTTACACACTCAAAAGAAATGGGAATGTACAAACAGAAACAATAAGAATTTATTGCATGGGAATTTTAGTAATCATTTTTGGTGTTAATGGCTAATATGCTCAGCTGTCAGCCTGACGGCCATCTTTAAAAGTATTTTGGCTACAAATTGCTACCATCTATTTAACATGCAAACTCACCTTTTCAAGATGGCTTCAAATTGTCACGGAAGTGGACCCAGACTGGGGATCTAGCCTACTAGGCCTATAGATGTTAAATATCATTGGGTAGACCATAGCCTGAGAAATTGGTGATGCGTCACCCGATGACTCGACTCATGTTCGAACCGGGTGTTTGATGTTATTATTACTAGGAAAACACTTAAGTCCCGCCGCGTTGATGGATGAGCTTTTTTGTAAGTTTTTAGTTTGCGTAGGACCACTTTTCCTTTGCAAGACCTTTTTGAATGCATTGTAGGTGATTGTTGCCTAGTTTCTATTGTTACTTGTTAATTGTTATTATAAACCTAAAAAACCTCATATTTAAACCTTTATTCTATGGATTCTGGCTAACTTTTTCAACTTTTTCTTTCAGAAAGCAATACATCACCATAACCCTAATGTCCATGTAAAATATGAACGTTGTAGCCCCACCCGTTTGGTCAGAATCAGCCCAAATGTTACAAAAATATCGCACTTAAAATCGAAAAAAACATCGTAAAAGTATGATATTCATGAGAAATATTTCTTTGATTGTACCCAAAAACGTGGCAGGTCTAAGTTCAGAGATTTCGAAGGTCCCCTCCAATTTTCATCAAGATCGCATATGCCGTTTGCCCGGTAGAGCGCGAACAAACAGACAGAAAACAAACAAAAAAAAACAAAAAACATTGTAGCTAAATTTTTTGAGGGGTCAGTGAAATTGAAGTCTTTGCTTTGCTCATCCAATTATTGTTTATGAAATGATATCAACTGTGCATGAAAGTGTTAACAATGTTTCTTGTTCCCAGGACATGGCGCTCACGACGGCCTCTCTGAGCGCGGCCCAGCGCTTCAACCTCCACGCGGTGGTGGCGAGCCTGCTCCTCCTCATCCCGAACGTGATCCGCCTTACCCCCCTCCTGGAGTACGCTGAGGGGGTGGTCTCGGCTCGCAGGGACGCCAACGCGAGCCACCTCCTGCCCGAGCTGCTGGTGCACTACGAGGCAGAGAACTGTCCGTCCCCCACGGCACTCGGGCCGGACGTCCTTGTGGACCAGGCGGCGGTCGCGGACTGTCTCAAGGGGGCTGGGTGAGTACATCACTTGAGATCCAGGCTTCAGCCAGTAGGCCTAGTTTTTATTTATTTATTTTCATTTGTTTATTTAATGTCTATCCTATTCAGTTAAAAAACATTCTAAAATTGTCTTATCTTTCAATTGATCACTCATATGCACATCTTTAGGACATGCGAACATTTGAAGTTGTCTGTCGGTACTATTACCGACTACGAAACTAAAATCAAATATCTAACACTTTAAAATAGAACAACATTTAAAAACAACTGGATTGAACAATGTTGCAATGATACAATCGTCATAGATTTCCCAGGTAGACACTACATTAAAATTAATTAAAAGCTTTGTTTTCACATATTATATTATTCTACCATACTTCCAGCAACTTGAGCAAGTTAAGTTATACATCATATTCACGTCTCAAAGAATTCATCTATGGAATAAATGCTATGTTCTAGATAGAATGACTTTACCCTAACTTTAAACTTATTTCTAGATCTTGTATCTTCAATATTCCTTAGTTCTTGGGTTGCAAGTGTTGCAACTATGTCTAAGTATAAGTTGTCTGTGTCAGGTTCGACACCGCCCGGCTGCAGGGGACCACCCCCTACGCCGGCCAGCACCGACACTCGTGGGTGGACGCTGCCGGGGGGAGGGGGAGCGCGGCAGACCTCTTCCAAGTGGAGGTGGACAGCGTGTCGTCGTCGCCAGGGCTGCCCAGGGTGAGTGGCACTTTCTCTCTCTTAAATAGTATTAGGGTTGGAGCGATCATAAATAATTCGTAATTGATGTCAAACCAATAATTTTGACATAACGTAGAAAAAAATTCAACATCGAAATTCTTTCCGACATCACTTTTTTTTATTTTATTATTTTTTAAATCTTTCCTCTTTTTTAATGTAAAAAAAAAGGTTATGTAATTTACTCAACTCTTGTTACTTAGTTAGTTAGTGTTGATTTAGAGCAGTAGGCCCTACCTATAATTCTTGTTAGTAGTATCATCTCATATTATCTTCTAATTCTTTTCATATGCCCACATTTTTTGTTTCCTAGGCAATCATGCATTTTCTGGTTTTCCAGAATATTATTGTGAGCCATTTGCTTTATTTGTGTATTTATTTATTTAACGTCTATTGCTGTTCTATTCAGTTGAATAACAAGCATAAGCTTCTGAAGTGCTTACATTTAAGATTCACATTGAAAGATTTCTAAGAACGATAATAATAATCATCATAACTCAGTTCCAACTATGTCGGGTTGAGTGGTGGTTTTTCACCATTATCTAGGGCATGAAACTGTAGATACTAAGCTTGCCAGACTCAGTGTTTCTTCCACATCATCTAACTCCTTCCTCTCCACCAATTTACTCCACTCTCTTCTGTCCTCCCACAGCTTTACTCTTGCCACATGCTCCCACACTTCATTCCGTTTTCCAACGTCTTCTTGAATTAATCTTTCCCATTTTTCTCTTTGCCTTCCTACTCTTCTTTTCCCCTCCTCTGCCGCTTCAAATTCTCGTCTTGGAATCCCCTCCCTGCCCATCCTTTTCATATGTCCAAACCATCTTAGACGTTCTCTTCCTAGCTTAAACGATAAACGAATAACGAACGATAAATACGTATAATTTGTAACACATTTGTTTAATAATTTTGGCATATCCATTGTAAGACATAGCCCTAAGTGAAATCAAAATGGAAGTGCTCCAAGGTTGCCCTCATGATCACAACTCGAGCTGTAGTCGTCAAGTCCTAACCAATCCAACCTCTAACCTAACCCCTTCCCTATCTGTTCAGCCACAGCATAAGAATGACAAATGGCGCATCGAACGTCGCTTCAGCTGGGATATGCTCACGGGTATGAATGGCCACAACTCTCCCTCGAACAACTTTGACTTCGAAGATCCCTCACGCAACAACTCCTTTATCCTGATTCCCCAGCCGTCCTGTTTCTCCTCCCTCACGGTAAGCGATGATGAGTTGTACTCTGGTGCGTAATAGTCAAGTTCACTCCTGACAAACTTCTCAGGAACTGATTAGTTTTACTTTGTTGAAACATTCCTAGTTAACTTGAATCTTTGATTACCATGCATCAAAATTAAATTTGTTTGTTGAATTCAGAATTTGATCAAAGAAAGATAGGTGGTAGTTAAAAGTGCGCTTGAATGTAGATGACTAAATAATGACATCTCTATTCATGACTGATCATGAAGATTGTTAATACGTAGACCATTTTCAGAATTAATTGCGCATGCGCACTTCGTTGCAAAGCATTATGGGAGAAAGGGAATTTACATTCTAAATGTCATGTGCTTGGGATTGTAGCGCTGACTGTGCTGGAAATGCAGTTCTCCACACACCCGAGCATATTTTATTTATTTATTTAACATCTTATCCTATTCAGTTAAAAAAATGATTTAAGGAGAACTACTATTTTGGCATTTAGTGTGTAAATACCCTTTCTCACGTAATGCTATGTGCGTACAATATAGAGGGAGCTGGTGATTTTGAAAATCGTCTATTCAATTCTAGGGCTATCTATTTTAAATAATGCCAGCGGACAATACATTGTCACTAGCAAGTTAACATGGCACTTAGGTAGCTCGTGCTGTTGTTGGTCTTTCTGTGGCTTGTTGGTCTTATGGTTAGAGTCTCTGCTTCCAATGCAGACAGTCCAAGGTTCAAATCCCACTAAAAAAAGAAGATTTTTGACTTTGGAATTTGTAAACGGAGACTACCGCAGGCACATACCGCAATACATTCTAAAGTTGTTCTGAACCAGCCTTGTTGATTCTGGCGCTGTCTGCGGGTGGAATCGAGTCCAGTGTTTCCTATTTGAATTACTGGTCTCTAGTTGGTCATTGTTCGCTCGTCGATGGTGTTGGCGCCAGCCGGGTTGGCTTGGGCTGCTTTAAACTTAATGTCCCCCATGTGACTGAGTGGGGATTTATAACGTAATCTCGTCTCCCCCTCAGCGCCACCCAGAGGAGGAACTAACCTTCGAGTCGATGAAGAGGGTCCTCACAGAGTCAGCGGAGAGCAAGAAGGCGGAGGAAACGGAGCGGAGGATACAGCTCAGCGATATGTTCAGGACGGCGGCTTTCGAGGACCTAGTCAGTCGCTCGTCCAGGGTAGGTCTACTCACACCAGGTGTACTTCATAGTTTGTATAATTCAATTTGGTACTATATTTGAACATTAATCTATGGAACCATGGAAAACTAAAATAGCAATCTCCATAGGCAGGTATTTATGGTAAAAACAAATTTTCACCGCTAAAAACGGTTTTATGAAAAAAAACCACTCAGAACAAAACCAAAGATGCAAATAAATTCCACCACGAATACCTGCCTCTGAATTCTCATAACAGCACTTTATTATAATCTGCAAGTCCGTTACAAGATCTCACACCCAAAAT
Organism: Sweltsa coloradensis; assembly: GCA_024449915.1. Classification (NCBI taxonomy): domain Eukaryota; kingdom Metazoa; phylum Arthropoda; class Insecta; order Plecoptera; family Chloroperlidae; genus Sweltsa; species Sweltsa coloradensis. Next base: position 20,060 of record JAMZAV010001315.1, read on the forward strand.
TTTCAAAAATATCAGGGGGAGAGAGATATAGAGCTTTTAACTAAATGTTGAATTATTTTCACCACAAATTCACCGCTTTTGGGTATAATAAAAACAAAAATTGACTTTTATTTTCACCCCAAATACCTGCCCCCGGAACTCATATCCAGTCTAGAACATTTTATATCAAAATTAAGTAACACATATAGTACTTCATCAATTTTCCCTTATGGGGAATACGCTTTATTGCATTTTTAGATAATACTACTTTAACTTGTTCAATGACTTGGCATCTATAGTGCTAAACACGTGTCATTTCTCCATCTCTCTGGACTATGTCTGGTTGGCCTAACCTTCACCTCGTAACAAATAGTTGTTGTGTTGCGCTGACCGTTGCGCTGACCCTTGTTACAGAGCGACACCCTTCAGAACAAGCTCAACGAGATCTTCAGCAAACTGCCGACCGGCTTCGTGGACGTCTCGCGGGGGGCTCCCCCCACCCCCACCCCCCACAGACAAGACTCGGGCGCGGAGAACATCCGGCCACACAACCCCCCCGCGTACGAGATACTCTTCCCGGAACTCTTTGCGTACTGAGCCGCCGCGCTGAAAGTGGCTAGCTAAGCGGTGTTCGTTTACTTCTGTTCTTGCAAACTGAAATACGAGGATGGATATTTCTTAAAGAAGTCGACGCATGGGAATCTCCTTATAAAGTTTCAACGAACCAGCTCAAATCAAGGTCAGTGTATCTATCATCATTATCTGTTGCCACATCGAACTCTGCGTTGGGTCGGCATTGAGGAGAGACCTCTCCATCTTCTTCTCTCCTGCCACCACTCTTCTATTTCCACCACATTCCAATCTCCTCCTTGCTGGTCCACATCTATGATTGACATTTATCCTTCTTTTTGCATTGCATTTTTATGAATTTTAAATCACATTATGGAAATTAATATTCAATGATTTAGCATTTCTACTTAATTGTAATTTGTGAGAAACATGTAGAGATAGGATAGGAGACCAATAGTTTACCTGAAGTGGAGTGGGCGCGCCGTGATAGAAGACATAAACACATATAAACAAAATGTATGTAAAAAATGTAGTGTTATTTGTTTATTTGTTTATTTGTGTTTATGTCTTCTATCACGGCGCGCCTACTCCACTTCAGGTAAGCCGTTGGTCTCCTATCCTATCTCTACATGTTTCTCACATGATCCAGCTTTTTGGCATTCCTTTCATCACACCTAACTGTAATTTGTATTAGCACGTGGCGGATTTGATGCCCATACGATGACCTGACCTTGAAGTTCAACAAAACTTTGCTAAGATTCACTGACCTTGAAAGATGTGTAAGCTCTTTGCTTCAGCCAAACACCTCGCAAAGTGAACATAATGCTCACTTATAGACAACTTCACCTTTAACCTTTATTTTAATTAAATGTACATGTGACCTTGGCCGATTAGCCGTCAGCTGTGTATTCATCTGTTATTGTTGGTAATTTGGGCCCTCAAAGCAGGTATCGAGATTTGTTTTTACATTAGACCTGTGTTCCTGTGCAGACACAGCGTCTGTCAAGCCACATGAGCCTGTCTCATCAATCATCATAATTCATCATGTTCAGCACTTTATTATCTTCTTGATTAACCTCTCTGCATGAAGAGGTGTTTGGTTTGATGCCTACCAATGTGAATAGTAGCTTCTTCTGAATTGTGATTGAAATAAAATTCTCTTCTGTATCCAACCCTGTTCAGTTTGCAAAACAGTTAAAATAACAAGTTTTTCTTTCTTAAACCTGTGTTGTGTTGTGGATTTTCTATCAAATTTTATTTGTAAAAAATTGGAAATTGTTTGTTTTTAATACGACAGAAAGTAATTAAAAGAGTTATTTACTAGTAAACGCAAGTGCGAAACCGTCGTCGGTGTGTATTGTATTATTATTATTATATCATTTTGGTGGTGTGTGGTGAATGTGTAAAGCAGTACACTGGTACAGTATTAGTTTTTATGATTACTGTGTTAACTCAACTCTTGTGATTGTTTTATTGTTACAGTAGTCTCAAGTACTTTTGTACAATATTGTTACCTAGTGTTAGCAATCCAATTACATGACTGTAGATTTTAGTTTACCGTAGTTGCTGGTAGCTTGCTTGTATCATTGTTTACAAGAAATTTAAATCGTCTCATTATTACGATGTTTTAATGGTTATCCCGGTACCGGTATGTTAAAAACGTTGCGACAGTGCGTTTGTAATGAAATGTAATGTAATCAACATTGTTATGTCTGAAGAAAAAATATATTTAAAATGTTATCGCGTATAAAAAAAGTGTGTCTCGTTATTTTATATGAGTAAAAACTGTATGATATTGATGTATAAACAGCTGGTGTGTTTTCATTAATGTTGTATTTCATGAAAAATGTGGCTTAAATTTAAAAAAAAAAAACAGTTTTGTAACTGAGTGGGTAGACCATAAACACCTGTTTATTTATTTTATAATACAAATATTCAAAAAAAAAAAAAATCAGAATCAGATTATAAATTAATATTATAACTTTTTAAAATACCCATGGGAATGGTCGATGAGAGAATTCGTTGAAAACTTTGTGCTGCGTGGTAAAGTCTTTTCAATATAGTTCTATAGGGAAACAAAACAAACTACTGTGAACATTCCGTTACGTTACTCTCTACAGAGAAAATCACACTTAATGCGTACTATCCTTGACAATGCTTTGTACGTACTTACAATTTTTTCAGCTAAGTTGACGTTGGGCAAAGGCAAAGGCAGTAGGTTGTCTTACACTTCTAGCACAGGCTTATACAGAGGCGCAGGAGCAGGGCCCCGGGTGGCTGAGGGGCCCCAGGTTGTCTTACACTTCTAGCACAGGCTTATACAGAGGCGCAGGAGCAGGGCCCCGGGTGGCTGAGGGGCCCCAATAAGTGTAAATCCGCCTCTGGGCTTATACCTACTGTACGTACAACAATTTATCAGAGCTAATGTACTTACTGCGTAGGGCAGACATGTTACTTATATCGTGCTAGTACTGTGTGTTCTGTACGAGTAAATCCTAACCTGTTGCCTAGTAAGCCAAGAATGTGGGCATATTAAAGAACTATATATGTTGTCCTCCTTTGTAAATCAGTTTTTAACTGAAAAGGATAGACGTTAAATAAATAAATAAATAAAATATAACCCCTCCAAATCCACAGTGATCTGACCTTGAAAAGTAAATTTTCTTATGACACTTAACTAAAGTGCAATAACTAATAATTAATACGTAAATGTACGTATTGAAAATAATAATATTCTCAATTAATATGTAGCCCATAGGCCTACATAAATAAATAAATAAACAAAATAAATAATATAAAGTACAGTAGTCTCGTTAATCCGGTGGATTTATTGTTAAGTACGTGATGGGAACGATTCTTAAATATTTTGGAAGGTTGCTTGTTACAAATAAAATAAGCTGGAAACGGAAAAACATTGGATGCAAAAAACAAGACAGGTTATAAATAGGACCAAATGCATTTCTTGATTGAAATTAAAGCTTGGCTCGGCCCGATTAACCGTACTACCAGAGCTCTAGTGGAGTAATAAACCAATAATAATAATAACCATCATCTGTGGCCACATCCAACTCTAGTAGGGTCAGTATGACACTTGCTGTGTAGCTCCTACCCCATCACATTCCTGTCTCCTCTTCCCTTGCACTGTCCTGCCCTTGCCTCTTGCTTCCAGTTCCGGCAATCTCACTCTTCCATCCTCTTCACATTCCCAACTATCACACCTCTATCTTCACTTCCCCATTTGCTCCTTTCCATTAGAACTCCTGTAATGCTATAAATTAAATATCTTCGTCTACGAACTATCCTCTCGTTGACTCTGTGTTCTTGTTTTACATACGCGATGTGTAACGGCGTAACGATTGATGTGCAATTAATCTTAACTTATTTATGTTCTTATTACCTCTACCCGGTGATTACTGTAATTACTAATTAGGTCCCGATTCGATTCAGGCGACCATTATTGAAAATACTGTAATGTACAATTGATTGATTATTGTAACTGGCAGTATGTAATCCTTGCTGCCAGCAACTTGTGTGTATTATGGCGACAATAAAACAGTAAGAATTGAAAGTGACTGAAATTTGTTGAAAATTCCATCCATTTCCATTATCTAATTAAAGTAGGTACTGTTCTCCATGAAATATTCATAGTACAGTACCGTACTTCATTAAAAAATTTTGTTAATACAATAGAACAGGCCTCCATGGATTTAGATTTATGACTTGAATTAGTAGAGGACCTGTGTTCTCTTCTCTAACTCAAGTTGCATAGCCGATTGGCCTGAGGTAGGCCTCGAGTGATTTCTAGATACTATGTAGCCTACCTTTTCTTATCTAGCTCTATTGATTTACTTCTAGTATTCTCTACGACACTTATTAGTAATTATAAATTCTAATGTTGACCTACCACCCGCATGAACAGGCACAGGCAGGATGTACGAGAAGAGAAACCTATGTGGTGCTACATGCCAATGACATGGCCTACCCCTTGTGACCTGCTTCACTGTCTGTGTCATAAGGGCCGTCCCACCCACTATTCTCGATGGTGAACTAAGAAGATGGGAACTTGCCCAACAGTGGATCTGTAATTCCCGCCACAAAACTAATTTGAAGCTCGGGTAACACTACAATCAGTCTTATTCTTCACCCCCACCCCCAGCCAAAAGCTCTCTCTCTCTTTGCTCACTGAGGAAGGCCACGTGGACCGAAACCTAAACAGTTTTGATTTGTAGTTCGTGTTTGTCTCTGTGTTATGTCATATACTCTGGCCTACCTACTCCACTTCAGGTAAGCTGTTGGTTCTATATCTCTTTAATCACTCTCCTAGTTTTAAGAGAACTTAACATAGGCAGGTTTTGTGATTGATTGCTGGTGAGAAGTTTGATCAACAGCTGGAATAGATAAACAGTAAACACAAATATTCTGCAAGTGCTGGAACAAGTAGAATTCACAAATACAATATACATGCATCTACCAGTCTAAATCTCAGTGCGCTTGGCACATGCGTGCCCAGGGTTGGCATTATATGTGTATAAAAGGTTTTATACATACGTATGTATAAAACTACGTATAATACAGTATAAAACGTATAAAAACGTATAAAAAAAGATAGCTTTAGATTTCATATGTTTTTATTATGATTGTATAGAAACTATAATTGTAGGCTAGGCCATGCTGCATATTGAGCTTTCATTAAAATTTCTGCATTTCTTATCTGTGGCACATGACTTGTAATTCTCATACCAGTCAACTACTAGCAAAGGACATTGTTGTTGTTCCAAAAACATTAGCTGCCCATATAACGGTTGTGCTAAAGGCTTTTTCCGGGCCGGAGTAACTTGGCCGAAAAAATGATGAGCATTCCAGCCTCAAGTACACAGCTTGAACGCATTTTTTTCAAATTGATCCTATATGTGCATGTTACAAGGAGAAACAGACTGCAACCGGACAAATCCAAGAAATTACTTGCAGTTTATTATACGCTAAAATTACAGGACCAACAAAGTACAGACTATACAAGGGCCAAAGAAGAACAAAGTGTAATATTTGCTTATCATAGTTGTAACATTTTAGATTGCCGTAATAATACACAATAATTATACATAGAGGCTTACATGCATCTTAGTTTAAAATAAATATCTCTTTAGTACCGGTAGGCCTATTTAGTGTTTCAAATATTTGATGAAGCTGAAAGGCCCACATCGACCACCCTTCCCCTACAGCAACAACAACAACCACAGCCCGTGACGTCACGCACGCTATATTTCCCCGCATCACATAAAAAAAACTGTCCATACCAACCGAAAGAGTACCCCTATGCCTAGCCCTAGGCCAAAAAAAAAAATAAAGACATGAAAAGGAGGACTTACGAATGCAACAGGCGATCTCGGCGCCCGTATGACTGCGACAACATGCAATGTTAAACAAAAATTAAGATAATATAAACTGTAAAAAATTATGACAATAAATCCCATTGTAAAATATTCATATAATAAATTAATAATATTATTTTTATTCGTTTCTTTCGCATTTTTACGAATGTACGTGTTGTGTTGTGTTTTACGTCGTACCTTATTTATTTTAATTTAGTGCCAGAACATTTTACAAATAAATACCATTTCTATTAATTCCTTTCTTATGAAGCCATAAATTTTACTCTCATGCTGTGGTATTTTGGTCATGTAAGTCATAACAGATTGTTTATGCTTCATTAAAATCAAATTTATAATCAAAGTTCTGAGGTTTTAGGATGATTTACTTATAATTTATTTATATTCTATTTATTGTTGATATAATTCTCCCGATGATTTAAATAATTACTTAGAGATGACTACACTATTAATTATTGTAAAATATAATTATATAGATACAGGGGACGGTTGGAATAATAATACGATTTATAAAATATAATAATACGAAAGTAGCCTCTACAATACAATAAATAATAATAATCCCAAAATACAACATTCTCGACAGAACACATAGCTCACTAAACATGGCATTATTCCCCTAAAACAATATTAGGTGCGATAATACCAATCATAGATACTACTTACTATACCTACGAATGATACTACATTTAAATACTGCGCGCTCGGCTGTCACGACATCAGCTGCTAGCAGGAGAGGGGAAGCGTGGTCCATCTCGCGCTATCCCTTCCCTCGCCGGCATACCCCCACTCCAACGCTATATACAGTAGGAGAAGGGTGGTCTATGTGGGCCCTACGTCAGACTTCAAATATTTTGTTCAGTAAATTAATTATGTATCAGTATTGGTATATGAACAAGACAGGCATGTGGCAGATTGATTGTAGCCAATAAAGATAATCATTATCCTTAATCAATAATAGAAAATTAAAAAATTAAAATAGAAAAAAATATTTATAGCCTAGCCCTAAAGATAGTCTATACTTTCTTTAAAAAGTGGACTGTATAATTATAATAATTATGACTGCAGTATTTGTGTAGCCTATAGGCTACACTTGATTATAAAATGCAATTCTAAACAAAATATGTCGATAAAACCTACAACTTAGTATTTATGTGACCAAAGATCTTTGATGTGACTACGACTACCACGTTGAAGTAATTCACACCGTACTCTTTTTAGGGCTAAAGACTATTATTATGATATTTGTACATTGTTAAAAGATAGTGCCTATAACTAAGAGCATAAATAGTCAACATTAACTAATGATTGGCTACATACATGTGACCCAGAGCCTTTTTTTAGTTTTATACATTTTATACATGTATAAAACCTCCTGTTTTATACGTGTATATTATACGGTATAAAACATACGTATTATACTGGTTTTATACGAAACGTATTAAACTCTGCCAACCCTGTAAGGTAAGTACAACTCTGAGAGTAGTTAGCAAGGGACGTCTTACCTGGGAGGGTTGTTAGCACCGGCGTAACTAGGCATCGGTAACCCGGGTAAATACCCGGGTAAAAATTCCCTAAGTAACTAGCCTACAATACAATGATTACAATATTTCACCAGGACCAACCGCAAAAATGTCGCAAAAAATCAACCGAGGACTTTTTTGTTTGTTCTCGACAACTCAAAAGCGAAGGGTTGGTGTCTGGAGGTAATATAGGATCGCACGTGGTGTGCAGGTGTCATGGGGCGGGGGAGGAGGGGGTGGATTGGTCAATGGTCAGTGCATGCCATTCATCTCAAACAAGCTCGATTCCTGGAAATACAGACACTCACTTGACAATATGGGGTTGACGACCGTTATTTTGCTAATTTTCGCTTCGTTTCAGTCTTGTCTTGACCTTACAAGGATTGACAGTGTCGGAAGTCTAGCTACATTATGTAGATGTTCAACAGTGAGTGTTTCATATCGAATTATTTGTTTCCACGTATGTGAATTAAGTGACTGTTTTGTGAAATACTTTACGTGTGTGGGCTCATGGCTACGTATTGAAATACTACAGTTTGTGGATGTTCAATTTTAATTGTGTTGTTTTGTTAGCGCAGTTTTTTCCCATTAGTAAGGTTACGTACAATCACGAGTGCTACAAACTAAACAATATAGTGATTAAAACAAGTAGGTCCTACGACTTTTTTGCGCTTTTCGGTTTTTGTTAATATGTTAATGTGTGATTTGTGTCCACTTTTTTATAGTACATAAAAGATAAACATGAAGAGACAAAAAACTCAAAGTTTTCTAGACTCATTTGTTATTAAAAAATCATGTGCAAAGTTTACTACAGTCTCAAAATAATCGCCACGATGAAACTCAAGATAGGACAACAAAAGTACAAGAACAAGGAGAAATCGCAAACAAACCGGAAATCTCGTTTGAATCTACATGTGTTCCTACGTTTATTCCTAATTCACACACTCTAAAACACATCACACACATCACATCACACACCCACTAATAACCTTAGTGTTGTGTGCCCTTAAACCCTAATAACTAACTAACTAAATCAGACTCAGAACGTCAACAGAACGTAAGTCAGACCATGCATTTTAATTCATCATCACTATAAATAACTATACATTTTTTTCATCAACAACATTTTTGAGTGTTCAAGGCAAGCATGGCTTATCTTGTAGGCCTACCTTATAGTAATATGTATATTTATTTGTAAGTACTTTAAATTATTTTGAACTATTTTCATTCAAAGTATACGTTTAGTTTGTTTTGATAATAACAATAAATTAAAGTTAAACTATAACTTATCCTAGATGAAATATTAATCTTCGCCTACTAAAGTTGTTAAAAATTAAAAATTATTTTTCAAGGTTTGATTTTAACGATTTGTTAATTATTTGGTAAGTAAAAAGACTGACTATTTGTTTGTCCCAGAACCCTCTACTGACATCGAAGATTTGGGTGTTTTCTGTTTTTTGCACTACATAAACGAAATTATTTCACTTTTGCATTCAGTCCGGTAATTTATCTGAAACGCTCAGAAATCACTCTAAAAACCCAAATTTTCAAAAAATCGCCTGCGGCGCTGTAGTTGGGGGGCTCGCCCCCCAGGCCCCCCTGCTACTTTCCTTGAAGTCCCTTCCACCGCATCTTACCCGGGTAATATTAGTACCCTAGTTACGCCCCTGGTTGTTAGATAGGTAAGTACAACTCTGAGAGTAGTTAGCAAGGGACGTCCCACCTGGGAGGGTTGTTCGTGCCCTTGTTAGTTATGTAGTCGTACCCACTTGGTGAGGCATAAACGTAGCTCAATGTAAAGAAAAACAAACACGAATGTGCAAGTGTAGCATAATTAAACTAAAGGGCTATGCAAAGTTTAGAAGACATATTATCAGCTGGCTGGGATGTCGTCTGCGCGGGCTCTTGTTTTGTCACGATGTAAATATACTAACCTATTCCATCTGTCATTCTCTTGTTGGGATGTTGGAACCGACATAACCTAGGAAACTTACCACTACAAATCATTAATCAACACTGTTACAACTTCATAATCTCGTTAAAATTACCCTGCCAAAAGTTCTGAATTTGTCAAGAGTCAACTGAAAATGTGTGTTGTAACTAGACTCCTATTGGTTAACCACTATGGTTCACTAACGTATCGTAGGAAATATTAAAATATAACCATCTCTTGTTCTACGCTTGCATGCTTACGACATGCTTATTGCTTATGCTAAATGTACGTACACCCTCGACCAGAAATAAATCAAGGGCTGGGTATTGTAGTAGATACAAGCAGCCAGTTGCATTTGTTTATAGGGTATTTCCTACTCTACGCTTACACTTAAATGCCTATTGGGCACAGCACTTTACTGTGTGAGTTTGATAAAATTACTGGTACAGTAAGATCTCTCTTATCCGATCTCCTCTTATCCGATGTTCCGTGTTAACAGAGCCGCAAAAAAAAAATGAAATTAAATAAAAAATTATAAAAAAAAAAATTAAAGTTTTAAATACGTAAATAAAACATAAAAATAATTACAGACGCCGCGCCGCACTTTTTAAATGTACTCGCATACATTTGTAGGCATGCCTTACGAGTGAGTGCAAAGAAGATAGATCGGCGATATATCTCGACTTTCGAGCAGTGTGCATCAGTCTACTGAGCATATAGAGTTCAGTGGTCAGTGTGCGTCGGGCGCATCGCCGGTAAGCGTCAGTGCCACCCACTGAGCATATAGAGGTCAGTGTGCGTCGCGCGCCTGCACGTGCGCATACGATCCAGCCATCTCACACACAGCTGTTCAAAGATGGTCGTTGTGGAACTAGATGCAATCATGTTTCAACCGATTCACGAAATTCGTAATCACGACGCATTGAATTGTTATTCCTGGGCTTATCTTATTTCTTTCCCAGACTTATCTTGCGTCGTGAGCTTCAGCGCGGGCATAGTAGTGAGAGGTTTTCCCACATGAGAAAGAGAGCTAGGCCTAGGCCTATGTTTGCATTGTAGGCCTAGGCCTACTGCGTCGAGTTTAGGCCTAGGCCTAGGCCTAGACATACGTTTTTATTACGACATGTAGGCCTAATTGTGTACGTGTGTTCGTGAGCTTGAATTACAAGCTATTAAATCATTTAGTATACCCTGTATGAAGTGTATCGTGTGTATTTTATGTTCCTTTATCCATTACATGTGTCATATATCATTTTACCACATCAGGCTATGCTACGAGAGCAAATAAACAATTGATCCGCGCCATCCGAGTTTTTCGCAAATCCGAGGTGCCCCCGGTCTCATCCAACTCGGATAAGAGAGATCTTACTGTACTTGTTTTATCATGGGGAAAATAAATGTACAACAATAAATAAATGCAAATACAACATTTATTAATTAGATGTTATAGTAATTATAACTTAACTTAAGACATAAGCTATGCACATGAAATGATATTTAGTTACATTACAATTACAATTAATTTGACCATCCTATTTAAATAAAACAAGAACCTTAAGTGTAAACTAACAGCAGTTTAATCAATTGAAAAACTAAATTGACTAAAACAAATTGATTACCGGTATTTTAAAAAACTGAATCGACCACAATGCATTTTGTGATTTGACAGCTTAATGCATTAAAAATTAAACAAATTGTCACAAGTAAATCTTTTGATGCATTTTCTTTGTGGGCAAATGCAAAATAGCCTAATAGAGTACCCAGTATATATATACAAATAGCAGGCCAGCCTATTAGTGCAAATTGGCAAATACTAGGCCTAATTAGCGTAAATGCCAACCTAATAAAAATAAATAAAATTGGACAGTAACACAAATGGCTCCACAAATGCACACAAAAACAAATTTTATAGGGTGCAAAGTGGTTTCCACAGCCATCATATCAACGTGTAGACCGACATCACGAGTATCGCGCCCCTACAAACGTCTCAGTTTCTCCTCCTGCGTACTCGCGATATTCTCCACGCGTTGGGCTCCTCGTACTTGTTGTACAACGGCTCCAGTCGCTGGTTTTTCTTGAACTTGCTCAGCTTGGTCGGGTCGGAGAACTTGAAGAACGCGGGCGCGAACTCGACCAGCCACTTGGGGTCGATGGTGGTCACTTCGCGCATGTACTCCTTGGTGGTCTGGACCAACTCGTGGTAGATGACCCACTCGGGCTGGCGGTTGAACAGCGCGCTCGAGGGGTGGATGTAGACCACCTGGCTGTCCACCAGCGTCCGGTACCCTGAGAGACAGAGTAGGGGACGTTATACAACCTGACAACGAATACAACTTATACACAACCAATAAGAAGTAGCTAATTTTTTAAGTTGACAACAAAGAAATAATGTATTTACGTGACTGACTGACTGAAATTGAGAAATCGATTCAGTTTAAAGTATTTGCATCAATTTTAATAGTGAGTTAAAATTATTGCAAAGTGTAGATTTTATAAATGTGACAACAAACTATTGTTGCCAACTGATCTTGTTGTTATTCATTTACATATTTTTTTAAAGAGGTCTGATTTATCTCAGAAATGTCATCTCGGTACGCAACTACTAGGGATTTGCCAACCCCTATGAAATACGTACCAAACCCTAACCGCACTCAACTCACCTTCCTGTGGGTCCTTCTTGGCAGCGTTCCGGAAGAATCCGGAACACACGGTCTTCTGCGTGCGCACCGTGTTCTTCCCGGCCGAGACCACGTCCAGCTTGTGCCTGTCCATGATGCCGAGCAGCTGCTTCCGGACGTCCTGCGCGCGCTTGAGTGTGCGGATCTGAACAAAGTTCTCGTAGCACCACGCGTTGGAGAACTTGTTGTTCTTCCAAGAGTTGTAGACGGCCAGGAGCGTCAGGTGGTCCCCTTCGGCCTGGTTGAACTTGGCCTTCTTCTGGTCGGCCAGGGCCTGCTTGTCCTTGGGCCTGAGGGGGGAAACATTTCGGTTGGGTTTATTAAGTATAAGTATGACCCCTAACACAAGGTGGTCGGGGGTCAGGGCATATTACAACTCAATCAATTAATTTCTCGATTTGGTTAGTTGGGAAACACTCCCGTAGGTGTAATTGTTATTATTTACTACAATTCAGAAATTAAAAAGGTCTGCCCCAACCAGATTCGAATGTATAATGCAACTACAAATCAGAGCTTAAAATGTACCCATCCTGATGGTCTAGTGGTTAAGACGCCTGTCTGGAATGCGGGAGATCCGTGGTTCGATTCCCGGTTGGGGCGGACTTTTTTAATTTCTGAATTGTAGAAAATAATATCAATCAATTAAATCAACAAATACGTAGTTCACATTAATTGGACAATTTAAAATACATGTACACTGTACAGTAGTATACAGTATAGTTTGTCATAAGCGGCCACCAAAGGCATGAAATGAATAAATTGCATTCTTTTTATGAATAAATGAATGATAATGTGGAGGACATCATAGAAAATTAACTTTTTTGCGGAAATTTTCCAAGTTGAATCTTTCCGGAAAACCCACATCACTATGTTCACTTTGCTCACCTGTAGAACACATTCTGTACGGAAAGCATGGAGACTATCGTGAGAACCTCGTCAGAGCAATTCAAGTGGACGGACATGATGAGCATCTTGGAGAGATTGGGTTCGAGCGGAAACTCGGCCATCCTCCTGCCCAGCCTGGTGAGTAGCCCCTCGTTGTCGAGCGCGCTGAGCGAGTGCAACTGTTCGAGCGCCATGATCAGACTCTCCACGGGCGGGGCGTCCATGAAGTCAAAGTGGAGCAGGTCGTTGATCCCCATCGTCTTGAGCTGGAGCACGGTGGTGGCGAGGTTGGTACGCTGGATCTCCGGCACGGGGGTTGGCAGCATCTCGTCGCGGTACGCTCGCTCAGTGTACAGGCGGTACGTCTGGAATTAAAACAAATGCAATACGGGTTTTATTACCATAGAGTTAATTCCTAGCTATAGGACCGTGAGAAATAGCAACATACGCCCTGCCAAATAACCTGAGCGGGCCAGAGAAAGAAGCACATATTTACTGGATAGCCAGGAAGAAAAATGATTGAAAAATCAAGCTTTGGACATAGTAAAAAAAATATATATATAGGCCCTATAAACATCAATAATGAACAAATAATGGGCAATGTAAATGAGGGCTTCTGGTTGGCTACAATTCACCCACAGCCCACAGACGATACCAACATCAACAAGACTAGTTCAGAACAACTTTATATAATTATGCCTACTGTAAATTGTCTTCAATTTAAACTTCCCAGCTTGGATAACTAAAATATGTTTACTTCAAACAAGTAAGGAAAGTCTCTACTGAAGATGGGCAAAGGAAAAGGATTTGATGTTTAGGTCTATAAATTCAACCTTTTTTTAAACTGGGATATTTTAGGATACAATGAAATTTGAATTAAAGGGAGATTACTTTACAATTTATTACGCGCTTTGTTGCTAGGACAGCTTTAAAGTTGTGGTTTAAGTAGCCCTACCTTTCCAGGTCCCGTACGACCCGCCCTTCCCGCTCGCTGTTTCGCCTGCGCCTGGGATATTGGAGTGACCACCAGCGAGTCCATGCCAGTCTTTGAGTTGTAGACCTTCTGCTTCACGAAGCCAGGGTCCACCACGTAGTAGATGCCGTCTATCGTTAGCGACGTCTCGGCAATGTTGGTAGCAATCACAACCTGAAAATAGTGTGTCTCAGTTACCACTAGAAAGACAGAACTTGGTAGAAAAGGGACTTGAGAAACCATGGTGGGAGCAGGCCACCGCCTACACTGCACAGTCATTAGACTTGCCAAAGTAATTGATAAATGAGCAGAAACTGCACAATTCAGGATGAAGTGAAGACACCACATGATCTGCTGGCTGGAGAAGGACCTGCATCAAATTGGAGTGTTTGAAATAAGTACTTGAGTTGCAGACTGTGTGGGACTGGAGAGCTGGATAGAATAGAAGATATCTGAATAGGCCTAGACTACAATATCAGCACAGGTTGGCCCAACGCTTCAAAGAAGGAGGAAAGAGAGGCATGTCTCTACTGGTTGACTAGATCTAGCATGATGGCATTTAAGCCAAATATGAGCATTTGAGGAGATGAAGATGAAGACAATGTGTAGGGCCTATTGTGTGTAATGATTTAATGGAGCCGAGCTGAAAGGCCTAGCCAACAGTTTCCTGAACAATAGGCCTATGCTGAAATGGGCATGCATACACATGGTCTAACCAGCCCAGTAGGGCCTCCTGGTTGTATTTTTTTACTGACATACTTATTTGGAAAATAGTTTTAAATTTAATTGAATAGGAAGGATTAACATTAAAAAGATAATAGGCCTAGGTACTATTTTAAAATATAAAGAAATACAGTAGTGTACTTTTTGCTCTGGGTATTAGATTCTACAAGAAGTATCACTAACATAGTTGCGGTAGGTACCATTTATTTCATCGTCATTTTACCTCACATTTTGTAATTGAAAAAAAAAACAAGGGATGCAATGTGACTAGGTCAAGCCTACCTATTGGTGGTTAGAATAAATCAATGAACCAGACTTGATATGTTCCAAGTTACAACCCCAAGCATAATTGATGGGTTGCTCACAGAATATCTAGAACGTGTAAAATGCTCTTCAAGTGACTAGTCGCTTACCTTCCGGGAACCGGGCGGGGCAGGGTCAAAGATCCTGGTCTGCATTTCACTGGGCAACGCAGAGTAAACGGGAAGAATGATGAGTTCTGGAACGTCTGGCCCGAGAGACTTCATTCGCTCGTACAAGATCTCACAGGCAGTGTCGATCTCCTCCTGCAAGTACAAGACATTTAGCCTTGGTAAGCGTGTTGTTTTAAGATCTTTCTAGAGTCACATACGGTACCGGTAACTAGTGTAGGCCTAGTAAGCAAATGCAAGTGAAGTATGAATACAAATTCTACTTCCCAACCTACTAGACTACTATAGGCCTACAGTTTACTTTACTTGAGAATGGAAAACGAAGAGTTCTTTAGTCTTAGTCCTTAACCAATGGCAATCAGTGAATAAAATGGTCACTCTCAGCCAGAGACAGGATTGTTATGATTTTCTCCAGACCAGATAAACCCGGTGGGTTTTACCCAATAAAACCCACTTGAAAAAACCCAGGGCTGTGTTTTTCAGGAATATTTTCAAATTATCTAAAATATGGGTACTTGTTCATTAACGGGACCCCCCTCAATTTTTTGTTAATTGGTCCCCCCATTGTCCTTTTTTTTTTACTTAGGCCTATTTCTGTTAACAATAAATAATTACAACTTGCAAGGAGTTGAATATGACCCAAACAGTGAACATGACTCACACGTTCAACGTGACTCAGGCGAGTACAGTCCATTGGAACGCGTAGGCCTACATGAGAGCAGTCGTCGCCGTGCAGCTGACATTAACGTTCACGGACACCAAATAAACCTTCAAAACCTTTAACGTCGCTATTTTAAACGAAAGTACTTTTCCATTGACAGTTCTTTATATTTAAAATAGCAACGTTAAAGGTTTTGTAGGTGGAGTATGTTGGCGTAGGCCGTGTCACTCCTGGCGCAAAGTATGTAGCCGGAATGGATGTTTTCGAGGCTTTGTTCGAAATAATTGTGTTTTCCTGACCTCCTGAAACTCAGATGGAGTAGATGTAGTAGTTATGATTGTCTAATGAAATGTTTTTACTGAATTTTTACATTTTTTAGAGGGGGTCCCGTTAATGAACAAGCACCAAAATATGAGATGATGTTAGGAATGTTAGGAATCAAGAAAACATGGTATGATTTTGGATTCAGGCAAAAGACATAGGTAGGCCTATAGGCCCTAATTAGAAAATAGAGTAGGCCTAGGGCACTGGCCCAAAACTTGATAAAAATAAAATAAAATAAAATTAAACTTACTAGACTGTGGAATATTTCACTTCCTGCTTGAGCTATCCTTAAAAAGAGCATGAATTTTTAAAAATAACAAAAAATAAAACCCATTGAAACCCATTAAAATCCGAGTTTTTTTTCGATTAAACCCGCCCTGGCTGGTCTTTTTCTATAAAATTAATTTTTTAGAACCCTGCTCTCAGTCATTCAAATGCAAGTAGGCTAGGCCTAGTTAATTAACTACTGTGCCCTCTCGAGTTCTTAAGTCGGTACCTACAGTATACCCTAGTATTAGGTAGGCTACCTCACCGGTAGTAAGTTTGTGTGGAAAGGGCTTTCCTCAACATGAAAAAGTCAACAACTATATTTGAAAATAATTAGGGCCTTCACATCTAAAAATTTGACAAATATTCTTGAGTTAAGTTTACCAATAGACCTAGAGACATTTTTAAGTAACTTAAACTTAATTGATTCTTCTGATTCCAATGGCCTACATTAGTTTTAATAGACAATGTAGGCTAACCCTCTTCAGGTGACTAACTAGCCTAGGCCTACGGGTAGGGTAGCCTACTATTGTGGATGGTGTTTGGGGTGAAGGTAATGTTCAATGGCTGTTTCAGAGGACTCAATCACTTGCATTTGCAATTAAAGACTGGAGAAACCTTGGGGGAAAAAAATGAAAATTTTTAAATCTGATTTGCACACGTTAGGCCTACGCATTGAGCTACTTCTGTCGATGTAGCCTACTAGAACCACACAGGCACACACTACCACTACACAGCCTATTTCACCCACCTGTCCCGTGAGGAAGAGCAATATGTCTCCCGGAGGTTCCCTCAGGTGAATCTGCATCACGGTGATGAGCGATGCGTCCAGATAGTCAGTCTCAGGTTCCTTCGTGTACAGAACTTCCACGGGGAAAGTCCGGCCGGGTATCGTAAAGATTGGAGCCTCGAAGAAATACTGCGAGAATTTTACTGCGTCCAACGTGGCGGAAGTGACAATTAGCTTAAGTTCAGGACGTTTCTTCACCGCCTGCTTGAGCAATCCAAACAGCACGTCCGTGTGTATCGTTCTCTCGTGGGCCTCGTCCAACATGATAACGGAATAATATTTCAGATCTAGATCTACAAGACACTCGCGAAGCAACATACCGTCCGTCATGTACTTTATCACGGTTTCGGGGCTAGTACAATCCTCAAAACGAATCGTATAACCAACTTCTTGACCCAAACGGCAACCAAACTCCTCGGCAACTCTCTTGGCAACGGACATGGCAGCCACACGTCTAGGTTGAGTACATCCAATCTTCCCACGACTCGTAAAGCCTGCCTCCGCTAAATACTGTGTTATTTGCGTGGTTTTACCAGAGCCCGTCTCGCCAATAACGATCAAAATCTGGTTATCAGTCACCGCTTTTGTTAATTCGTCTTTCAGTTTGAATATGGGTAGACTTTGTCGTTGCTCTAGAAGCGTCATGTCGGTCTTACGTCCGAACGAGCTCTTCTTTCCACCAATCACGTGCTTCTTCCACTCGGGCAAGTCCTGATTGGTCAAACCGATACCGCGCATGTTGGCAGCGAGTGCTCGGCCGTCGGCATCCGGCAACGGATCGATCCAGTTCTTGTTCAGTCCGGTCGGTATCGAATCCATCTCCTGCTCCCGCTGTAACATCTTCACCTCACGTCTCTCCTTGGCGAGCGCGCTCTGCATCATCGCGGCCTGGGCTAGTGATCCGTCGGGATTCTTCACGATACGGACGGGGCTCAGATCGTGGAGCATTCTGCCGTGACCTTGAAGGAACGGGGGTTCGTCTTCCACCATCTCGATCTCAATGTCTTCCTCCTCATCCTCCTCCTTGGGCAACAGACCGGTCTCGTCGTCGAAGTCCGGCAGCTCTGACTTGTCGATGCAAGCCGCAGACAACATCTGTTTTATCTCCCACTTCTCAGGCGAGGACATACGATGGACCCGTTTCCTGCTGTTCGGCTCGTCTTCTTCTGCCAATGAGCCCTGAAGGTCTAGAAGTGAAGTGGGCCGGTCAGGGTTGCGATGCGCTTGTTCCTCGTCTCTATCCTTTCCGGAGAGTATCTTATTCCCGACGGGGTTCAGATCTTCTCCAGTGTCTTGGTCAACGTCTTTCATTGAGAGCGATACCTTCTGTCCGGTGAACGACAGAACTTTCACCTTCACCTTGTGCCCTCTGGCAACAACTTCAAGGACGTTTGTGACTCTCCCCTCGCGACGTAGTTGTGAGATGTGTACCAACCCCTCCCAGCGACGACGCAGGCCTTCCAACTGAACGAAACAGCCAAATGGTACGATGTTGGCAACCTTGCCATTGTAGATCTTGCCAATTTCTGGTTCTGTCGCTCCCGATTCTTCTCCCTTTTTATCTTTGTCATTACTGGACGAGCGGTCTCGTTTTTTCTTGCGTTTGTCGTCGGGGCTGGAGCTTCCGCGACCTCTACTGTCGCTTCTGTGTTTTCTGTCTCGGCTACGACTGCGCTTGCGCGCACGCTCCTGGCTAGGGCTCCTCTTCCGTCTGCCACTACTTCTGCCTCTCGTCCGGTCTCTACTTCTACTCCTCTTACTCCGATCCCTACGCCCCCTATCTTTGCTTCTACTTCGCTTGTCTCTATTGCGACTTGTTCCGTCTTCTCTGCTTCTACTTCGTCTCTCCTTACTTCTACTTCGTCGACTACGAGTTCTATCTCGACTCCTGCTACGTTTAGCTCGTTTTACGTCCTGACCACTCTTCCTATCCTTATTCCTTCCACTGGAATGACCTGCTTGGACCCTGTCTTTAGAGTCTTTCTCAGAGTCACTTGAACTCCCTGGCTCATCCTTTATTTTTGTCGTAGTAACATGGGATGGGGCAAGAGCTTCTAGCTCGGCCATAGCATCGTCAATGATGCTATCACCGCCAGGTTTCATTTTCTTCTTTTTTTCATTTTTATCAACATTACTACTTGGCAGAGAGAATTTGGGATCATTTGGGATTGCCAGACCAGGGAATTTTTCTGTCAATTTTTCTTTATCATTTTTTAAATGCTGTGGAGATTGTTGGGTTCCAAGTTTTGGCTTCATGTGCTGAATGATACGCAGGAGATTGCCAATAAACGAATCTGAAAATTCTGCCCCATTTTGCACAAGAACTTTCTTGAATTCATCAAAAGTGTCATTCTTCTCTGCTAAAGCGATGATGAATTCAGCTGTAAAAAAAAGCAAACACAAATTAGCTAATGAACATCAACCAGTTTATTGCAGGCACGACATGTCACTAGCCAGCAAGCGCTTGCTAGCCGTAGGAGAGGTAGAGCAAGGTACTAGCAAGCCTGTTCAGTGAATAGGTTTCTGGTCTCAATGGTGGGAAAAACCTAACAACAAACAAACAAACAAACAATACTTAGGAGGACCTATCCAAATACTGTTCTTGGTCTCATTACTTGGTCTTATTAGAAAAAAAATAATAAATAAAAAAAAAAAAAAAAAAAAAAAAAAAAAAGTAAATTTGATAGATTCTATAATCATATTAGAAGCAAGAAGGGAAAAAAGAATAGTATACCTGTGCTTCAGCAGAACGGTAAGACAATAACAGACGATAAGGAGAAAGCAAATGTGTTAAATCATCACTATGCTAGCATATTTGGGAAAAGGTAGTGTTTAATAAGAGGTTAGTTAATAACGAGTGCCAGAATGAAAATGTCTTTACATTTAGTCAAAAAAGTATAGGTCAAGTAATTAATGGTTTGAAAAGCAACAAAACACCGGGTTTGGATGGCATTTCAAATGATTTCATAAAGTTAGCGGGCAATGCAATCATTCCCTATTTACAGTTGTTATTCCAAATTTCTATAAATAATGAGCAAATACCAGATGATTGGAAATCTGCATGGGTTTCTCCAATACCCAAAGATGGGAAAAAAGATAGGGCTGAAAACTACAGGCCAGTAAGTCTTACTAGTAGTGTTTGTAAAGTTTTTGAGACTATGATTTCTAGATATATAAGATACCAATTGAAACAAACTGGTTATCTGTTAAACACTCAACATGGCTTTCGTGAAGGCTATTCTTGTGAAAGTCAATTAGCGAGCCTTATTCAGGATTTGTCTGATGAGGTTGACAATAAAGGGGAAGTTGATGCAATACTACTAGATTTTTCCAAGGCATTCGATATGGTACCTCATGATATATTGATGAGTAAAATAAATGAATTAGGAATAGACCCAAGAATAGTGAAATGGATAAATGAGTGGCTCACAGGAAGAGTGCAAGTTGTTAAAGTAGGTGATGAATATTCTGATGAAGTAGCTGTTTTATCAGGGGTTCCACAGGGAAGTGTTCTTGGCCCACTTCTATTTCTAATATTCATAAATGATATAGGGATAGGTCTGGATGGAGATGTGTTTATAAGACTTTTTGCAGACGATTGCATATTATATATGAGAATTAACAATATGGATGATTGTCTCAGATTTCAAAAAGCTATTGACAAAATAGTGGAATGGATCAAGGCCAATAGAATGAAAATGAATGCAGCTAAGAGTCAGCTAATTAAATTTACACTCAAGCATAAAACGAATGTTTATCACTATATGCTTGATGGAGAAAGTTTGGAGTATCGTGAAAATTGTAAATACCTTGGAGCACTGTTAAATAATAAATTAAATTGGGGAGAGCACGTAAGCCAAGTTATATGTAAGGGAAATAAACAAACAAATTTTGTGATGAGAAACTTGAGAGGATGTAGTGAAAAGGTAAAGGAGAAAGCATACATTGAAATTGTTAGACCTTGTTTAGAGTATGCTGGGTTAGTGTGGGACCCACACTCAAAAATACATACTGATGCTATAGAGATGGTGCAAAGAAAAGCAATTAGAAAGGTACTAGGTAAATATGGAAGGAGACATAGTCCAAGTGAAATGATGGTAGATCTAGGATGGGAATCATTACATGAACGTAGAATAAATGCTAAACTGTGTGCTTTTTACAAAGTATTTACAGGTCAACCGGCTTGGGATGACCTAAATAAAAAGATTATTTTTGCACCATTTAGAGGTAGAAAAGATCATAGTATGAAGATATTTGTTCACAAATGTAACACGGATGTAGGTAAACACTCCTTTCTTGGTTCTGTGACCAAGAGTTGGAATGGTTTGGATGAAAGAGTTGTAAATCCATTGCCTAGAAATGTCTCTGAATTCAAAGAGCGCATAAGAAAATACCAAGGTTGTTGTTGACTCTTGTCAGTGCCCTGCATTTGTGCAGAATATGTGGTTATTGTTGTAAATGTTTGGTAACCGAGTTGATGAACTCAAAACTGAACTTAATAAAGTTAATCTAATCTAATTAATCTAGATCTTATTAGGAATAGGCCTACTTGATCTAGGTCTCGTTGAAAACACATTCAACTAAAACAAGGCGGACTCGGGAGATGATTGAAATAAAACACTTCCAAATCACATTAAGTAACCAAATAGCCTAAGTTAGGCCTATTAAATGTAGGGCCTACCAGTACGTAATTAACAATATTATAATACGGCGAGTCTTGACCATGCGTTCGACCATTCGGTTGCTACTAGCTACGTCACGGATATTATGACGAGTAACGGTGACGTAAAACGAGAACAAAACCAGGGAACGAACGGTTTTGTCACTATTAGGATAGGTCCTTAGCATGAATTAACTAATTTATCAATCACAGGGTGCATGTTATGCGATCTAGACGCCAGCAGGCCTTTGTGCGGTAAAACTACAGTATAGGGTACCCCGCTTCGCGCGCAAATTTTTAACGAATACTGCCAACCGCGTAACAACAAGTATCACCAACCAACTTTTTACCGATGAAAAACACTGAAAAATACTGCACCTACAACACCTTTAACGTCGCTATTTCAAATATAAAGGAGTTTCAACGCCGTAGCTACTATCGCATTGTGTAAGTTGGCTGCAGTGGTGATGCGCGCGCACGTCGGTTTGAACCGGGGTACCTTATACTGTAGTAGGCCTATTACCCTTTGTGCTGGTTATGGATCTACCAACAACAAAAAGGTCCTGGTTGACTTGAATGCAATTTGTGAGCGTATACATGTGTACCACAAGTGATCGGTAGAGAATTTTCAATTTCAATTTATTTTGGACAACAACAAATAACAATAGTTACAGTTTTCAACAGTTTTCACCGTGTAGTCCATTTTAGTTGTACACAAGTATTAAACTTAATGAAGTTTACAAAATAGTATATGTATAAATACTATACATGTATACAGTACATCTACTAATAATAAAATACACTACTAATAATACAAAATACGCTACACTAACAAATAATCATCTGTCATCACATTGTCTCTCATATTAGGTAATATATAGGCTACTACCAAAAGCCAATGATACAGTGCAAGTTTACAATATTACATTATTAATTAGGCCTAACTTAGATAAAGAGAAATGAATAAGAACATTAATTTCCAAATTTCAAATATTGTAACATTTAATAACCAACTGATTTAAAATTATGGTAGGTCAGTTGATGTGATAAAGTCATTTACACTGTAGAAAGCTTTTTGTAATAAAAATTTTGTCAGCTCATTTTTAAATTTAATATATTGAGGTATATCTTTGATTTCTTTTGGAACAAGGTTGTAGAGAATTTTATTTATATAATCAGAGTTTTTCTGGCCAAGGTTTGTAGAACATTGGCTAAGATGGAGATCATGTTTTTGCCTTGTGTTGTGAGTATGTACATTTGCATTAACTGCAAGGATTTGGATGTTTTTCTTAATGCTTAAGACTGATTTAAGAATGTAAAGACATGGAACTGTAAGAATGTTCAGAGCAATAAAGTAAGGTTTACAATGCTCCATTTGTCCAAGGAAATATAATGCTCTAATTGCTCGTTTTTGTACAATGAAAACTTTATCAATGTGAGTTGACATTCCCCAAAATTCTATCCCATATCTTAGATGTGATTCAAATAGAGAAAAGTAGCATACTTTAGCAGTTGATACATTGCTTATATGTTTGATGCTTTTAATTGCAAAACAAGCAGAGCTGAGTTTTTTTATCAGTGTATCTTAATGTGAGCATGCCATGTTTTTTTTATCTATTGTTAGACCTAGAAAGTTTGTTTGTTCAACTGAGTTTACAACTGATTTGTCATTCGAATTTGCAAGGCAATGTATGAAGTTTAGTGATTTCTTTTTTTGAATTGAATGGAACTGGATAAAGTTAGTTTTTAGAGAATTAAGCAATAGTTTGTTCATTGTAAACCATTCAATAGACACAGTAAGTCTTTTTTCTCCCTTTTCTTTGAGTAAAACTGTATCCGCAGCCGTTACGCTAGTAGTAAAGTCATCAGCAAACAACTCGGCATCATCAATATTGTCAGGTAGGTCGTTAATAAAGATAATGAAGAATAGGGGCCCAAGGATCGATCCTTGTGGAACTCCACAAATAACCTTTTCAAATTCTGATTTAATATTTGTAAATTTGTTGTTCTTAAGATCAGTCAGTACTACGCATTGTAGTCGGTCGGTCAGGTAAGATGTTAAGAGTTTCAATGCATTCCCACGTATACCATAGTACTCTAACTTGTCCAGCAGTATTTTGTGATCAACACAATCAAACGCTTTTGTTAGATCACAAAATATGCTCAATGTTGGTATGTTTGAGTCGACTGCTTCAACAATAGTTTTTAGAAATCTACTAATTGTGTCACTTGTTGATTTGCCTCGTCTAAAGCCATTTTGTCTCTCTGTTATGATATTATTTTCATCGAAGAATGCGATCATTCGATTGAATATCAAAGTTTCTAATATTTTTGAGGCAGCTGGAAGGATGGATATAGGTCTATAGTTACTTGCAATGAGTTTACTTCCTTTTTTAAATATTGGTATAATTTTGGATATTTTTAATGCCTTGGGAAAAACACCATCTTCAAAGCAAGTATTGAAAATGTCGGATAAAGGTTCAGCTAGTTCATTTATACATTTTTTTATAACTATAATCGACAAATCATCAATACCTGCAGAGTGCTTTGGCTTTAATTTAAGTACAATATCTTTTATTTCTTTAGGGTTTGTTTCATACATAGGGAGTTAATTGGGCTTTTGTTTGACTTTGATAAGTAAGTTTGGAAATTATGATTTGGATTATTTGGATATGTTATAATGTATGATATAATGATGATATAATGGAAGGTGCAGGGCGGCGAGAACAAATTGATCCCACGGCTAGGGTTACCATAAGTGTCTCAGCAAAAAAGAGGACATTTCTTTCACAGACATTCGCGAACTACAAGGGGTCTGGGGCGGAGCCCCAGCCGCCGGAGGCGAATTTTTTTTTGGACATTTTTACCGTCAGGATAGCGTTTAGAGCGATCTGAACAAGGGTCAAGGAAGGACAGTTGTGCCGACGCCTTTTAAATTGAGGGGTTATTTTTTAAATGAACACTATTTTTTATGACGAAACTAAGACAAGTGGCCTAGGCCTACAACACTTCCTTACGTACGCCGTACGACGTGGACACAAGGCACGAAACGTATGGAAATGGTAACTAATGGCGTTTTCCATTGGCATGCACTCGGCGAGTGCAGAGATGTCATTGTTGTCAACCTCCGTTAGAATAACATTACAAAACTGAACAAATGAAAAGACAAGTGGCAATTCAGTGCGCACTAGGGCGCACTAGTGCGACCTGAGTGCGGCCAATGGAAAACGCCATAAATCACGTGACAGTACACTGCTTGCTGCATAGCCTGGCGTGTTGTGACACGCTCGGACATGATCGGCTGCTCGTATTCGGCGATTTACGGTCGGTGGATGGTAATGGGATGGTAGGCCCTAAGTGAGGGGGCGGAAGGGTGCGCATGCGCCTCTGCATGGAATTGGGTGAAATAACTGGACATTTGCATTATTTTGAAAAAGCCGCCCGGACGCCCGGACAGACATCAAAAAAGAGGACATGTCCGGCTTTAACCGGACGTATGGTAACCCTACCCACGGCCGTAAGTGTATCGAGGAGACGAGTTCCTCGTGGTTGCCGACAAGAACTGAGGAGCCATACGGCACCGGTAGGCTATCTACGGACAATGAACTTGACCCTAGGGAATGGCACGGGTTAAAGTGGTGTTGGTACATCTTTTGGCAGCAAGGCAAGGAGCAAGGAGAGCTGGCTTGGGGATGGGAGAAAGATGGGGAAGGGGGAGGGGGCAAATGTGAGAGACCTCTGGCCTAGGTCTGAGCTCAGACTAGGAGGTAGGGTCTAGGCCTAGCTAGGCTACTCCTGCAATCGCTTTGCTTGAGGACTTACCAAGATCTTTATCGTTCAAACCAAGATGATTTTCAAGTTCAGTACAAATCTTCGATACCAATGAAAGATGTTCGAGTTTTTCAACCTCATCCATATTGGCTTCTCTCTATTAATTTTCAATAAAATAAAATATTTTAGGCCTATAGGCCTAGCCTAGCCTAGCTAGACTACAACATTAGCATTTAAAACTACACTTCGCCGATAAAATATTGTACAAGCATTCATTAGAATCTGTGACTAGATAAGTATTTGTGTAGCAAAATGTAGGCCCTATGCAACAAAAATAAACATTGAACGTCGGAGAAAACAACACTTTAACCTCAAAAGTCAATTGATGACGTCACATCACATTATTCAGAATTCGATGTATCGAGAAAAACATGTTAGCCATCTTTCTAACGTAAATATAAAATTTATATTTTATGTGTGTTGAGTTAATATTAATCTTAATTTATTAAAAGGAACTTAACAATTTTTAATATCGATTTATTTTTAAATTTTAAATTGGAAAATGAACTAACAAAAGGTGGCAAAGAATCTATGACAAACGTATTTTAAGTTTTCAAACGCTGGCTACACCAATCATAACAATTTGGCGGCCTGTTTCTGTTTTGGCGTCTACGGCGACGGCGAAGAGCCATGCGATATGAAGACGAGCCTTTTCTTTCGTTTCATTAATTTCTGAGCTTTTATATTCTGTACAGACACCACTGTTCTCTTTAATAATTTGTGACGTCTGTTGTGTATTATCCTAGCCTATCTATTAGGCTGACATCGCGCTGTGATTTCTGATTTGATGATTTAGCTGGTAGGTACCCCCTAGTAGGGCCTAATAGGCCTAATGCAAAACAATACCATCTTTGTGGCCTCCTAGGCCTAGGCCCTAGCCCCCTAGCCTAGACCTAGGCTAGTGAGTCCGATTCATATGCGTAGACTAGGCTATGTCCTAGTTGAGTCTCTCTCTAGAACTGCCTAGGGCCTAGGCTTCTTTAGGCCGTAATATAAGCCTAGCCCTAGGCCTATAAGGTTTAGTTTAGGCATAGCCTAGGCCTAGCCTAGCCTAGGCTTAGGAAGTTGGGCGATAGGGCTGACCCCTTCTCGTAGGCTGGCCAGGCC
Source organism: Sweltsa coloradensis (assembly GCA_024449915.1). NCBI lineage: Eukaryota > Metazoa > Arthropoda > Insecta > Plecoptera > Chloroperlidae > Sweltsa > Sweltsa coloradensis. The sequence continues at coordinate 46,782 of JAMZAV010001315.1, forward strand.
TAGCGCCTACTACATCCCAACTGCAAAAGTAGCCTACCCGCCTACCTAGGCCCTAGGCCTGAAGGCTAGGGTAGGAGGGCTAGCCTAGCCCTAGGCCTAGTCCGAATTTGTGACGATCAATGCAAATAACAGGAAGTTTGATATCTCGTGTTAATTTCTGGTTCATTTGCCTGTGTAGAGCCTAGGCCTAGGCTACTAGGCCTAGGGTAGGCCCCTACTATTAATAACTACAGTTCAGTTTTATTAGCATCCATGTAGGTTAGATTGTAACTTATACCTAAGTATAAGAGGATGCTGGGCCTCTGGGTTTAGAGACCTAGGGTAGAGAACCTGGATCTTAATAGAGAAGCGCGATTGTACGTTCGTTTGTTAAAATTTCTGTCGGCACACCGCCTTAAAAATGTAGCGTTCCCACTAGGGATGTGGGTCGGAAATTTTCCGTTGGAAATATTTCCAATTTGGAAAATTTCCGTTGGAAATTTCCAACCAATTTTTCCGGAAAATTTCCAACTTCTTTAATATTAACATATTCTTATTTTTTAAATTTTATTATTTTTTATCAATAAAACCTAAGACATATGAGCTCTAAGATATTTGTGCTAAAGTGCTGGTTGACTTGCTGTGTTTGAAAATGGTAATTAGTTGATTTCAATTTGATTTATAGGCCTACTTTCTTCATTACCTACTTTGTTACATTATTTCTTCATTTAGGTGTTAGACTAGAGATGACAATAATAATATTCATCATTTACATAAATTCATATTTAATATTAATTTTAACTGTTTATTCATACTCATTACAGCACATTTAATGTGTGGCAAAAATCCCCCTGTGCCAAGAAGATTAATAAGAGTGAATTTAGTTTTAGGGCCTGCTACTGATTTAACAATTTTGTATTTCATTATGTTACTGTACTCGGTACTGCCAAAACTCTAAGCCAATTGAATTGTGATATTATTGCAAATGCAATGTTGAATGAATGCAATGATTTTTTCAACATACCAGCCTAAATGTCTGTCTAGTCTCTAACCAGGCGGATGGTGGCTACGGTACTAAAAATTAGCTAACGACACACAAACAAAACTCACAAGCCACAACACATTACCAAACCAAGGTTATTCTTTCCCAACCTGTCAATTTTTCACCTTATACTAAACAAGCCTTTTGGCCTCTCACACACTTTCATTGACTTTCCAACCAAGGGAATCAATCCTATTTGGATGGCCTCTGCCTAATAAAGTAGCCTACAGGTATGAGGTAAAATAACTGAAGGAGAATGTCATGTCACGCCAAGTCGCTCTCGCTGACGCAGCCCATTCCTGCATTTTCACCTAATTTGATAAAAAATCTCAATTTCCAATCATCAGCTGTTGTCACTGTCGGTGTCGGCTCTCGATAGTCGATACTGATAGAAGTATGTAGGCTACAAGAGTTTGGTAAGCCTATGCGGCTACACCTGACATAGTTTGTCTTTCTATTAGTTAGGGGCTAGGCCTAAGCTGACAAATGCATAAAATCAATAAATGTCATTCTATTAATGTATAATATCTGGAGGACATCATAGAAAATTAATTTTTTTTTCGCGGAAAATTTCCCGGAAATTTTCCATGGAAACTTTCCAAATCGAATCTTTCCGGAAAACTCACATCACTAGTTCCCACCGTCCAAAAGTAGGCCTATGCAACTGGTTGTAGTTAAAATAGGTACATGCAACCATTTTAATATAGGAAGTGGCTATTTAACCGTAGCTACGGGAAAATTACGATTCTCAATTCGTCCGTAGCATAAACGAAGATCAGCGGAAATAATCGAAGGTATCCGAATCGTCCGCGGGATACCACCTAACTAGGCCAATAGCTTCAAATATCACAGTGCATTGTGGCAGAGTGGTAGCGCGTCCGAATTCTATGCGAGAGGTCGGCGGTTCAAATTTTCGTTTGGTTGTTTTTTTTTTTACCATTCTATTTGGGTCCATGTTTTTTCTGCAAATGATTTCACTACATTCGGCCCCGTCACAAACACAATTCTAGATGATAAAAGCGTTTAAAAAGTGCTGCACCGCGCTAGTTCTAGGATACAATCGATAAGAGCGCACCCGAAATCCTTTCCGTTAAAAACGAGTTCGGCAGTCACAATTAGTAGGGCAGCCTCTCTCGTTGCCACGGGTCTTGGTTCAAATCCAGGTTAAGACATGGTTGTTTTGTCGCCCAAGCACCAGAGTCTAGGAGGGAACCCCCTCACTGGTTGTGCTGTTATGTGACTTTTCACCCTTCCTATCTCTAACCCTTTCTCTTAAGTATGAATGAAGAGGCACCCTGGCCGAGCAACAACAGAAGGGGTAGCTTTTCTCTTGTTGCCAAGGGTCCTGGTTCGAATCCGCGGTGAGTCATGGATGTTTTGTCTCCCGAGCGCTAGAGTTGGGAGGGAAGCCCCCTTACTGGTTGTGCTGACGGTGTGGCTCATTATGAATGGTTTTTATAGTAACCTTGCTGATGATGACAACATGCATGCAGAATTTGCTTCTTGCGTGGCCCTACCACGTCCACAGGTTTGGTTATGTGTTGTGAGTTTTGTTTGCATGTAGTTAGCTGATTTTTAGTGGCCACCATCTGCCTGATGAGTCCCAGAAGGACGAAACGCGTCGTGGATTGAGGTAACAACTTAAAATTAGCTGCAGTTGTCATCAGCAGGTGAAAAGTTTTGTCGCTTTTTCAATCTAACTAGCCGATAGGCATTTTTCACACTAGAACTTTGTCAATTACAAGGTTTTCTAGCTTCCTTGCTAGGGGGGTCGCGCAAAGCGCTTTGGTTTCTTGTAGTCAAAACCGACCGTCTATGTAGCAACTTTCATTTTTAAATGTTGGCAATACTCGCTAAAATTGCGTGAGAAATCTGTGCACTAGTAGGCCCATACGGAAATTTTACCGTTCATGCAAAGGATTACCAGTGGGGGGTAGCAGGGTGCTTTTGATTTCAATCAGATTTAAATCAAATGCACTTTTTCTTCATTTTGAGCAACAAACACAAAAGTTCAGACTGATTAATAGGCCCTGTGTAGCCTATACGAGCAATTTTTATTATCAGCAACAGCAACATTTCGTTGGGTAATGTGTTACCCTGCCCAGCAATTAATTGCTACTGCCGTAGCATCACCTGTTGGAATAATTGTTTAACTACCTACTACACAAACTCATGTGCTAAATTATAATAAGTAAATTAGATTGGGTCGATTGATGCTTTCCCTGTGTAGCCAACACAGACTTTTAATTATCAGAACAGGAAATTTACGTTGGTAATGTGTACTCTGACATTAATTGCTACGCCAAAATGACTAACTTTGAATAATTGTTTAAAACCTACATACACAACTCTGGTGCTAATAAAAAAAATAAATATAAAATATTGGGTCATGATGCATTTCGAAATTTTTGACTTATTTGCGATCGTTCGCCTGCTGTTTCCCACAACATAGACCTAGGCTTAAATCCAGGACTGGTAAGTTACTTTGAAATATGAAATTACATTATCCTATTACTTCAGCCTAAGTAATAATTATATTTAGTTACTTTTAAAAAAAAGTAATGAAATTACATTACTTTATATGAAAATAAAGAGTAAATTACTTTCAAAATTACTTTTTAATTTAAAATGTATCTGAGTGCGGACGAGTATACGCAGTGCTTTGTCTGCTGATGGCGGGTCTCAGACAGGGTGTTATCCACGCCACACTTTAAAACCGGGACTATCACAGAGATATTGTAGATCTATATCAACGATAGATGTAAGTAAATTATTTATTATGCGGGTAACATCCATCGGCGAAATGTTGTAACTTCACTAAAAGAGTAACATTCGACTATCGATTTATTTGACACAGACTTGAATGTTTGATGTCAAGTAGATAATTACGTCGTCTCAGTCGTCAACGGCGCTTGTCATAAGGCGGAAGTACCAAAAGTAAACATGGCTAGGTTCTGAAATAAAAACTCGGGACTCGAAATCTCTCGATCAGACCTACTAAATGTCGGAAATGCTGCATGCACATGCACATTGTTCAAGCGGGCGATACGTAGAAAGGCAGCAGGCGCACTGGCCCAGTGACTGATATTTGATACACAAAGGCGCGGGCCGCGCGGCAAAAGTAACGCGTTACTATCGCCAAATTACAATGATAAAAGTAGTGAAATTACTCTTCCGTTACATTGAGAAAATTGTAATTAAATTACTGTCTCGTTACTGAAAAAAGTAATTTCGTTACAGTAACGCGTTACTTTCGTTACGTTACTACCCAGGTCTGTGTAAATCGTAAGCAAGGTTATTTGAGATGGCGAAATTGTTGCAACTGCGATAACTACTAACCCTTGTTCATCCTCTTGATCCATTTTATGTAGGATATTGCTAATATTTAGGACCTACAAAGGTAAACAGCAACACAATAGCTATTGACACAAACATAACCTGAAATATCGGCCAGCAAAAAGTTAGGGCGATCTAATATGACAGTCGACAGTGTATTTTTATTCAAACTCTACGACATGGCATGTATTGTGTTGGTAGAAACTTTATAGTCAAAGAAATGTTCACATACCGTTCACCCATTGGTTGACTGCGAGCAATATTTATGGAAAGTAGAGCAGTCCCCTACTTTCGGCAATACTAGCTAGCAATAGCAATTTTTCGGAAGGCATGGCGTAATAGGAAATGCGTTAATCCAACATGGAGGCAATTAATTGAGCTCGTGTAAAGAGCCTTTAAGGCAGTGTTTTTCCTAACTTGGATAATAACTTGTATATACAGACCACCTAACGGGAGGTTGAGATATTCTTTGATAAACTAAATCAACTTTTAGATAAACTGCACAAGGGGAAAATATAAGTATCATATGTGGAGATTTTAACATCGACTTGCTAAAAAACTCCAAAGAAAAATGTAATTTTAAACTAATAAGTAATAATGTAATATCAAAATCACAACATGGTTATCAAAAAAACAAATCGACTATAACGGCTCTAGCAGAATTGGAAAATCTTACTCTGAAAGCAATGGATAAGGGAGAATATGCTTTGGGCATTTTTTGCGATCTGACAAAAGCGTTCGACTGTGTTGACCATAATGTACTTCTTAGCAAGCTAGATTTCTATGGTATAAGAGGGGTGGCATGGAAGTGGTTTAAATCGTATCTTGGGGGAAGAAAACAAAAAGTAAAAATAAGATATAATAAGAGAGGGCTTTGTACAGAATTCTCTTCAAACTGGTTAGAGATGGTGGCCGGAGTACCACAAGGTTCGGTCCTTAGTCCTACCCTCTTCCTTGTTTATATAAATGATCTACAAAAATATATTAAAGAAATAACGTTAATTCTTTTTGCAGACGACATAACAGCGCTGCTATTTAATAAATGTCTGGAAAGCCTCGAGAGGGAAGCAGTAATTATTATTAAACTAATTTACCAATGGCTGGTAGCAAACAAGTTAGCACTAAATGAGACTAAAACATGCTTTATTCAGTTCCATTTTTGGCAGAAGCATATAGAACATTTCCCAAAATTACAACTTAATGATAAAAAAATTGAGCGAGTAACGAATACAGGGTTCCTGGGGGTAATCACAGATGAAAATCTAAACTGGGAAAGCCATATAACCAAACTAAGTTCTAAATTAAGTTCGGCATCTTTTGCATTGAGGGTGATTAAGGCAGCCACAGGCAAGCAAACAGCTAAGATTGCATATCACGCATATTTCGAGTCACTACTCAGATATGGAATACAAATATGGGGAAGCACCACTCACCTAGGGGACATTTTCATACTCCAAAAAAAAGCGATAAGGATAATAGGAGGACTAGCCTTCAGAGAGTCCTGTGTGGCAACATTCATTGAATTAGAGATTCTTACGGTACCATGTATCTATATATATGAATTGTTGAAACTAATTATTAAACAGCAGACAGACAGAGACCAAACGTTAAATAAAGACATTCACCAGTATAACACAAGACATAGGGGGGATTTTAACATACCACGCAGTAGAACAACTAGGTACCAAAAGGGTTATTGTATTACAGGCCAAACAATATTCAATAAGCTCCCAAAGGGTATTAGAGAAATAGGAAATAAGGATAAGCAGATAGAGAAAATACACAAGTACCTAGTCAAAAATGCATTTTATTCTGTAGAGGCATATTTTACAGTGTGACCAAAATAAATAAAAGGTGGTGTTTGTATAATGCTTAATGCTACAACTTGTTAAATGTTACAATTTTAATTACCTAACTTTGAACTAATTTTAACCAATGATTGTGATCCATGGTTGAATTGTTTTTTACATAATGGTCTGCAGTGTTGTTGCATTTTATGTATTTATTATTGTTGTACAGAAACTGGTTGTAGGTAAATTTTCTTTTTTTTAGTTTTTAGACATGCCTGGATAGGCAATGACATGTAATATACCCAGACCAGCGGATGTTGTAACGGGTCAACATTACGAAAATAAAAATGAAATGAATGAAATGAACAATTTTTTTTTAAATTAGATTTTCTGAATCGCTATTGAAAGTACCTCTAGGCCTATTATTTGATCCGGTCATCAACTTGACAAGTATTGAAACACTGATATTATTGATTTAAATCAATCATTATCATTATCCATTGCAGTTTCCTGCTTCTGGTAGGGTCAGCTTGGGTTTAGCAACCAAATTTTTCCACTTCTTTCTATCCTTGTGTATTGTTATGTATGTTAAAATGTATTGGCCTTAGGCCTCATCACTCTTAGCACATCTCTGCAGAGAAGACAACTAATTTCCAAAAAATTGTCAGTATGAACTATGAAGAATAAATCTTATCTTGTCTTATCCCACAATCGTATCTCTTCCACATCTTTCTTCCCAGCTTTCTCCTCTTGCCGCCAAGTCTCCTGCTATGGTGTCCTTCCACCTCTTCCTTGGTCTACCCCATCTTCTTCCTTCTTCAATCCTTCTTTCATACTTTTTTGGGGCATCCTATTTTCCCCCATTAGTTTCTTGTCCATACCACCTCAACCGTATCCTTCCTATCCTGTCACTTAACTTCTCTAGCCCTACACCTAGTATTTCTCTAATGTCCATGTTTCTTAGTCTATCCCTTCTTGTCGTGCCCACTGTGTTCCTCAGGAATCTCCTCTCTGCCACGTGCATCTGACTCTCCTCTCGATCCATTGACCAGGTTTCTGCTGCATACGTAAGGATCGGTAGGCCCTATGAATTTAACTTTTAAATCAATAAAAATCGAAAAAAATGATTTTAATTGAAAAGTTGAGTTAAATAAAATACTAAATCCGATTTAGGCCAAGTTTATCAAATGAATCATGTTTTTTTTTCATATAAAAAAATCACACACATGCGGTGCCTAATCCAAGCGACAAACGTATTAGCCTAATAACTTGTTCATTATTGGTTTGCAGACATTTCAGAAGAAACCAAGCAAGACAACAAACTCAAAATGTCATATAATCTCAATGAACTAGACTTTAATGAGCCAGGGAACGTCCAGATTCTTGATCGTGCTGTTGCGGCGATGTTTGGCGACTCACGCGAAGACAGACAGTTGGCGGAAAAGATGTTGACTGGTCTGAAAGATGATGCACAGTCTTGGACTAAGGTCGACAAGATCTTGGAATCCTCGTCCAGTCAACAAACCAAATATTTTGCTCTGCAAATCTTGGAGCAAGTCATAACAACAAGGTGGAAGAGCTTACCTAGTGCTCAGTGTGAGGGAATAAGAAAATACGTCGTTGGGTTGATCATCAAAACGTCCATGGAGCCGGAATTGATGGAACGCGAGAAGATGTTTTTGAACAAGTTAAACCTCATTCTGATTCAGGTGGTTAAACGGGAATGGCCAAAGAGATGGGAGTCTTTTATCCCGGACATAGTAGGATCGAGCAAGATAAACGAGAGCCTGTGCCAAAACAACATGGTAATACTTCAGCTTCTCAGCGAAGAAGTGTTTGACTTCTCCGCTGGCAAAATGACGCAGATGAAAATTCACCACCTAAAAACATCTCTGTGCGACCAATTCCAGATGATTTTTCAGCTATGCATTTCCGTATTAGAAAATTCTCAGAATGCTCCTCTAGTGAAGGCTACGTTACGGACTTTCCTGAAGTTCCTCTCTTGGATTCCCGTCGGATTCATTTTTGAAACAAAAGTAATAGACATTCTCGTCTTCAAATTTCTCAATGTTCCAATGTTCCGAAACGTTACGCTGAAATGTCTTACAGAGATAGCTGGATTAAAAGCTGATAATTATGAAGTAGTTGTTTCAAAATTCTTTGTTGACGTAATGGCTCAGCTCGAGCAAATGTTGTCTATAGACACAAACATTGCCGAGTCGTACAATAACGGTACTGAACAAGAACAGAATTTCATTCAAAACCTAGCTATGTTTTTATCTATTTTATTAACAAATCACAAACAAATGATGCAAGGAAATCGAATGGAAACCTTCTTCAGCAAAGCCCTACAGTATTTACTTCTAATAAGTTATGTTGGTGAACTTGAAGTGTTCAAGATAAGCCTCGAGTATTGGCATTCTCTTTGTGAAGATTTGTACAGGAATAAGATAAGTATAACGTACGAAATAAGTAAGTACCGAAAACTTCCGTTCTACAAGGAAATTCTGCAAACCCTTCGTCCGTTGTTAATAAGTCGCATGGTCAAGCCTAAAGAGGTTCTCGTTGTGGAAAACGAAAATGGCGAAGTTGTGAGGGAGATTTTGAAAGACACCGAGTCCGCCACGTTGTATAAAACCATGCGCGAGACGCTGGTCTACCTTACCCATCTCGATGAGACCGGCATGGAGAAAGTGATGGCAGAAGCACTCGAATGCATAACGAGTGGCGGAAACTATTCGTGGCACAATCTCAACTCCCTCTGCTGGGCAATAGGAAGCATCTCGGGAGCGATGTCTGAAATAAACGAGCGTACCTTCCTGGTCATGGTCATACGCAATCTACTCACTCTCTGCGAGGAAAAGAGGGGTAAAGACAACAAAGCTATAATCGCGTCCAACATCATGTACGTCGTCGGGCAATACCCGCGATTCTTACGTTGCCACTGGAAGTTCCTGAAGACCGTTGTGAATAAACTCTTTGAATTCATGCACGAAACCCACGACGGAGTTCAGGATATGGCTTGCGATACCTTCCTTATGATCGCCAAGAAATGCTCGAATGAATTTGTAAAACAGCAAGACGTCAATTACAAACCCATGATATACGAGATCGTCTCGGGATGTAGCGAAACGGTCCACGACCTTCAGCCGCATCACATCCATTGTTTCTACGAGGCGGTAGGAACCGTGTTGAAAGTTTGTACATCGAGCGAGCAGGTGGTTCTACTCACTCAGCTGATGGTTCTCCCCAATCAAGTGTGGAGGGAAGTGATCGCCCAGGCCAGTCAGGACGTCGACGCGTTGAAGGATCAAGCAAACGTGAAGAAGCTGACCGTCTTGTTGAAGACCAACAGTCGTACGTGTCAGGCCGTCGGTCCCGGGTTCTCGCCCCAACTCGAGATCATCTTCACGGACATGATGAACATCTACCAGGTGATGGCAGACAACATTAACAGTGCGGTCCAAACCAACGGCGAGTCCGTGACCAAACAGCCCCTCCTCAAAAGCATGATGTCTCTGAAGAAAGAGATCTTACGGTTATTCAGCAACTGGGTGGGCGTGAGTACATCCAGCCAGGCCAACATACGAGAACGGCTCTTGACTCCGTTCTTGGAGATCGTATTGGTCGATTATCGAATGGCTCTCTTTCCGTCTGCACGCGAAGCGGAAGTGTTAAAAGCCATGACAACGATCGTTAAATCTCTTGAGGGGCAGATTCTCACAAAAATACCTCAGATATTCGACGCCGTCTTTGAGTGTACCCTAAACATGATAAACAAAGACATGGAGGAATATCCGGAATTTCGAACGGAATTCTTCCTCTTCATCCAGGCCGTGAATAATTTCTGTTTCCCCGCGTTCATGGCGATCACCCGGGAACAGTTCAAGCTGGTGCTCGACTCGATCATCTGGGCGTTCAAGCACACTATGCGGGAGGTTGCTGATGTTGGCCTTGAGATTCTCATGCAGCTGCTGGTCAACATTGAGTCCCATCCGTCAGCAGCGCAAAGCTTCTACCAGACCTACTTCACCGAGATCATGCAGCACATCTTCTCCGTTGTGACAGACCCATCCCCAGTGCGACACAGGTAGTTAGGAACTGAAACAAAGCCATAGGCCTAGTTCATGTTCAAGCAAGAGCAAGCAAGACTAAGTTAAAAATCTCTGACATTTAACCTAGGTCTACATATTTTTATTAAAATTCGTGTACGTAGCCTACTTCTTATACTGCTAGGCCTACTTATTTTCTGAAATTTCTAGTTTTGCTAATGAGTGTTGTAGCCTTGTAGACCTTAGACCTAATTGATATTTTTGTAGCTAGGTCTAGTTAAATATTTTTGGATGAGCGTAGCGAGCGGAGCGAAGATTCCATTTCACTACACTGGAGAAAAAAATCCGGAATGTTTTTCTTTTTTTTTTCCTGTTTGTATTATTGTGTGTTTGTTAACACGATTCCGGCTAAACCGATATTCCGATTGCTATGAAATTTTATGGAGGCCTTCGAAATCTCTGAACTTAGAACTGCCACGTTTTTGAGCGCAATCGAAAAATTATTTCTCATGTAAATCGCAATTTTATGATTTTTTTCAATTTTTTTTAAAATTTCTTTGACATAATAACACCTACATGCTTGATCCGATTTTAATGATTTTTTCACAGAACTTTAATATCATGAATTAAGATATTCTTGTGAAATTTGAGCGCCATAAAAAAATTATTTCTCATGAAAATCGAAATTTTACAGTTTTTTTCATTTTTAAAACAATTCTTTGACTTATAACACCTACATGCTTTATCCTATTGTAATGATTTTTTCACAGAACCTTAATTTTATGAATTAATATATTCGTGTCAAATTTGAACACAATCTAATAATTATTTCTTATGAATATTGAAATTTTTCGATTTTTTTCTTTTTTTAAAATTACGATTACCATAAAAATAAATAAAAAAATAAAGTAAATTTGCAATTTAATTTAATTTACTTTAAAAAAAATCTTCGACCAAGTAATAATTTTTTCACAGAACAGCAGAAAATCCGCATAACACATGGCAGCTTAATGCACCAATTACGCTCATCCAACAACGCGGCGGGACTTAAGCGTTTTCCTAGTTTAATTATAGGCCTATTTGTTGTTATAAAGTTGGGAGTCACCAAATGTGTTTGCAGCTAGACCTACCTACTCTTTTCTGCCATCCTCGTGACTCATTTAATTAATAAATAATATTAATATTGTGATTACAAATTGCAATCAATGTTGATTCCATGTTGTAACATAGGCCTAGTACTTGTCTGTTGTCGTGTAGCACAGTGGCCCCTGTAATGACCACGTGCCTCTACTTTCAGGTCTGCACATGCACGCCACAATCCTGTCGCGGATGTTTATGCTTGTTGAAAACGGTTCCGTTGCCATACCGCTCTCCACCGGCACCAACATTCCGGCTGACAACATTGCATACATCCAGGAGTTTGTAGCGGGTTTACTGCGAACAGCTTTCTCTCACCTCACTGACCATCAGATCAAGGCAAGTGCAGTTAAAAAAACAATTAGTTGGCATCGTGGAGAGTTTGAGTTAGAGATGGACCGATACCGATACCACTTTTTTCCGAACCGATTCCGATAGGCCTACCTATTTATTTAGAATTACCTAGAAATTAAGATGTAACAATATAAGATTTTAGTTTTGAGTTATCAACAAATGTGAATTGGCTGAACTAAAGTTGTTAGAGATGGTATCGGTATTGGTAAAATCACAGGACAGGGAGGACGAGAAGGCCTGTATTCGAAACCGGGAGTAAGATCTCGGGGATAATGCATTTATATGCGATACGGACTGACCAGCGTTGGAGTTGTCTTGAATCAGTTTTAATATGGGCGCCCACGAAATGTCCCGACCTATTAATTGTGACTGTGTTAATTATTATTAGGCCTATTATTATTATTATTATTATTATTATTATTATTATTATTATTATTATTATTATTATTATTTTTATTAGGCCTATATATTATATAGGCCTAATGATACTGTTTTCCCACATGATTCATGCATGTTATAACACATTTTGTTTTTAACTAATAAACCATAGCCAAACGAGGGCTCGGGAGTCGGGACCTAATAAACATCATTAACATATTCACATCCAAGGTACCATGGGGCATAATGAATGACAAGGAACTAATACAAAGGGGTGCAAACCACAAAGCTTGTTAACCAATGTTTGTATTGTGCACAGACAGATATGTCTACAGTGTCTCATCTCTGGCTGTTGTAGGTGGTGGTGCAGGGCCTGTTCAACCTGAACGAAGATATCCACGCGTTCAAGGACCACCTCCGCGACTTCCTCGTTCAGATCCGGGAGTTCACGGGAGAAGACGACTACGACTTGTACCTGGAAGAGCGGGAGCTGCAGCTGCAGAAGATCGCCGAGGAGAAACTGAAACTCCGGATCGCGGTGCCCGGAATACTCAACCCCCATGAGGTAATGGAGGACTGGTCCGTGACCGTCAACACCCGGATTGACGGAACGAGTTTGTGATAATTAACAATCTAATGAATACTTTTGTTATAAATAATCTTTGGTGCCGAGTTTTATTTACAGTAGACTTGTGTCGTTGAGTATGGCTGGGATCATTACTTACGTTGAACTGAAAAACACCCGTGGCTGATAATCAACAATTTTCTTGCGTATTTTGCTGTTATTTTTAATTTGTTAAGTTAATTTTGTCTATAAATTAATATTTTTATGAGATAGACATATTTGTAGGTCTACTTATAAGATAGTTTCAAATAACATGTTTCCATTACCAAAAAAATGCTGTAGGGCCTAGTTGGTCTTATACAAACTTGTGGGTAGAAAGGAATAGGACACATTGGCAGATGGCACATACCACATAACTATTCACTCGGCCAGGAGGCATCCGATGTAGGCCTATATGAAACTTTGCATAGCAAACCACAAATATGGTCAATTTTGGACTTATTCAACAAAATTCAATCCTCAAAATTCAATTTAATTTTTGTAAATTATTTAAAAATAGTTTTTGGAAAAGTGTTACCTTTTAGAGGGTTCCTATATTTCCACTTCTGTGACAATTACCTAAAATTTTATACCGTATTGTCCTGAATATAAGCCTACCCTTTTTTCATTATTTCAAGTCTCAAAGTCCCTTGCCAGCTAATATTTGCATATGCTTTTGCATATGTTTTTTAATATTTCAACAAGAAAAGTTAGGGGGTCGGCTTATATTCAGGGTTGGCTTATATTCGGCACAATACGGTAGATCTGTGATGTCAGTCGGCCAAGCGAACCGGAATTTGCTTAAAACGCATGTCCTATATCCTAGTCTTCATACTGCATTTAGTAATATGATAGTATATCAGTTAAAATGATTTATCCCATCCTCAGTAAGAGAACGTACTAGTCTACTTGCCATACTGATTTACATACTCTAGGCGGCTAGTACAATTAGCACAAGATATTGTCGCACACTACGATTGGAACTCATCGCTGTGCGATTATTATTGTAGGGCCTACTAGCCGACTGGTGTGTGTTGGGTGCTGGTATCTGTCCCACTGTCCACAGGCCTACCATTGATTGTAATATAGAAATTCATATATCTTGTTTTTAGGAAAGTTTTAGATGGTTTGCGGCAATATCTTGACTCCTTGAGACTGCGTCAAAGATGTTAATGATTTAAATTGTATGTTTTAATTTCGATGTGCAACAATGGTAAGTAGGTCCTACCTAGTTTGGATCTAGTCCATTTTTAACTGACGGGCAGTCATTTTTTGCAAAACGAGCTAAATTACAATTTATGTACGGTTTGTTTCTGCTTAACATTTTTCAATATATTGGTAGGTAGACCTAAATTGTTGCATTGGATAATAACAAAGCAATAGTGTTCAAACCATCATGTAAGCGTGTTGCTCCGCACCGATCGCGCCCTTTACACACCAACAGTTGCAAGCTGTTGCAGCTATCATTTTTCAGCCCTGCTTCTTCTGTTGTGTATAGCGACGTACTGCTACCGTATACAGTATACGGTATAGTACCGAATATAGGCCGACCTTTTTTTCATTATTTTAGGTCTCAAAATCTCTCCTCGGCCTATATGCGAGCATCGGCATTTTGACGCGCAAATTTCAAACACCAAGTTACAGCGTCGTGTGACAAGGAAATACGTATAGTTCACTGCTTCTGTCTGGCGTTGCGCCAACAATACGGCAGGCACGGAGGACGCAACGCTATCTCCAGGCCTACTGACGAGTGAAGAATGACGAGGAACAGATAACTAGGCGATATGAACCGGTCTGCTTGGAGATTGCGTCATAGCGCTACGTCATCACGGGCTCTGCGTCAATAGGCCGCGCGGGAAAAACGACCTTGGCACTGGCTCCGCGAAAACAGACCGCAGGAATAACGGCGCGTAAAATAAAAATATTTCATTAAAAATTCATTTTTTTAAAAGTTCGATGACCAAAGTTAGGGGGTCGGCCTTTTTTCAGGGTCGGCCTATATTCGGTACTATACGGTAATAATGGTGATTTGAACTTAAATGTGTTCAAGCATAGGGATGCACACAATAATCGATATTATCGATTGATAATCAATAACGGATAAAATCTCAATAATCGATAATCAAACTTTGTTATCAATTATCGAAATATCAATAATTGGTTGAAACGACGACCCGAAACACCTAATTCGTATTTCCCGCTTGCGCAAACAGAGATAAGTCCAAGGAGTCTTACTCGAGATTTTTATGTTTGGGAGCGAACTTAGCTGATAGGGGGAGGCAACAACAAAGACAACAAAGATGTCACACAGTCAGGACGAGGCAGCGAGTGGCATGAGATTGCATTGTTTTAAATTTCATTTACCACATTTGAGATTCCATCTATGTCGGAACTGGCTTGAATATTTTATTGGTAATATCGATAATCGATAATGAATTAAGTATCGATGTGCATCCCTATTCAAGCAGTGATTTCTTGTGCCTTGTTGTGGCTAAATTAGGCTAGAAGAAAAGTACAAATAGATTAAGTTTTTCCTAGGGCTGCCCAACGAGTTCAAAAATCATATTGATATCGCGAGGAGACCATGTGATATTGTGATACGATATCATCCCTTTCAAGTTATAACTAACTTGGACCTAACCTCAAAACTTACTATAAGCTTGATTTTAACTAACGGTTTTAAATTTGCGCTTCACAAAAATTCTAGAATGTCAATAATATTTTGCACTTAAAACATAAACTTAACAAAGAACAAAATTAAAATTTTATTAAGTATTTATTTGTTTGATTAAGACCTTTCTTTAAAAAAAAAAACAATAATTGAAACGTGTTGATGTGAACGGTGTCCTGTACTGTAGTGTGTCATGCTGAGCCGAGGGTTTGCTTGCATGTTGCATGGGGTTGGGTTGCTCACTGATAGGTATATAACTCTGTTGTGTATTTGTTTAGGTCTACGTCTAAGCTAATGCTGCGCTAGTAAATGTAGTTCAACTCAGTTCCTCTTGATCACATACGGGTGTTACTGCACTGTACATAAATTGGCATCTGTGTATGAACCAGGCCAGACACGCTAATAATCCTATGAACAACAATGCTTGCATAATTACTAGGGATGACATTGATTCCAAAAAATTGGAATCAATCATTGTGACCTAAGGATCGATTCGGAATCGATTCCCAAGAAAAAAACTTTTTAATCGTATGCAAAATTATTTTAGTGGTCATTTTCCGCGGAACCCGTGATAATAAGTCCCGTGGGTCGTTTGCCGTGAAGCCCGTGAAGGGGTGTCTCGTATGCCTTAGGCCACGGAACGATGTATTTCGCAACGTTGCGTCGTCGTCTGTTGACCGTACTGCCTGCCTTTGTGTACGATCAGCGTTTGGCTGGAGAGGGAAGAACAGTAGACACGTAGTTCACCGCTCTGCCACGCCCCAAAACACGACGCGCGAACGTTTAAACCAAGGAATCGATTTCTCCAATTTGGAATCGATGCAGACAGGAATCGATTCTGCCATGTCATCCCTAATAACTACATGCATCCCCAGTTGTTGTCGTAGGTATAGTATCAGTAGGCCGTACTACAAATTATATCCTGTGTGCTAGAATATCTCTGAATGAGTAACAGAACAGTGCATCATTATTTCCTAAACGGGAAGAGTTTATGTTGGCGTTGCTTCTGTTGTGTGTCTGCGAAACCTAACCACCGATTATAGGCCGCCGTCAAGTAATGGCCCTGTTCCGACTAATCACATTTTTAAGAGTGAGATATAAAAACTATTTGCCTCTATTATTAGGTTTGTTTGTTTGCTTTCACTACTTGTGAAAGTGTAGTACACTTAACACTGGCTTGTTTGTTTGCTTCAGTGTAACACTCTCTAGCATACACTAGCTCCAAAATAGCCTTGCAAAGTGCTTACACCGGACTTGCAAATGAACCAACCTATTAGTAGCATCCCACTTCTTTATCTTGATATATTGTCATAAATGCAGCCTGTGAACTAATGAGTGACTCGTGCCGTGTGTGAATCTTGTGCGTCCAGCATTAAAGTAACTCCCATGTGCCAATCAGATTCGTGAGTGACGTACACTGAGATTTCCTCGCTTGTAGTATACGTTTTTGTTTGTTTACATAATATGGTAAGATAGCTTTCCTAAAAAAGGCTTGTGAGACGGCAGATTTGGTTGGCCTACATCAAGATCTACATATTTTTGGATTTTGCTTGTATGTCTAATTTAATTTTACTTAAGGTATTGAAAAAAGGTGATGTAAAATCAAAACATTTACAATTGAACCAAAATAATTTCAGTTTTTAATTTTTTGGGCATCTTGATACATTTTACATTCTCATATAGCCTACTCACATAAGATTTTGTGAAAACTGCAGCAGAGGAAAATAGAAATATGTTTTAATAATTTTGTATTTCACCTCATTTTAAATAGTACCGGAACTTTTGTTTCATTCATATTTGTCTATTCTTTTTTTCAGAATACAGTAGGCCTATTGTAATTCTTTTTTTTTAAATTTTGGGCATTTAAACTGTAAATCAAATGTTTGTACAGAGTTTCTCACCACCTGTTTTCACTACTTCTTATTAGTAGTATCTCATTAATAAGGCCGTACTTCACTTTATATAATTAATTAAGTTTCTTTTTATGGTATGGCCTATATTTGTAACTTTAGGAATATGTATAGCGTACTGTGCTATTTAGACAGTAGTACCAGTATACCAACAATTCAAGTGTCAAATAACCGTGTGATTCTCTAAAGAGCGTTGCACGATTAGCTTTGATTACATTATCACCGGTTTAGTGCCTTCGTAGCTGACCGACCGGGAGGAAATACGTCCAACAAACAAATCAGACTTTTACGACAATTGCTATCATTCAATTACTGTCCTCAAAGCGGGCTTATGGTCAAAAGTTAAAAACTACGTCCAACTCTGCATTGGGTCGGGTTATTATTATATTGATCTTCAGCGCCCTTCGAGAATCTCATTGTAGAACTGAAACAGGAAAACGTTTTTTCGTATTTTCGTAGGTGACGAATGTTGAAATAATGAGATAGGCACCAATGGCGATCACACCATTTACCCGCTTGATTGATTACTTTTAGCCTGTTCAACTTTGATTTGTTTACTTGTAGTGGTAGGCTATGGCGTAGCCATGCCCACAACACAAGCAGACGGGCAAACTTGGCAAGCGACAAACACTCAAACATAATACCAAAAAGTGTTCATTCTAATTTAATGATGTCAAGTGGGACTGTCTGAATAATCCAACCTTCAAAGCTACTATGTACCCGAGAATTTAGGTGTATGTAGATGCCTACTTTGTCAATTATAAGAATAATGTATTCTTAATGAATTAGAGTTGTAGAATATTAATTAAATAAAAGTAGAATCTAAGTTGGGGTTTCTGCATATATCATCGTGCCATGGGATAGTTCACTTTTGACTATTCGTAACGGGTTTTTAAGCGCGATGAATTTTTTTCTTTTTAGTAGGGATGTGCTACAGTTTACTGCAAGACAAGTCTTGTTTATTATCGACATGGATATAAAAATTTATCTCTGCAAACATGAAATAGGGAATATTCCACTTACTATTTTATAGTTTATTTTAATTCTTATATATGTCTTAATAGTCACTGCACTTTTTTTATTTAAAAAAAAAATGTATTTTGTGTAATTTAAACAAGAAGTAAATTGGACCCCCAGTTTGTGTGCCAAAAACGAGCGTGCGCCATCTTTGGACGGTACTACGTCATAACTGTGTTGAGTCAAGGCCAATTAGAAACTTAATGTACGTATATTTGTACATATTTACATACAGACGGCGGTGCTCGCCCACCCGCTCAACAACAAACACAACTCTACAGCCACTTAAACGATGTACATTTTCACCGTCTTTTGTTTTTCTTTTTTCGTATGTGACAGGAGATTTCGCGAGATCATTGTGATAAAGAAATACGAGCATTTTTGCACAGCCTAGGACTATCATGCTATTCTGTATCAACAATAGGCTTTAATTCATCAAAGTAAGGTTATTGTGCGGAATGTGTGTCAGAACATGGACGTGCAGGCCTAGGGTTGGCAAGCTAAGCCAAGGGCTTGTCAAGTGAGTAATTTTAGTTTTCACATACCAAGGCCTATATTCTACAGGAACGATTGGCCTAGACTGTTGTATTATAAATAATTTTCTACGCCTAGGCCTAGACCTAGGACTGTTTCAGTTTTGTTTTTTGATTGCAATGTCAACTTTTCTCGTTTTCCGGCTTGGCATTAAATGTAAAATGTCCGCCATCTGTTTACATTACTGTAATGCTGTATTTAAAACGGCTATAAATTATTGGATTATTATTTCACGGAAAAACAAAGTACATATTTGTAATCTGAACGAAATACTTCTTCTAAAAAATCTATTTGTACAGTATTTGACGGAAGTGGAATATTCCCTATTGTAAAACATTTTAATTTTAGAATAGAAAAGGGTTGCCTGTTGTCACAAATTCATATTAAATTCGTATTATTTTGTTTCATATTAACCTTTTGTAAGAAGCATATGAACACAACAGAGTTGTTTAAATATACACTAAAACTAGGAAAATGCCAAAGTCGTTAGACGAGCAAATAATCTTTTCTATTAAAGTGCTCTAAAACTAATACCAATTGTATTTGTTTTAATTTTTAGTTTAAACCTTAACTACATTTTAAAACCCCGAGCATATAAACATTGAAATTATCCCCCACCCCTACCAATTTGGTTGCCTGAATATCAATATCGTATTGTATTGAATAGGTGTATCAATATTTTGCACATCCCTATTTTTTTTTGTCGAGTTAATAAACTTGCTATGCTTTACATATAGCTTTATAGTTACTTCTTACTATACCTACCCTAGACACTAGATTGAAACTCTATGTGGTATCTTTTTAGTGGGAATTTATATAGGTATAATATGCCCGTACGTATGTTTAATAGATAGTTCTAATTTCAAAGAAAATACCAGTGTTTTTTTAATGTACATACTAATTCCAGCTATTGTGAACATGTATTTTAAAAAAACATTCTTCATTAGATAGTAGACTACTTTTTCTTTGTGTCGAATGAATGCTGTGGCAAACAATCATGAATCATGATCAAGATGATTCTACTGCAAGTTCTAGAGGATTATATGAGGTTGATTCTAAATGACTCTGCAGTTGGTTCCTTTCAAGTGTGACAGTAATACCACTGCACCAAAGCAAACTGAACAAGTTTCTAATAAATTTGATGGAAAACTGCAATCATGAGTATGCATGTGTCATCCTTGTGCATTGTTGAATCAAATCTTGCTACTATTTGTTGCATTTGGAAGGCAGTCAGATAAAGAGTGATTCCTCCATGCATGAACCACACTGGTGACTGAAGGCATGCCATGGTAGCTGGTATTCTGTTTTGGTTGATCTCAACTTTGTTTGTGTAATGATAATACATATCCTTCATTAATTCATTTGGTATTTTAGTTTTAACATATTTCTTTCCAAGAGTCTGTCTTTAATACAGATGACTGATAAAATAATAAAAAATAAATGTATTTACATAATATTTTTTCAATGTATAATAAATACCTGCAAATTATGTTTGATGTGCTACAGTCAACATTCTACTATGAATAGTAGCGCCAGATAATTGCTTACAGCATAGCTCGAAGCTCGGGTTGGCAACATTGTTACGAGGACAATGGCGAGCATACGTAGTACATTCTCACCGGCTCTCTTAATAGATGAATTTGACTGAAGCTGCTACCACTGTTTTACTTTTTATTCTAGGCCAATCTCCATCCTTGGAACGTTCCTTTGTTTTACTCAGCGTCATCTGGTCTGGACTGATTCCCATGTTAAATAATTGACATACAATAGGTAGAGCTTTGTCAGTTTTCCACTAGGTTGGGCTAGTTTAGGGGGCAGAAGTGCAAAAGCTAGAAAATCTTCGCACCTATGCAATTTGAAATAGCATAATATGCTATATATATATATATATATATAAATTATATATATGTATATAGTACATGTTAAGTACAAAAATGTATATAGTACATGTTATGTACGAAAGACAACTAGTAATGTTGATTGGCTTTGAAGTTATTTCCATACATTGCTTATTCTATTATTGGTGTTCTTTCTACCAGTGGCGGATCTAGGACATAATCATGGGGGGGGGGGCGATTTGCGTGTGCATGTACAGTCATGGGAAAGGGACTAGGTATGGGGAGCAGAGCCCCCCATTAATAGCGCTGCAGGCAAAAATTTTGAAAATCAGGTTTTTAGAGTGATTTGATGCGTTATAGAAAAAAGTGGTGGGCGGATTGCAATACCGAAACAATGTAGTTTGTGTGTGTCAATTTAAAATAATCAGCTACTGCCAGCCCTTGTAGCTCGACAGGCCGTACCCTGCTGCTGTTGTTATCAACGGCACGGCTCAATTTTGCACTCGCCACCCTGACATGAAGGGCGGTAGCTTACGCCTATACGTAGGTAATACCTAAGAGTCTTGGGCGTAGGCGGCACCGATCGTGCACAATCACATCCCGATCCAACTTCACTCCACACACAACTTCACTTCCTCCCCTACCGCCCTACGAAATTATCATACTTTCAAAGGTGGCCTTTTATACATACATACTATTGTAATATATGCTGTTCGCTATGCTGTTTGCACAATAAAATAATGTATTTATTTTTATTTTTAAAGAATCATGGGGGGGGGCGATCGCCCCACCGTCCCCCCTTCTGTATCCGCCACTGATTTCTACACATGTATAAACAATGCTGTGAAATTAGTTACAATATTTAATAAGCTATTTATTGCATCGAGTCTTACTTGGTTCTTGCTACCCTAGGAGTTGACTTGGCTAAACCACAGATATAATATTGGCCTAGCAAAGGTTTAAGATTTGGCCTTATGAAATTTAAGAAGAAAATAGTTGCTTCAATTTTCCTTGGAACATCCATTCTCCTGTTTTATACAGACCCTGAATAATACTAGGCTTTAGTTCCAGATTTACACTGTAGACAGTGCTAGTTACCGAGGCAGGAACTTCTCTGATGTATTGAATGTCACACTGAATTTTATGAACTCGTGACAAACTGTATTTTCTCATTTTAACGTCCAGACGGTGGTGGTTTTACTTACTAGGGTGATCAGACCCCCTCCAACATTACAGCCATGTTTAATTACAGTTTTTTGCTGCAAAACATTGAAAAAGGATTAAGGACAGTAATGAGGTTTTATTGGAACCAGACAAGATATTAAAATGTTTTAAACAGTGCAATTTTTAATTCAAATACTATTGTATGGAATTGATTAAATCTTGAATTAAAAACTTGCTTACCATAAGATGTTAATCTTTTTTCATGCAGGCTATAATTCTGACAAAACCACATTATTGTCCTTAAATCACTTTTATGCTGTTTTGCAGCTTTCTGGAGATATGACAAACAAACTGTGATTACAAATTTCACGCGGTTTTAATATTGGAGGGGTCTACTTCCTCAAGGTAGTGGGGTGAGCTTGGGCCCACTTTACACAAAGTTTGGAATGGACAATTCCAAACAACTCTCAATTTTCTCACAGACATTTTAAACTTTTCAGGGTTATTTAGGAAGGAAGGAAGGATGTGCACATAGCTCTATCAGATTATATGTGGCTTGTTGGTCTTGTGGTTAGCCTACCTGCTTCCAATGCAGAAGGTCCAGGGTTTGATTCCCGCTAAAGTCAGAAGTTTTTTAACTTCTGATTTGGACTTCAGTCCATCAGTTCTTGTCTAAGTAATTTGTAAACGGTGACTTTGGAGCCGTCCTAGCAACGAGGCACATAATAAATTTAAAGTTGTTCTGAATTGGCCTTGTTGATTCTGGCGTTGATCCGCAGGTGTTTGCACTGTCCATACCACTGATTGCAATATTTCCTATTAAAAAATATTGATCTTTGGTTGGTTATTGCTCACTCGTCGATTGCGTCGGGGCCTTCAGGGTTAGCTTGGTCGCTTTGGTTTACTGTCCCCCACTGAAAATCAGTTATATAACTGAGTGGGTAGGCTCTAAATACAAATTTATTTATTTTTATTTATTTAGGCATTTCAAATAAAAAATGTCTTATTCAAAAGCTTGGAAAATAACTTTAAATTCTGTGGCATACAGTTTTTGACTATAGTTAATAGAAAAATACATAAGTAAGTACTTGTCTACATACTCAGACATAACTTAATTTAAGGTGCCATCGTTGTCGATTAGCAAATGATGATAACAAAATAACCAACTAGAGATCAGTTTTTTGATTAGGAAACACTGACGAAAAGTTAATTACCATTTTACTCGTGGCCACGCCAGAATTAACAAGACTATGTGGTAATGTACTGTGTGCCATGTTGCTAGGACTGCTCCAAAATCACCACTTTTTTACACATACCTTATCTAGGTATCCTTATCCAAATTATAAGTTAAAATTGTTCTGCCTGAAGCAGGATTTGAACCCTGGACCTTCTATGTTGGAAGCAGAGGCTAACCACAAGACCAACATGTCACACTTGATTGTATGAATTTAATTAGACTGTAAAATATTGTAACTAACAAAAATAATATTGATAATATATATATATAGCCTATATATGTATATAATACATTAAACAAATTCCTACCGGTAACAAACGACTTAAAAATGAGCAATGTCAATTTTTTGGATGAGCGTAGCGAGCGAAGCGAGTGAAGCGAAGACTTCAATTTCACTGACCCCAAAAAATTTAGCTCGGGTGTTTTTTTTTTTGTTTTTTTGTTTTTTTGTTTGTATTTTTGTCTGTTTGTTCGCTCTCTACCGGGCAAACGGCATATGCGATCTTGATGAAAATTTGACAGGACCTTCGAAATCTCTGAACTTAGACTTGCTACGTTTTTGGGTACAATCGAAGAAATATTTCTCATGAATATCGTACTTTTACGATTTTTTTCGATTTTTAGTGCGATATTTCGTCACATTTTGGCCGATTCTGACCAAACGGTGGGCTACACGTTCATATTTCACATGGACATTAAGTAATGGTGATGTATTGCTTTCTGAAAGAAAAGTTGAAAAGTTAGCCAGAATCTATAGAAATAAAGCTTTTAATATAAGTTTTTTGATTTTTTGTGCGATTTTTCGTGCCATTTGGGCAATTCTGACCAACGGTGGGCTACACGTTCATATTTACACGGACATTAGGTTATGGTGATGTAGTAACCTTTGAAAGAAAAGTTGAAAACGTTAGCCAATCATAGAAATAAAGCTTTTATACAGTTTTTTACGTAAAATACATTGACAAGAAACAAAAGAAACTTGACAACATTCACCTACAATGCGTAGGCAGCAAAACAAAGCACTTGCAAAAGTAAAGTTATCCCACGCAAACTAAAACCTTTAAAAAGCTCATCCATCAACGCGGCGGGACTTAAGCGTTTTCCTAGTTTTAAACCATTGCAATCCACTCAAATTTGGTTTGCTTGAGTTCGTCCAACAGTCTGGGTAAAACGTTTTGGTTGGGAGGTTATGCGTTTGGTAAAACATAACTTTAAATTTATGGGTGAGCACGACCATGGCGAGATGTTACCTTACATGATGAAGCCTGCCTGCCTAACCACGATTATTTTATATGTTTATTACCTAAATTTAATATTTGTTCATTATGACCACTTTCTATTTAAACCATCTACCTCAGTGGCGGCTTGAAGGTTCTAATATGACCGGTGCCAGATGGTTTCTGTACCACCCACCACCCCAGGTGCGT
Organism: Sweltsa coloradensis; assembly: GCA_024449915.1. Classification (NCBI taxonomy): domain Eukaryota; kingdom Metazoa; phylum Arthropoda; class Insecta; order Plecoptera; family Chloroperlidae; genus Sweltsa; species Sweltsa coloradensis. The sequence continues at coordinate 71,252 of JAMZAV010001315.1, forward strand.
AGGGAGAACAAGCACGGGGGGCTTGGGGGGACTCCCCCCAACTATAGCGCTTGAAGATCAGTTTTTTAGAGTGGTTTTGGGGCGTTCTAGGAAAAAGAAGCGGGTTTTATGCAATACCAAATTAATGTCTTTTTTGTACAGTATAAAACTATAAAAATAAAAATAAGAATTTTAGTAGTGACGAGATAGACCATGTTATAACCTTTGAATATGCATATCATTACGTTCGCGATCACGTCCCACAGTAGGGTGGGGAGATTGAAAAGGGGAAAAAGGGGGGGGGGGGAATTCCCCCATTCCTATGTGCCTGCACCACCCAGTGACATGGGCGCCTACAGGAATTTTGGCAGGGGGCAAATTTTACAACTTGTACTTTCGTTGGGCTGGGCCATCACGGGGGGTTTGGGGGGCAGAGCCCCCCAACAATAGCGCCGTAGGCGAAAATTTTGATAATCAGGTTTTTAGAATGGTGGGTTTTGGAAAAAAGTAGTGGGCTGAATTGATTACCAAAATTATGTAATTTTTGTGCAGTCGACACTCAAAACTAGAAAACCATTCAAAATATTTTACGCCCCATTTTTTGCCGTTCAGTCAAAGGCTTCAGATTCCCAACATTGAGTTGGACGAATATTAGCTTTTTTGTCCACTGAGATAATATGACTTTATCCCACCTCACATTTTCGCTTTCGCAAGCCTTTTATTGTGACAGTCAAAACTCGCATTATTCCATGGAATGGTATTCTTTTCAAAACTGAAGACGAACTATTGCAGGCAAAAGACACAATAAGCTACTTATTTCGCAGAAAATTGGCAACCATTAAATTTAACAAACGTTCATCAGTAAAGAAATCGTCTTTCCATGCACATTTTAAATACTACAAGTTTAATCATAAATCCACACATCAAATGAGGGCAAATTAGCACTTCTGCTTGCTCGGGGCCATGGGGGGTAACTGCCCCCCCTTGCCCCCTCCTTCGGGCGCCCATGCCCAGTGGTGAAAAGCAACTAAGGAGGGGCAAACAATAAACGGGGGGAAATTTTGTACTTCAAGGTCATGTTTGGCGGCAATCTGCGCGTTTTAGAGCAGCAGAATGAAAGCTAATAAATGTTTTTCCATCATTAAAAACCCTACTTTTTCCAACTTTTTCCACCAATTAATAAAAATGCACTTAAAATATACCCACACCATATTTAGAACTTTTTAATTTCTTTCTAATTGTTGTTTCAGTGGTGACTTATAAGTTAGGGCACTCCGCTCTATGATTCTCAATGTTGTTCAATTTTTGTTCGTTAGATTTCTAACCCTCCGTGCCTTTTTCTTTTTTGCTGAAGAAAAACAACAAATCACATAAAGAGTATATATATATACTCTACTTGTCCCGAGAACGAGACAGAAGATGGACGCAGCGCAACTGCACAACCCCCGATTCGCCACCAGGCCACCTTACAGTTGCCCACTCAGTCAGCTGCATTGACAAACTAGATAACAAAACAACAAAAGCAAACATCACTGTCTCATAGTGCGGTGTCTTTTTGTCATTAGAATTGACTCGTAGACGATAAGACCGTACAGGGCTTACAAAACACAATGCTGCTTTTGCACAACACATCATTTTTACACAAACAATATTTTTTCTAAGACAAAATATGTGGGTGGGTTCACTAGCTACGCTGGCCCACCCACCCACCCACCCTTGGCAGGTACCGGTGCCATGGCACCGGTCAGGGTATAGGTCAAGCCGCCACTGATCTACCTGATATATACATTGTAATCTATTTATCACATCTAATAATTTATGCACAATGGCATCATAACAAGTTTCTTTGTTTTGTATTGTTAAGTAGGGGTGTGGAAAGGGAACCAAAGCTTACCTGGTCGGTGACTGCAGGGGTCGCGGAGAAGAAAGACACAAAGAAATAAACATAATACAAGAAAACGTCGAAACTGTTTCGGCCAAACAGGGCCTGCTCACTCGACGAGAGCGGAGAGTTAACTAAACTAGGTTTGTACAGATATATACAGTTATTTACAAGTCACGCCAGTGGCGCTGTTGGGTGGGGGTGGAGTGCAGGAGAACTGGGAGGGGGGGGGGGGGGGCAGTGGAGTACACCCTAACGGATGTTGAGGTTAGGGGGAAGCCTCGAGTTGGTAATCCACTGGTGAGCCAGCTCCCACCTCCTCAGTTCATGTTCATTGCAGTGGGCAGGCAGGGCTCTCACAACACTGGCCTGGTAGCATTCGTTGAAAGGCAGGTTGTGAGATGCAGCATGCAGGGCCACTGGTTTTTCAATGTTGCCTGCTTTGGTATCGTGTCTATGGCCATTCATCCGTGTGTTGAGGGCGTTGGTAGTAAGGCCTATATATTCAGCTGGGCATCTACTGCACCTCAACTGATAAATGACGTTGGTGCTTTGGCACGTGTTGTGTCCCTGGATGGCGTATGTTCTGTCCGTGGCTCTCGCTGTAAACGACTCGGTGGGTAGGTTGAGTTGGCATGTTTTACAGCGAGAGCTGTCACAGGGGTAGGAGCCAGGTGGTAGGGCTACTTGGGGTGTGTCGGTCCTGTTCCGGGGGTTGCGTTTAACCAACAAGTCCTGGATGTTGGGCGGACGCTTGAATGTTACCCGCGGGATGTTGAGGTTTTGGTCAGGGTCGAGGTGTTCAGCAGATGACTGTTCCTCTTCATGATGCCGTTGAGGGCATGTAGGCCAGGGTGCCACTGGGTGATGAGGGGGATTGTGTTCCCTTGTGTGCGAGTGGTTGGGTCTCTGGGGGCACGAGTCATCTGCTGTTGGATCAGTTTAGGCGGGTAGCCTCGGTTGCTGAAGGCTTCCGAGATTTTGCTACAGTATGCGGCCCAAAGGTCCTCCTTGTCGGAGCATACTCTCCGGCCCCGGGTGGCCATGGAAAAAGGTAGGGCCGCTTCATAGATGAGGGGTGGCAGCTGTTGAAGTGGAGATATTGGAGGCTGTTGGTAGGCTTGAAGTGTACCTTAGTTCTTAGTTGGCCTTCCTCCAGGAATAGGTCCACATCTAGGAATGTCACTTGATTTTCGAAATGTTCCACGTGAACTTCACCGGGAAGTTCAAATTCAGGGCGTCCAGGAATGTGAGAAGTGTTCCCATCCCGTGGGTCCAAATGCAGAAGATGTCGTCAATGAAGCGTAGCCACAGTGTCGGCGTGAGGGGACCCACGGGATGGGAACACTTCTCACATTCCTGGACGCCCTGAATTTGAACTTCCCGGTGAAGTTCACGTGGAACATTTCAGAAAATCAAGTGACATTCCTAGATGTGGACCTATTCCTGGAGGAAGGCCAACTAAGAACTAAGGTACACTTCAAGCCTACCAACAGCCTCCAATATCTCCACTTCAACAGCTGCCACCCCTCATCTATGAAGCAGGCCCTACCTTTTCCATGGCCACCCGGGGCCGGAGAAATATGCTCCGACAAGGAGGACCTGGCCGCATACTGTAGCAAAATCTCGGAAGCCTTCAGCAACCGAGGCTACCCGCCTAAACTGATCCAAACAGCAGATGACTCGTGCCCCCAGAGACCCAACCACTCGCACACAAGGGAAACACAATCCCCCTCATCACCCAGTGGCACCTGGCCTACATGCCCTCAACGGCATCATGAAGAGGAACAGTCATCTGCTGAACACCTCGACCCTGACCAAAAACCTCAACATCCCGCGGGTAACATTCAAGCGTCCGCCCAACATCCAGGACTTGTTGGTTAAACGCAACCCCGGAACAGGACCGACACACCCCAAGTAGCCCTACCACCTGGCTCCTACCCTGTGACAGCTCTCGCTGTAAAACATGCCAACTCAACCTACCCACCGAGTCGTTTACAGCGAGAGCCACGGACAGAACATACGCCATCCAGGGACACAACACGTGCCAAAGCACCAACGTCATTTATCAGTTGAGGTGCAGTAGATGCCCAGCTGAATATATAGGCCTTACTACCAACGCCCTCAACACACGGATGAATGGCCATAGACACGATACCAAAGCAGGCAACATTGAAAAACCAGTGGCCCTGCATGCTGCATCTCACAACCTGCCTTTCAACGAATGCTACCAGGCCAGTGTTGTGAGAGCCCTGCCTGCCCACTGCAATGAACATGAACTGAGGAGGTGGGAACTGGCTCACCAGTGGATTACCAACTCGAGGCTTCCCCCTAACCTCAACATCCGTTAGGGTGTACTCCACTGCTCCCCCCCCCCCCCTCCCAGTTCTCCTGCACTCCACCCCCACCCAACAGCGCCACTGGCGTGACTTGTAAATAACTGTATAATCTGTACAAACCTAGTTTAGTTAACTCTCCGCTCTCGTCGAGTGAGCAAGGCCCTGTTTGGCCGGAAACAGTTTCGACGTTTTCTTGTATTATGTTTATTTATTTGTGTCTTTCTTCTACGAGACCCCTGCAGTCACCGACCAGGTAAGCTGTTGGGCTCCCTATCCACACCCCTGCTTAACATTGGCATCTCCTATCTATCACCCAAGTCGTTTGTTTTGTATTGGTTACATAGGTATATAATATATGAGTCTTTTGAAATTCCAACTAGGTACTGTATGTTTAACCATGTAGGCTAAAGAGTGTATGGCCCAATGATGTGCATTGGTGTCTCCAATTCAAAATATCATCTTTGAGTGGTTGGTCATTGTTTCCTCGGCGATGCCGTCTGTGCTGATAGGGTAGACCACTGCCTCCTAGATGCTACTCGTGGCTGCTCGTTACGAGGAAACATTACTTGCGTCTAGGAGGCAGTGGGGTAGACACTTGTCAGCTTTAAATTGAAGCCCCCTCTGAACCATAACAACAATGCAACATCTTGATTGTTGGCAAGTGGTAATAATTGTGTTTAATGGCGTTTTCCATTGGCATGCACTCGGCGAGTGCAGAGATGTCATTGTTGTCAACCTCCACTTGAATAACATAACAAAACTGAACAAATGAAAAGACAAGTGGCAATCCAGTGCGCACTAGTGCGACCTGAGTGCGGCCAATGGAAAACGCCATTACCCTTTCAGGTCATATTCTTGTGTACTTAGAAGTTAGTTGTTGAATTGCTTACGCAAGACCATATTATTAAACGAGTGAGCGCAGCGAACGGAGTGATCTCCATTCAACTCAAACTGCGCTTATTCTGTTAATCTGGGTGCGTGTGTGTACGTTGAAAATCAGCCGAATCGCTGAACAGAATGCGCTGAAATTTTTACAGACATCCGGTACGAGTTTACTGAGAACTGCTCACAAAATCAGCAAGATCCATTGCGATTTAAACCTACAAGAAATAATAAATTGAAAAATAGGCTTCCAATGTTTAGAAATTATTTTAACCACAATTGTTTAGATTTTGAAAATATATTTTTTGTTTGTTATTCGCCTGGCTGTGAAATGCCGTGCCCATGCAAAGCCTATCAAATGTTGCACGTCAAGGTACCCCAGAATTCCGCTCGTAAATTGAGTAAACCTTGCAATATTTTCACGTATTTCGTACTGGCTATGTTTACCATAGTAGGCCCTATTGCCACAGATGATGGACTACACTGCGTTATATGCATTTCAAAACATGTTTAATAATTTTTTAAATACAGTCCAGAAATTACAAAATCTTTCCCGACCAGGGGATATCAATTTTAATTTATTTCAATTTCAATTTATTTTGGACAACAACAAATAACAATAGTTACAGTTTTCAACAGTTTTCACCGTGTAGTCCATTTTAGTTTTACACAAGTATTAAACTTAATGACCCATGTCTCCCACATTTCGGCTATAAGGGCGCTTTAGCCAACTAGACTAGGGAAACGCCAAAGTCGTTGTTAGACGAGTGAGCGAGTCATGTGTTTGAGTACCCAGGAACATTTGCATTTAAGTTTGATAATTATATTCGTATAAATAATAGGGTATTTAAGTTTAGGCCATAGTTTAGGCCATAATGCTCCACTGTAGCCTATGATAGGCTAGGGAGACCTAAGATAGGGGGAAGAAAAGGAATGTTACCGGGTACTCAACACATAGCTCACTCACTCGTCTAACAACTTTGACGTTTCCCTAGTTAGAGAAGTTCTGCAGTACTTCAACAACCGACACAGTATACCTCTTAATTCATACATGAATAGTATGATATTATACAAATATTAGAAGTCAATAAGATGGCTAAATTAGAGTCACCCACAGCACTGAGAACGTTGGCTTACTTGCAAGCTGGAGGATCTTCCCTACGGAGAAACTTCTTTAAATATCGACTTGGGTGTGAAGCATGCATTGGACTGTCTACTGCTGTTGATAATGGGGCAAGCATTTGTTTGTTTCTTTTGAACACTTTGTTGATTGCTGAAATTGAGCACACACCACTAATGTATGCACACTTTTTTGTCATGCGGTCTCTCATAGAATGTTGAGGAATTCAACAAAAATACCTGATTTTTTTTAATTCAAAACATTTTCCCCCTAAAAATGTTTTCATTATTTTTTTAGTTTTAAAGTTGGTGAACTGTAATTTACTCGTGCCCCCTCTCTCCCCTCATTGCGTGTTTGACGTACGAGCGACAATAGAGGTAGCTCACGTGTCGCACACGAGACTGATTCAGAGAGTCGCCTGCATTCCTCGGTGAAGATTTACTGTAATTGACTCCTACAAAATATCACTTTGATATCATCTGCAGCCTACGTAGTTGCGCCAACTTAAAGTAGGTGAATTACTTCTAGGCAGCTTTCGATGCAACACTAATAAGCCCTTCTCTGTATTTAATAGAAGAGTTTTGAGTACATTCAGGTGAAGGCTACTACAAGACCAGGTCGACGTGCGCTGCGCGACGTGACACGACGGGCAGTTCACACCGAGGTTGGGAGTCCACCGCCTGCTGGTCATCTCATCTTCGTGAGTTGTAGGTCGGCGTACGCACACAAACAGTACAATTTATTGTTCACACAATAACGCATTGATGTACACAAGTATTCCTGTTTAATTAGGCTGCAATCTTACACTCACCCACACAATAATACACTCAAACACACACATGCATTCATGTTTATATAAGTTTCATAGTCATCTTTATTTTATGTAAAATTATGTTATATGTTTATATTTTGTGATGTATTGTTGATGATTTATATGTATATATTGACTGAAGGTTTCATCCCATGGTTTCCCTCAGTCATATACGAGCACTGGCATCATGTCCTGCCAAGACCTCTTGAACATTCCCTCTTACATATATATATAACTATATTAACTATAACTTTATTGGGCAGGTAGGAGACCAAGGGGCAGACCACGACAACAATGGCAGAATAATGTGAGAAAGGATGTAGAACAGCGAGGAGGAGACTGGAATGTGGTGTAAGGAGAGGAGGGGTGGCAGGGCAGAAGAAGATGGAGAGGCCTGTCTTCAATCCCGACCCAACGCAGAGTTGGACGTGGCAACAGATAATGATGACTGGGCTATTAGTATTATGATAGTATTTGCTCTTAGCTCCACATTTTTTTAACTATTCTAAAATAAATCTGTGACAAGAACTTACTATGTAGTCAAATTTTGTATGATATTCTACTCCTTTGTGTTAGTCAACAAATTAAAAACATATTGCTCATACGTTCTGTATTTACTCCACTATTGGCCGCTATCCCTATTTTGACCACTCAACGTTTAAGGAATATGTTATAATATTGACAATGGCTTCACATAATGTTCACATCCATCTTTTTGAACTTGATATTTTAAATAATATCCGAGGCCTATTTGCATAAATACAGTACTAATTTTTAAACTTTCCACAAAAAATTGTATTACAATTGGTTTATCGGATTAGATAGTATTTCTCTGTGTCATGAGACAACAGCATTGGCTGCAGAGACCAATAAAGGTTTATTATTATATTACCCAAGTAAAATTCATATAATCCTTCTTTGCAGACGAGCCCCTGTCATCGTCGCCAACTCTACGCCTGGTTTCTGTCTGGCGCTGCGACGCACTCCTCGAACTACAAGCATCGCCGGGGAGACCTGCACGCGCCTCCCGTCTAGACTACTCTCTAGGTAGATCAGCATGATGAGATGAGCTTAAACTAAATTATGGCATTGCTGTTGCTATTGTTGATGACCCAAAAGTTGGTCGAAATACCCTCTACCCAAGTGAATAATGATTCCATAGAACTATCATTTTTCAAGTACCGGTATTAAAACATTTAATTTCCCATGGGACAATTCTTGCATCTTCTCAGATCCCACCAAGCTAGTGAAAGCCTACTCTGCAGTAGCCATATGCTATAATTAGGACCTATAATTAAACAATATCGAGCCCTATTTTCAACTAGGTTGGGTAGGGGGTGGAAGGTTCCCACCACATTCTTGCCTGGATTTATAGAAGCTGGCTCGGGCTAGCCATGCCTGATGCTTCTCCCTTATATTTTTTTCCTCTGCATCATCTACTTCACTTTCTTCCTCTACACTGTCTTCTTCCTCAGGGACCTCAACCGGTTTTTGACATAATTTTCTTTCTTCCCAACATCTTTCCTGGTTAATCCTTTCCCAAACTACATTTCTCCTTTTCAAATCTATTGCTATAACTTCTTCCTATCTCAGTCTGGGCCTCCCTCTTTTTCTCTGTTTGTTTCCTGCGTCTTGTTCATAATGCATCCTCGGAATCCTTTCCTTCTGCATCCACCTCAGCCTTTCTTTCCCTAGCTTAAAATTTAAATTCTCTACTCCTAGTTATTTCCTTATCTTCGTGCTCCTCATCATATCAATCTTCGTAATTCCCATTACTCTTTAAAAATTTCATTTCCGCTGCTTGAATTTGTCTTTCTTCTTTACCCCCACTGGCCATGTCACTGCACCATATGTAAGTAGGCCTACCGGTACAAAATATGCTTTGTATATTAAAAGTTTGCATTGCTTTCGCACCTCTTTTTTCCAAAGCAGTTTCCTCACTAACTGGAAGAAACTCTCTGCAATACCAGTACGCCTTGCAATCTCCGTGTCGATTTTACCATCGGCGGAGATTATGCTGCCCAGGTATTTAAACATCTGTCTCCCTACTAGTTCTTCTCTTAAGTACAATCTTTGTTCTATTCCCAGACCTCTTCTTCTTCCCCATAACCATCACTTCACTTGTCACTGCTTATCTCTAATCCAAATTCTCAGTGTTGTAAAGTAGCGCGCTAAAAGTAGTGCGCTACTGGTAGCATGCTACTTTCGTTCAGTAGCGCGACGGTAGCGAGCTACTTTTAAAAACGTGGTAGCGTAGCGAGTAGCATGCTACATTTTTAAAGTAGCAGTAGCGAAAATGCCGCGCTACTTCTTTTCAGTCCCCATTTTTTTCATTACGCGACTTCCATCCATTGAACACAACTGCACTCATCCCAAGCAGACAAAGTCGTAAATATCTTCGAAGGTCAATCGCCTCGGTCGTATAGTAAACATCCCTTCCCGCCTGCTGCCGCATACTTCACACAAAGATTAGGTGACTAATCTTTGCTTCACATACAAAAACTTTTCCAACCCATCCCTCAAAATCGCCTAATGGCCTCGTTTACCTTGCATTTCATCACGTCGTTGACAAACATGCTATGACCATTCGTTGTTTTGACTTATAGTTTGAAGGTTTAGAAGACTGGTGTGATGAAGAAAATTATAATAAGGGAGAGAATCCATGAATGGGCTTCCGTGGCCTAGGTACGAAATGAAAATATGTTTATAGTTGAAAGTAAAGAAAGATAATTATAACCGATTCCACAGCAAAGCTGCCAATACATTTTCGGTAGGACCTACCAGACAGACAAATAAGGAACACGACAGGTAGGCCTACAAGTAATTACTGTGTTCTGATGCCTCTCATGATCTTTCAGCGTGGTAGGCCTACTGTTTGACGTCAATATGGTCATCGAGACATCGACCGGTCATAACATCAAGTGTTCTCGTAGTCAATTTAAACAAAAAATCAGTAAATTCCATTGTTATTTGTTGACAGTTTTATTAAAACCTAGAGAATAGAGATAGCGCAGAGGCTGTCCAGTTTTTTTTATCTTGCTAACAAAAGCCATTCTTAATATCTTATCTGCTTCATTAGCCATTAGAACACCAGTGATAAGGACTATGCCCCCCACCCCACCCCGACGAACACTTCAAGTGACAAGAAGCAGATGACGTATTCTCTTGGTTCCTCTGCAAGCGTTATCTTTATGGGCCGCCCACCCACGCTGGGCTATAAATAAATAGCACTGTCTCTTGTCTGTATCTTGCTTGTACACCGCAACATGATTGTGAAGGTCATTAACACATCACTATTGATTGCTATGACGACGGACTACATTGCATATACACTATTACGATAATATTTACGAGCTCGTTTTTAATCAGTTATAAGAAATCCCGATTTCTTTCTTTTTGTGACTACCCGAGTCACCCGTGGGTATTGTGTTCGGGTAGGCCATACCCGCCTCGTAATGAAGTCGTCCCAGGAGTGTAGCCCAGAGTCTTGAAGGCTCGTTGTTATTTTTGTATGTGGCTTTGGGCGATCAAAGTTGTGTTTTTCGGAAAGTAGCGCAAAAAGTAGCGCGCTACTTACAAAAAGTAGCGCAAAGTAGCGCGCTATTTTTCACGAGAGAGTAGCAGTAGCGGTAGCATGCTACTTTTAAAGAGAGAGTAGCAGTAGCGGTAGCATGCTACTTTAATCAAGTAGCGTTTACAACACTGCAAATTCTTCCGTACATTCATTCCATTTCTCTACTTTGTGTTGTACCTCTTCCCATGACTTCCCCCATGTAAGTATATCGTCAGCAGCCATTGGACGATCTCTCCACTTTCCTCAATATCTCGTCAAGTACTATATTGAAGAGCATCGGTGACAATACTCTTCCTTGTCTGAGACCTGTCTTTACTTCAAACCAATCCGTTCTATTGACCGGTCTAACAAGCTGCATATTATGCTATCATGGCCATATCCAAATGTTCACCGTTATGCATGTATATTGTTAAGTTTAAAATATATTTGTACAAGACTACAACACTAGTAGGCTTATACAAACTAAACATCACAAATATAATAGATAACAATCAACAATATACCGGCCTAACAAGCTGCATGTTATGCTATCATGGCCATATCCAAATGCTCACCGTTATGTATGTATGTGTATTGTTAAGTTTATAATATATTTGTACAAGACTAGGACAGTAGTACTTAGACAATAAAGGCTAATGCCAGTTGGCTCCCATATTTAACTACTGAAGTTCACATCTAATGTTTTTCAACTTGAATATAATGACTAGTCCTATGTAGGCCTATATTCCAGATATTCCCTTACAGTATAGGAACTGTGTTGTAGTAAATAGTTTTTTATTTTAGATTTAAACTGGATCCTAGATATTAACTTATTATTTTAAGGACGTATAAGTTCCTCTGGTAGCTTATTATAAATTTTCACACCATCAATCTAGTAATTTCCATCTGTGGCCCATTTATTCTATTTTATTTTATTTAATCTTACAGTATGACTTGGCCAGTAGAGTATTATAATGGTCAAGAATCAATAGAACAAAAACATATAAAATTACAATCAGTATAATTGGATGAGCGAAGCGAAGACTTCAATTTCACCGACCCCCCAAAAAATTTAGCTCAATGTGTTTTTTTTTTTTTTTTTTTTTTTTTCCCATCTGTTTGTTCGCTCTCTACCGGGCAAACGGCATATTCGATCTTGATGAAAATTTGACAGGACCTTCGAAATCTCTGAACTTAGACTTGCTACGTTTTTGGGTACAATCGAAGAAATATTTCTCATGAATGTCGTACTTTTACGATTTTTTTCGATTTTTAGTGCGATATTTTCGTGACATTTGGGCCGATTCTGACCAAACGGGTGGGGCTACAACGTTAATATTTCACATACACATTAAGGTTATGGTGATGTATTGACGTTTGACAGAAAAAGTTGATAAAGTTAGCCAGAATCTATAGAAATAAAGGTTTTAATTTGAGTTTTTTGAGGTGTTAAATATTAAAACCTTTATTTCTATAGATTCTGGCCAACTTTTTCAACTTTTTATTTCAAAAGTCAATACATCACCCTTACCTTAATGTCCATGTGAAATATGAACGTTGAAGCCCCACCCGTTTGGTCAAAATCCGCCCAAATAGCACGAAAATATAGATTTTAGATCTTTCTCACAGCCTTGTATGAAAACTTCACAGGAGATTTTATATCTTACTCACAGCCTTGTTACAAACAATCAAAGATCCAACAGACCTAATGATTGCTTTGTATGGGCCGTGTTAATAAGTTTTTATTATTATTTTAAATTAAAATTAACATTTTATAATTAAAAAGCTCATCCATCAACGCGACTAAAAAAAGCGTTTGTGAAGCTTCCTAGTACAATAGTAACAAACAATTAAAAAAAGAATAGAAGAATAAAAAAATAAAGACACAAGGTGTCATGATTGAAAGCGCTACGATCACTTCCACTTCTCTCCCAGGACGTCTTCTACCGAGTCGTATGACTTTTCCTGAAGAAAATGTTTGTGGTTAATCTTGAAAGCCAGTCCTTCCTGGATGGTCTTCAGGTCCCTAGGCAATTTATTTTAGAGCTTACGACCCATCTGTATGACACCTAAGCTCGTCGACTTCAGCCTATGCCGCTCGTGGACAAGGCTAACAGCAGATCTTGTGCCATGGCCATGATGACGGACTGTTTGGAAACGGGGAAGATTCCCCTTAACAAACAGGCAAATTGCCAAAATGTACAGGCAAGGTAAGGGCATTATATTCAGCACACGGAATTAAGGCCTGCATGATCGACGAGCGTTAATGGATACCATGCATCTGATCGCCCATTTTTGAGCACGGAAGACTTGGATGGTGGATTGATGTGTCCGTCCCCAAAAGATTATTCCATACTGGATAATGGATTGGATTTGCGCGAAGTACACTGTACGCAAAACCGATCGCACTCTCGGGCAAGAGTTCGAATGGCAAAGGTAGCTTTTGCTATCTTACGTAGCAGACCGTCAACATGAGGTACTCAGTTTAAATGGTGGTTAATGATCAATCCCAAACAGTTGAAGGGACTGTTGGCATATTTGATGGAAGAATAGTTTCTTGTGACTGGGGTGCAAATAGGATTATTTGGGTCTTTGCTTCGTTCATCCTGAGCTTGTTTGGACTGGACCAGTGGGAGAAGTCAATGATTGTGGAAGTGATTTCTTTGTCAAGGTCTAAACTGTTGTCGGCATGAACGGCAGCACTCGAATCATCAGCAAATTTAATTATTTTCCGATTTAGAGTTTTCAGCGATGCACGGTGCCAAGTCATTAACTAGGAAAACGCTAAAGTCCCGCCGCGTTGATGTGTAACACAACGAACCTACGACCCCTCAGGTAATCGATAGGCACTCGTTGGATACCTCACTAAATAGCTGTACTCCGGAAAATATGATTTAATGATCAAGAACATACTCGGCGATGGGTCGCCTAATTAAAGTGAAACACGATTTCTGACCTCACTTAGAAGTAAAATATTAATTGAGAATAAATAACAACTGATCAAGGCTAAATCCCTCAAACTTGAATTTTAAACCCTACCTAGGCGTGAACCTGGTACTCAAGTCTAAAGGTTCCTAACTAGTTCACATCAACCTCCTATAACTCACCAAGACCCACAAAATTGAGAAATCGTAAGACATCGAAGACAAACATCTCTGAAATACAACTTATAATTTAAACTAGATCTAGGATGACATTACAACAGACAATCAACGGTTAATAAGTCAAACCAGAACGGGCTATATTGTATAACACAAATGAATTTCCTTCATTGACAAGGAATACATTTCAAAACCCTACCTATCAGTACTGATGGCTAAAAGCGAATTGGATATCTAGTTAAGATATCTCTTGGTCTGATGGACAACAGTAAAGTTTGCCAAAGTTTATGACAATATAATTAGTAATAAACTTATTCCAATACTCATCACAAATGATCACGACTCCCATCGAAACCCTATGTAGTCAACGAAGTTCGACGTGTAGTTCAGTAACTTGCTGCGTATGTATTGACTGTCGTAGTCTTGTACCGACGATCCTGTCTTGAGTTCGTATCCCGGCTGTGATTCCTTTCGAAGTTCAACTGTCACTTGATATTGTTCGAGCGGTGATAAATTTACGTTTAATTATTGTTTGGATAAACCAACTCCGACCGTACGTTCTAATGTTACACACTTGCCCGATACCAGCATCCCGAGTTCAATAAACAAGTTCTCCAGTACCTCACACGGTAAACTGTCAGACAGTTAATGATGTAAACACGACAACTTTTATCGACACAGTTCTGACTTCACGCGTCTTTATCAACAATACAAATCGTTCGACGTCGGTGGCTCAGTCACTCGCGTATGTTCATAGTTTTTATGGTTGATGTCATCTTCAAACTCTTTGTAACTAAAATTCGCCATTTTGGATTTCAAATAATCTGCATTTATTGATTTCGAAACCAATTTGCCCAAATACTAAAACTTTGACAAGATATTGAATTGTCAATAACCGTTCCTTATATGTTCTTATACTTGGATTTATAAACGATTTTATCCCTACCAATTTCCTTTTCGTGATACTTCAGTCTATAGTTCGTAGTAATCTAACCATCAAACTTTGATTGCGTTTCCCATGGCGTCTTCTCCAGGCTACGCGGATACAATCGTTTTTGAATCTTCTTGAACGCATCTAACTCACGGCCCTTCGGCTATTAATGCTTCTAAACTTTTCTGGCTATCGTTGTTGTATTTTATCAAGTCCGTCGGTTTATGAATATGTTCCTAAGACATGCAAAAGTTCGGTCACTCACGTATCCCTGGTCTCGGCTAGACTCGTAAAATGTACCTCGGTTGGCTACAGTTCTCGTTGATTTCACAGACGTTTACTTGTATTTCTTCTAGGCAGATCGCCGCTCGTTCTCGATAAGCACTTTTGCGGATTTTTAACACGCGTTTCCTATCTTCAAAACGTTTTCCCTAGTTAACTTTTCCTATGTTTTATACATCGCCTAACTCGGCCGCGAACACGACATCTTCCAACTCAACTTCTCAAACTACTAACGCTCTCAACAATACAAATTACGATCGCAGCGTTATGATAACCAATCAGAGAACAGCACACAGTGTCATTAAACTGAAACAGGTCCAAACAAATGTCCGGGCGACGCATTATACGAAAATGACGAAATATGAACTTGGCATTTTCTATAATTTAATAAAATAGATTGACATAGATTTTATATTAAAATTGTTAAATTTAACTGAATCACATGATTCTTTTTATGAAATAAAACGAAATTTTCTCTAGTTTCTGATTTAAATCAAACCCGTTCTGTATTATTAGTATTTAATTAGTTTATCTATGGTTTACACATTTAAGCCAGTTGCTTCAGTAGTAGCCTCGAACCAGCTCATGAAAAATACACAGCTCTCCTTCCACTGACCAACTGCATCGACTTCAAGATACGAATCTATCTTCGAATGACCATTGCCAAAAGACCTAAGTCCACTCAGGGAGAGTCCGTATAGTCTCAGATGGATGAGCGTTTTTTGTAAGTTTTTTGTTTGCGTTTTGTGCGTTTGTTCGCACTTTTCCTTTGCAAGTGCTTTTTGAATGCATTGCAGGTGATTGTTGTCAAGTTTCTATTGTTACTTGCTAATTGGTATTATAAACTTCAAAAAACTCATATTAGAACCTTTATTTCTGTGGATTCTGACTAACTTTTTCAACTTTTTCTTTCAAAAGGTACTACATCACCATAATCTTAATGTCCATGTGAAATATGAACGTTGTAGCCCCACCCGTTTGGTCAGAATCGGCCCAAATGTGACGAAAATATCGCACTAAAAATAAAAAAAAATCGTAAAAGTACGATATTCATGAGAAATATTTCTTCGATTGTACCCAAAAACAATACACCTCTTAAGTTCAGAGAAAACGAAGGACCGGTCAAATTTTCATCAAGATCGCATATGCCGTTTGCCCGGTAGAGAGCGAACATACATACAGACAGAAAAAAAAAAAAAAACACCCGAGCTAAATTTTTTTGGGGGTCAGTGAAATTGAAGTCTTCGCTTCCGCTCGCTACGCTCATCCAACAAGAAGTGAGAAACAGATTGGGCTGATTATTGAGCCCGACGCGTTCCAATGGCGAGGTATGGCGTTGCAGTCTGTCAGAGACATAGATATTGAACACCTATTGTAGGATAGATTAGTAGTCTCCAATACCTCCGCACAGGCGCGAGTGTAGCAAATTGAGTCAATCGGCCCAATTCAAGATGGCGATTTGACGTTTCAATTTATGCTTATTTAATGCAATAAAGTATTTTACTGGATTATTTGATATGGTTTTAGCTTGTGCAGCATGGCATTGAACAAACAGAAACAATACGAAGTTATTGCATAACAGAATTTAGTAATCATTCGGTGTTAATGGCTGGAATGCTCACCTGTCAACCTGGCGGCAATCTTGAGAACTATTTGGGCTACAAATTGCTCCCATTTACTTAACATGCAAACTGGAATTTCAAGATGGCTTCCAATTGTCACGGAAGTGGACCACTGACTGCTGATCTAGCCTACTAGGTGTTTAATATCTATGGTCAGAGAGGTGCGATGTCATCCAAGCCTTGGTGATCCCCGAGATCCCATAGTGGTTTAGGTTTGACAGCAAGATTGAGAGATCCACACTATTTATGTATCTTATCGATATAGTTTGTAACTACTTAATCTAGTATTGACACCATGGAGTGCCTCATTTGTACTACTGTATTTTTATTAATTAAATCTCTTATTAATGGAGGAATTTTACCTCAATAATGTCAATTTTCTCCTAGTCACTTGTTGGTGAGGTTATGAAATTTTGAGTGCAATTTGAGAACTTACAGGTATCCTTTATAATAAGATATCAATAATTGTTTAGATCATTACGTGGCTACAAAGTCTTGACTAAAGCCAAAACACTGAATCATACCCCCCCGCGATCGCGGGGGCGGTAGTTATGCCACTGGTGTGAGTCCAAGGAATTGGATGGTTACCCTTAAGAGGGTACGCTGAGCTTGGCCCAACTCAAATGCGCGCAAACAGGTGTTGATGATTTCTGCTGAACGGTTGGTAATATCGTTACCAAATTTTGAATGGATGTTAATAAAGTACTTTTATATTGATATCCGTAATTGGTTGCACAAAATAAGCCTTAAAGATCCATTGCGAGACATAAGTCCAAAACGTGAAAAAATGGGAAATCCAAAACATGGATTACAATTCTGGAAATTCCCACCAAACCGTTTATCTTACGATAAAACCAAATTGACCTGCCCGTTCACATGGATTTATACGTTGTTATCCATTATGCAAATTTGAGTTAAAAAAATCTGTTCACTTGGAATAAATTCCCGAAGTTGACCAAAATTGAGTAAATTTTGGTGATTTCACTAAATTTTAATTCAAAATCTATGAATTAATTTAGGAATATGCATAATGGATAACATAGATTTATTCTTTATAAAAGTTAGTGTGAAATTTGATAATGGTGTTATAAACCGTTTACCCGAAAAAGCCAGAAAGCTGAGCGCCTAAACTCGCCTCCGTTCTAGCCTCAGCATACCCTCTTAACTTGAAAGTTCTTTATTTTGTGTTTTTGCTTAAATAATAAATACGAACTAGTGTTATAGTATTATAGTAGTATTGTACGGTAAATAGGAAATACATTAAAAAATAATATCAACGCATATTGCAGTCGATTCACACTTGAGAACATATGAATTTAATTTGAAACGTTCGGTTCTCTGGACTGTCACTTAGCAGCCTACTTTAACTTCCTAGTGGGGATGCACAACAATAAAATCAAAATTATCGATAATCGAAAGGATGTCCAGCATTTATATGGGTCGATAACATCGAACAATCATGTTGGAAAAATTATGGCAGTTTTTCCAACAGACTGGTGTACCTAATCAAGTTTGGATAACTAGAATTTGTCATTTGTGGCTTGTAATTTGTATGTTTTTTTTTCTGGTATTATAGTTATGCAGATCTGATAGTTTGTGGTGATATCACCATTTGGTCACCAAAAATAACAAATTCTATATCTTGTACATACTGTCCTTGCCCCTTTCCGGTCACACATTACACCCCACTTCTATGTGTTTATTTATATTTTATCATTTATTATTTAACGTCCTCTTGACCATTACAATACTAGACTGATATTTCAGACACACAGTCGTACCGTGTGCTTTAATAAATAAATAAAACTCACCATCATAATAATATTATAGTATCCTTCTAATATTGTCTCTTGTACTAATTTCTATTTTGAACTTTTAGGTCGCAAGTTTTCTCAAGCGCTCCTGGAATTGTAAACAACATCAAGTATGTATGATAATTGATAATTAAAAATATTGTACGACGTTACGTTACCTGAATGCTTGTTAAGTCTGGAGACACGGCGTAGCTTGCTGCTTGGGTTGTAGCTAGTGGCGCGTTCAGGGACGGCGAGGTTAATTAAGAGTGTGAAATACCAGTCCTGATCCTGCAATACAGTTTCACTTCCAGCAGCCAGTATTAACAGATTGATATGATTGAAATCTTCTTTTGAGATACTTGACAAAATCAACAATCAAAAAAATAATCAAGATTAAATTGATTTTGGATTTTTGTAAAATCGTCTAAATTTGCAAGTTTAGGATTTAGTTTACGGCTAATCTAATCTGCACACATCTTTTAACAGACATGAGAGTGAACATGTAGGCCTACTTGCAATTGACAACCACACAACATTAGATATCAATAAAATGTCAACTGGATGCAGGAAAAACTTGCCAAAGAATGCTAAATAGAATAGGTATCACTCACTCTCATGGGACGAGTGGTTGCCACACTATTTGCTACCTGGAAGACTCCGGAGGAACCTAGGATACACAACAAGGACCTCTGCGGTATCTTCGGTGCTAGGTCTCCAGGACACGTGAACTCGTAGCAACACAACAGGACAGTTATTTTGTGAAGGATAAATACAACACAACATCCAACATTTTAAAATGAAACTAGTAAGACATACTATATTTTAAATAGTTCAAATGAACTTATACATACACTGTTCTTCTATGTTGCCCATACAACAACAGTATATAAGTTCATTTCCAACTATTTAAGATAATATCAACATGACAAATTTGTACTTTGTTTGTAATACTTTATTTTTTTTTTGCCTTGCGGCTAGAACAATACAATAGAGCATTAATAAAGTTGAACAATGATATATACCGGTAATCATAAGTGAGACATGTCATAGCATACGTATTATCAAATCACACACAGCATAATAAACGTGTCACTAATAACAGTACAGTTATTTTTATTTGGTTTTCAATATTTAATACTAGACGGTTTGAATGAATGAGAGTGTAATAACACATACACTGTGGGCTGCATTGTATCAAGACTGTGCCTGGCTAAAGCAACAATCAAGTAGAACTCAAAATCCGTTGCTCCTGTGGACGTCAGGGCTGATGATGGTCTGGAGTGAACAAAGTTCGCTGCAAGTTCGGTCAAGTGTCGCCAGACAGACTGGCCGAACAATCGAGACAAGAATTAGCAAACGCATAGCATAGCTCACTGAAAGAAAGGCGACACACGTACAAGAGAAAGTCTCTAATCACCACAAACTTGCGAGTCCTCAACTCTACAAGTTTTGCCAAGATAAGCTGTGAAGGAAGCTGTGGAAATCAAACAAATGCTAGAAGGCACGATGACTGCAACATGGAAACATCCATCGGGCATACATTCCATTGTGACCCCCCTCCCTCCCCCCCACTTCACACACACAATCTCATACCCCACGGCAAGCACACACGAGATGAAGACAAGAGCTCAATCCAGGAACATCATTAGACAATGCGGCCCTCTGTAAACTGTGAAACGCCAAAACGCCCAACAACACAGGTGCAGTATTATAATTATTACACTCTCATTAATGCAGGACAATGTCCCAAAAACCGTCTTAAGATTATTATTACAGGCTGAAAAAGCCTTCAATCTTTTTTTCCCAATAATAATAGCTATACAGAAATACAGACATATCAACGTGACATCGAACTAATCTCTATTTGTTTTTAATTGTGTGTGATTTTTTGCATTGCTGCCAGACAGTAGAAAAATAAGTTTTGCATGCACTGATATATCGGCACCTAATCTCATTACGATAAAACGTATTACAAACAAGACAAAATCATTTAATTCCGTACATTTATGTCATAAAAACAAATTTCTTATAACATTACATTAATCGTTTTTACATTTTTTGCAATTAGGCCTACTTATAACAATTCAATTACCATTCATTCAATAGATTTTAAAAAATTATTTGCAATTTTTTGCCTTGCGGCTAATACAGTAGCAAAATAAAGTACATCATAAACAGATCTGATGTACTGGTTATCTCGTTAGTATAACAATGTAGTACCTATTATTATTATCATCTGATCACACACCATGTTGGCCTAATAGCATGCCAATAATAACAATATCAATTATTTAGTAACATTTTGACAACAGAATTCATCATTCAAATCCAAACAGGATTCGAATCTTCTTCGGGTAATTTTTTTTTTTTTTTTAAATTGAACAACAAAAACAAACTAATATATTCCAAATTGATATGAATGACAAAAGTTGTGTCAATGGAAACTATCCCAACGGTTGAAATTTGTGACTCACAAATTAAACTGGTTTTATGTAGTGTCCATGACCTTGATTTTTTCCTTCATATAAAAATGGTACATACATAGTTTTACTTGGTTGGATGTCCTTTATGAACAACTTCATTTGTTTCATTGCAGTAGTTGTTGACCTGGCAGTGTAGGGTTATGGACATGCCCATACCCTATTTAGCCTTATTTCATTGCAGTAGTGTTGCTAGGTTAAGTCCATGGTTAGGCTATACAAAACGGCTCCATTTACCTTTCACGGATTTGTGTTACTCAAATCCGCGAGAGGCTGCAACCGAATTCATATCCCTAGGAAGTAACAATTCACAACTGCAAATTAACTACGGTAAATAATTAAATAAAACACTTTGCACATTTAAAAACAGTATAATATGTTCAGTGGTGTAACAAATCGACTAAGCCCCGGTGCAAATAATTCGAGTGCCCCCCCCCCTCCCCCCCTACCCGCCTCAATATTTTCAAGTACTCTATGTACTTGACATTACAGTCAAGATAATTCATTAGTATCTGGCTGTATGTCTAGCACATGATCCGACCGACAACAATATAAATTGTATCGACTCTTCCCGACATGCCCTCTATAAATGACATAAGCCTACCTAGTATAGTTGCCTCCTAAGAGTCTTGCCTCGTGAAATGTGGCATCTAACTTTGAACCAAGCACCACAAAGACAAGACTAATTAAATATCATGCTCCCTAGCACGGTTTGAAGATTTGTAAACTTATCAGGTACCAACAACAATGCGAAAATATATCCGTGACGGATGAGAGGCAATGTTTGGAATAGACATTCTGTTTCTTGGTTGGATATTAAAAACTACTGCAAGCATGTGTGTGTCATTACAAGTCGCCAACAAAACACTAATGACCATGAACTCTGAAAGTGACAGCTTTTTTCGTCGCTCACGTCACTACTGTATTTAAGAAATTTTGTCGAAACAATGTGTGTATTTACCTTCTGTCTAAATGCACATTGAAATGCAACACACAAGCCATTTAATGTACAGAGGTGAGTCATGCCTCGAGACTCAATATTTATCTTAGCCAATGCCGCTGAAATGTAGGTGACGAGAGTTGATCGATCATTTTTCCCATGAACATTGAAACATTTCACTAACTGTCTGCCCGAGGTAACTTGGTTCGTCTGTAGCCGACCCCCGAGCCCCAGGGACCCCCGTACTTCAGGGATCCCCATGTTCCGGGGGGCCCTCGACTGCACCAGTTGCACCGTCGATTTATACACCACCGAGTACAAAGATATTATACTAACAAATTATTAAATACCCAAACAAGTTTTATAAAAACATTATTTTTATTTGGTTTATTTGGTTCCAGATTACGATCAGCGTCAACTCTTGTTGCCGACACCAACCCAGAAGTTGGGGCGTGTAAAAACATTGACGTTAACGATTGTATAAATGCAACAACAGTCAACTTTGTTCAACACAGACCCAACTTTCAAGTTGGGGTCGACGTCCCAGCCGGCGCTGTTCGTAAACTGGCCTAGTCCACAATACAAAACATACCAGAGTCACATAAATATTTTTTTTGTAATTTTTTTGTCTCACTCTAGAACAATATAAAAGTCTACTTTATAAAACAAATATATAAATAACCAGTGGCACTTTTAGGCTTGGGCGCTCTCTCGTTCTAGGGGCCCCTTAGATATGACGAGAGTTTCAGATGACGTCATATGGTGGGCTGTGGTGGACAAACTATGTCATGGCGCCAGATAAACACATGCTATGTCTCTATTTTATTCACCTATTCTCAAAGGTGAATTACATTCAGCTGTAGTATTCAATTGAATATGGGATCAGCACATTCTTATTCTTTTCGAAGATTATTTGTTTAGCAATGCAACAAAAGAGCTGAGGTATGTGAACATACAACAATAATTTATTGCATTGTTATAGACGAACATCAACTATCCAAAATATTGATCGACTGTACCGCGTATCTTTTTAAAGTCTATGCGATGAAAAATACGATATTTCTTCCTCGCCGCCTATCACAGTCGTGTTAATTGCATTCCATTTCCCACTTAGTGCCCATGGCTTGTCAGGACTTTGCCACTACAGCCTGTCTGAAACTCTCATCAAGTACAAATACAGTACCTGTTGTATTTGCTCTCCTATTATCACCAGCTTAATAGTTGCATATTATAAAAAAGACAAACTGTGCTATTTTATTTATTTTAATATGATCGATCATTTAGGACATAACATGACCATCATTTTGAAATCTCTCTTGTGTCTCCCCTGTTTTGTAGTTACCAGTACTACTTTCCCAAATATAGAAACAATTAAACTTTTTGTCCGACGATTATCGTGATACCTACCGGTAATGCGCCAGGGGACTCTCATTCTCATCCATGAAAAGCTATATGAGAAACTCCATGGATCAAAGCGTCTTGAGAATCTAGCAATTCTTTGCATCAATAAATATAACTAGCTAAATATAATTGCCAGTTTAGCCAATGCAAAGAGTAGAAAATTCCATTATATTCTAAGTAAAATATTTTGACACCATTATGTAGAAATTGATTTGAATTAGGGGCCCAAATGTCCACTGCGCCTAGGACCCAAAAATAACATGATGCGCCACTGGTTATACTTATAAACATAATTATTATTTTATTGGACATTAGACAACAAACATTCGTAAAGACCTGCAACCGATGCACATATTTTTTCTAATCATTTTATTCATTCTGTATTTTTTAGTTTAATAGGCCTAATCTCTGGTCCCTTGTGACTTGGCCTGTGAATATGCATGTTAGTTTGGTAATTGTTTGATAATTAGGTGATTACCTAAATTACATTCTCTCATAATGCTCACATATTTTGCATGGGCTTCCAATCAACCTTGGAAGCATCTAATACTTGCTATCATTAACTTACGTGTAGGCACACTGCCAACACTTGACTAATCAATGGCAACAGCCGACAATATTATGCTCGTATCTAGAAAAACAGGTGACGGACATTGACCTGTTTTGCAGTTACCCAACGGTAAGTGTATGCTTGCGTGAATTACGAGACAAGGTCTTGCCGCATCCCAGCGCGACTGGCAGCTCAGCCAATGTCTGTGCGCCCTTTCTGGTTAAAGATCTTGTGAAAGCTACAAGGTCTAACCGACGC
Source organism: Sweltsa coloradensis (assembly GCA_024449915.1). Taxonomy (NCBI): domain Eukaryota; kingdom Metazoa; phylum Arthropoda; class Insecta; order Plecoptera; family Chloroperlidae; genus Sweltsa; species Sweltsa coloradensis. The sequence continues at coordinate 95,179 of JAMZAV010001315.1, forward strand.
CTTTGTGATAATATCGTGTGATTCCCACATAAAACAAAGACCCAGTCTCTGCAACATGAGCGAGTTTAGCTCTAGTCGCGACGATCGAGCAATATCTTTTTGTACACCTCGATAGCATCGAGTTACGAGTCTTTACTGAAATGTTTGTTGTCCAAGATTTCACAATTTACATATTAACTAACCTACATTAATAACATACATAATTAAATACTTAAAAATATACCATAGTTAAAAACATTAAAAATTTCTATGCTCAAAGGGGTGGGGAATGGCATGCCGCCTTGTTTTGATTGGGCACATTAATTTTTTTCACATTTCACATTTTTCTTAGTCAACAACAACATCAACCCGATAAGAAAATATAGGCACATAGTTAACATAGCACATCATTGTATGCTTTATTGTCAAAATTAATGTCTCTCAAATTTGGTTTGTGACTTGTAGGCGCCTGTTACAGGCCTACAGTCGTACAGTACGACTACGAATCATGGCTTTAGAGCTGATTTTGGACACAACCTTGTCACATCCCCACGCTTATAGCACAACAATAAAAAAACGATTTTACGCATAAAATGACGTATTTAGCGACATCTGTTTCTGGACCTGGACTTGTAGCTAGCACATTGCTGAATACAGTCTTATTTCTGTATCTCCGCTACTATTAGTACCGTATACAATCAACGCTATTCTCACAATTTTAGACCGTAAGAGAATTGAGTTGATGCCTGTTTTTGGTCTTGGACCTGGACTTGTAGTTAGCACATTGCTGAATACTTATCTCTGAATTTCTTTGGCTAGTGAGTAATAGGAAACAATAAATGCTATTTCTCACAATTTTAGACCTTTTTTATTGACGTCAAGTGTATCGAGTTTGATGCCTGTTTTTGGACCTGACCTGGACTTGTAGCTAGCACATTGTTGATTACTTATTTCTGCATTCCTTTGCTAATAGGAAACAATCAATCAATGCTATTTCTCACAATAATGTAAGACCTTTATTATTGACGTAAAGAGTATTGAGTTTGACCCTCGTTTTGGTTATTGGCACTTGGATTTCATGGATTGCAAGTTATTTGATGATATTTTTGGCAATCTAATCTCCCCTCGCAGGCTTGCGTGTTTTTGTGCCTCTGTTATTCTATGCCGTCCCACCACCTTACATTTCCACTTTGAGCACTGATACACAAAAATTATTTTAAAATTTAAATTTTTATTTGGTTTTTTAAAACAGTATTTAAAAAAATTCCGCTACCAATTGCCCCACTACAACACACCAACATGACATTATTTTTTTCCAATTAAGATATAATGCGATAAAAACATTAAGTATAATTTAATTATATATTTTAAAGAAGTTTAACATATTTTCTGTTTGTTTTTGCACTGAGCAAATCGTACACAAAATTATTTTATGATTGAAATATTTTTATTTGGGTTTAAAACATATTAAAAAAATTCCGCTACCATAGCCCCATAACAACAACAACAACAACAACAATACCAACGTGACATAAATATTTTTTCAATGTGATAAAACACAACAAATATTATTTAATTATTTTCAAGCAATCAAGAACTTATTTTTTGTTTTTACATGTATCTAAAATGAAACAGAAGTGCGACAACCCCAACAACATATTATCGAAGCCACCTTTAGAAATAGTTGGAATATGAGTATGTCACATCAAAATCAAGTGAATGACAGATTAGTGGACACGGGTTTAATATAAGGAATCACACGCAAAAGGTCCCTCGAATAGTTGGTCCAATATCAATGTCGCGGTGGAAGGACCAGTTTGTCCTCAATATTCAATCGCTGTCTGAATCGTCGTCACACCGCATGGTGAAACATCGAGTTCGAGTACGCAACTTAGAATTACCGGTAGGCATTTTGCCTTGTACATTGTGCATTAGATATTTACTGTAGGACTTGATTATCTTGGACCATATTATTTAGCGCAGACATTTTGGTATGTGGACCACTGTAGATTGGACCTTTTTGCATGTGGACTTTTTTGTACTGTAGGTACCCAGTGTCCCATGAGCGAGTGACAACAACAGTAAAGGTGTAAGCTTGAATTTGTGTTTGTTTTGAAATAATTGATGCTCGGGGTTTTGTCGTCTCTTGAAAAGCGGATCCACACAAAAACATAATTCGTCTAATTTAAGGTTTGATACAAAGTCTGTAAGGGCGCCGGCAGGTACATAAACCTAGGCATAAAGACTATTACCAAGGTAGTATGACAACTCTTCTAATTCTTGACGTGTGTCGTCAAATAATGTACTACATTTTAATATTATCCTCTTCATTGAGGATTCAAAGGTAATCCCTGCTGATTTTTACATAGTTTTATTTTTTATCAACGGGTGTTGATAAAATATGCCAACGATGTTTTAATTCCTGTCAACTTTATTAATCTATTTGGAGGCGTAGTTGACTTAGTCTAACCTTTACATAGGTTAATGGTATAGTGTGACTCGTCGAAGTTTTTGTGCGTTATTCACCAAGTTGGAAATGGCGCAATAAACCAACCCGTTCGTGTGAACTTATGCACGTATGCACTTCATGTGCATGTTTCCCATGTTACAACATTATGACAAGCATTAAACCATTATATTTTACACAATAACAACATTTCTGTGTGGATCCACTTTTAAAACGATGCGACGATGAGCACTGTAGGGCCTGGCTTTTAACCCAGGCCCGAGACGGAAATACACATGAAACTGGATGGTTACCTGTAAACTAGCAAAATTAGGGGAAATGTTCATCTTTTTGTTTTTGTGACTAGTGAGTGTTCATAATGTGAGGGTGAGTATCATTGGGGGGGGGGTCCTGAATCTCAATCAGGTCTTGAAAATGATTACCCCCCCCCCTCTTGTTTTGCTTTGTTTCACCAATATCAGCATCTATTTTTCTATTTTATCAAACTTTCAATAAATAAAAATGTTATCATGACAATGACAACATTTGTATTATTGAAAGTGTGATAAATAGAAAACAATAGATGCGAATTTGTGAAACAACCGCAAAACAAGAGGGGGGGGGGTAACCCCGGTAATCATTTCAAAGACCTGATTGAGATTAAGGACCCCCCCCCCCCCCAATGATACTCACCCTCACATTATGAACACTCACTAGTCACAAAAACAAATAGATGAACATTTCCCCTAATTTTGCTAGTTTACAGGTAACCATCCAGTTTCATGTGTATTTCCGTCTCGGGCCTGGGTTAAAAGCCAGGCCCTACAAGATAATATAATATGATCAATCGTCGCTCGTTTAAAAGTGGATCCACACAGAAATGTTGTTATTGTGTAAAATATAATGGTTTAATGCTTGTCATAATGTTGTAACATGGGAAACATGCACATGAAGTGCATACGTGCATAAGTTCACACGAACGGGTTGGTTTATTGCGCCATTTCCAACTTGGTGAATAACGCACAAAAACTTCGACGAGTCGACACTATACCAGTAACCTAGTAAGGTTAGACTAAGTCAACTACGCCTCCAAATAGATAAAGTTGACAGGAATTAAAACATCGTTGGCATATTTTATCAACACCCGTTGATAAAAAATAAAACTATGTAAAAATCAGCAGGGATTACCTTTGAATCCTCAATGAAGAGGATAATATTAAAATGTAGTACATTATTTGACGACACACGTCAAGAATTAGAAGAGTTGTCATACTACCTTGGTAATAGTCTTTATGCCTAGGTTTATGTACCTGCCGGCGCCCTTACAGACTTTGTATCAAACCTTAAATTAGACGAATTATGTTTTTGTGTGGATCCGCTTTTCAAGAGACGACAAAACCCCGAGCATCAATTATTTCAAAACAAACACAAATTCAAGCTTACACCCTTACTGTTGTTGTCACTCGCTCATGGGACACTGGGTACCTACAGTACAAAAAAGTCCACATGCAAAAAGGTCCAATCTACAGTGGTCCACATACCAAAATGTCTGCGCTAAATAATATGGTCCAAGATAATCAAGTCCTACAGTAAATATCTAATGCACAATGTACAAGGCAAAATGCCTACCGGTAATTCTAAGTTGCGTACTCGAACTCGATTGTTGACAATGCGTTACAATTCACAACAGCGAGTGAAATATTGAGGACAAACTGGTCCTTCCAACCGAGACATTTGATATTGGACCACATATCGAGGACCATTTTGCGTGTGGACCTTATGAATTAACCCAGTGTCCACTAATCTGTCATTCACTTGATTTTGATGTGACATACTCATATTCCAACTATTTCTAAAGGTGGCTTCGATAATATGTTGTTGGGGTTGTCGCACTTCTGTTTCATTTTAGATACATGTAAAAACAAAAAATAAGTTCTTGATTGCTTGAAAATAATTAAATAATATTTGTTGTGTTTTATCACATTGAAAAAATATTTATGTCACGTTGGTATGTTGTTGTTGTTGTTGTTATGGGGCTATGGTAGCGGAATTTTTTTAATATGTTTTAAACCCAAATAAAAATATTTCAATCATAAAATAATTTTGTGTACGATTTGCTCAGTGCAAAAACAAACAGAAAATATGTTAAACTTCTTTAAAATATATAATTAAATTATACTTAATGTTTTTATCGCATTATATCTTAATTGGAAAAAAATAATGTCATGTTGGTGTGTTGTAGTGGGGCAATTGGTAGCGGAATTTTTTTAAATACTGTTTTAAAAAACCAAATAAAAATTTAAATTTTAAAAATAATTTTTGGGTATCAGTGCTCAAAGTGGAAATGTAAAGGTGGTGGACGCAAGATAACAGAGGCACAAAAACACGCAAGCCTGCGAGGGGAGATTAGATTGCCAAAAATATCATCAAATAACTTGCAATCCATGAAATCCAAGTGCCAATAACCAAAACGAGGGTCAAACTCAATACTCTTTACGTCAATAATAAAGGTCTTACATTATTGTGAGAAATAGCATTGATTGATTGTTTCCTATTACTATTAGCAAAGGAATGCAGAAATAAGTATTCAGCAATGTGCTAACTACAAGTCCAGGTCCAAGACCAAAAACAGGCATCAACTCAATTCTCTTACGGTCTAAAATTGTGAGAATAGCGTTGATTGTATACGGTACTAATATAGCGGAGATACAGAAATAAGACTGTATTCAGCAATGTGCTAGCTACAAGTCCAGGTCCAGAAACAGATGTCGCTAAATACGTCATTTTATGCGTAAAATCGTTTTTTTATTGTTGTGCTATAAGCGTGGGGATGTGACAAGGTTGTGTCCAAAATCAGCTCTAAAGCCATGATTCGTAGTCGTACTGTACGACTGTAGGCCTGTAACAGGCGCCTACAAGTCACAAACCAAATTTGAGAGACATTAATTTTGACAATGAAGCATACAACTATGTGCTATGTTAACTATGTGCTATATTTTCTTATCTGGTTGATGTTGTTGTTGACTGAGAAATGTGAAATGTGAAAAAAATTAATGTGCCCAATCAAAACAATGCGGCATGCCATTCCCCACCCCACTTTGAGCACTAGAAATTTTTAATGTTTTTAACTATGGTATATTTTTAAGTATTTAATTATGTATGTTATTAATGTAGGTTAGTTAATATGTAAATTGTGAAATCTTGGACAACAAACATTTCAGTAAAGACTCGTAACTCGATGCTATCGAGTGGTGTACAAAAAGATATTGCTCGATCGTCGCGACTAGAGCTAAACCGCTCATAGTTGCAGAGGGACTGGGTCTTTGTTATGTGGAGAATCAAACGATATTATCACAAAGGGCGTCGGTTAGGACATTGTAGCTTTCACAAGATCCTTCTTTAACCAGAAGGGCGCACAGACATTGGCTGAGCTGGCCAGTCGGCGCTGGCTGCGGCAAAGAACTTGTCTTCGTAATTCAAGCAAGCCATACAACTAAACAACGTGGGGCAAACTGCAACAGGTCAATGTCCGTCACCTGTTTTTCTAGATACGAGCATAATATTGTCGGCTGTTGCCATTGATTAGTCAAGTGTTGGCAGTGTGCCTACACGTAAGTTAATGATAGCAAGTATTAGATGCTTCCAAGGTTGATTGGAAGCCCATAAACAAAATGTGAGCATTATGAGAGAATGTAATTTAGGTAATCACCTAATTACAAAACAATTACCAAACTAAACATGCATATTCACAGGCCAAGTCACAAGGGACCAGAGATTAGGCCTATTAAAACTAAAAAAATACAGAATGAATAAATATTAGAAAATATATGTGCATCGAGTTGCAGGTCTTTACGAAGTGTTTGTTGTCTAAGGAAAATGATAACCAGTGGCGCAATCTTTTATTGTAAATAACCAGTGGCGCAATCATGTTATTTGGGCTCCTAGGCGCAGTGATATTTCGGGGCCCCTATTCAAAATCAATTCTAATAATGTGTAATAAATATGTTTACCTTAGAATATAATGGAATTTTCTACTCTTTGCATTGGCTAAACTGGCAATTATATTTAGCTAGTTATATTTATTGATGCAAAGAATTGCTAGATTCTCAAGACGCTTTGATCCATGGAGTTTCTCATATAGCTTTTCATGGATGAGAATGAGAGTCCCCTGGCGCATTACCGGTAGGTATCACGATAATCGTCGGACAAAAAGTTTAATTGTTTCTATATTTGGGAAAGTAGTACTGGTAACTACAAAACAGGGGAGACACAAGAGAGATTTAAAAAATGATGTCATTTATGTCCTAAAAGATACGATCATATAAAATAAATTAAAATAGTCACACAGTTGTCTTTTTTATAATATGCAACTATTAAGCTGGTCGATAATAGGAGAGCAAATACAACAGGGACTGTATTTGTACTTGATGAGAGTTTCAGACAGGCTGTAGTGGCAAAGTCTGACAAGACCATGGGCACTAAGTGGGAAATGGAATGCAATTAACACGACTGTGATAGGCGGCGAGGAAGAAATATCGTATTTTTCATCGCATAGACTTTAAAAAGATACGCGGTACAGTCGATCAATATTTTGAATAGTTGATGTTCTTCTATAACAATGCAATAATTAATTGTTGTTGTTCACATACACTCAGCTCTTTTGTTGCATTGCTAAACAAATAATCTTCGAAAAGAATAAGAATGTGCTGATCCCATATTCAATTGAATACTACAGCTGAATGTAATTCACCTTTGAGAATAGGTGAATAAAATAGAGACATAGCATGTGTTTATCTGGCGCCATGACATAGTTTGTCCACCACAGCCCACCATATGACGTCATCTGAAACTCTCGTCATATCTAAGGGGCCCCTAGAACGAGAGAGCGCCCAAGCCTAAAAGTGCCACTGGTTATTTATATATTTGTTTTATAAAGTAGACTTTTATATTGTTCTAGAGTGAGACAAAAAAATTACAAAAAAAATATTTATGTGACTCTGGTATGTTTTGTATTGTGGACTAGGCCAGTTTACGAACAGCGCCGGCTGGGACGTCGACCCCAACTTGAAAGTTGGGTCTGTGTTGAACAAAGTTGACTGTTGTCGCATTTATACAATCGTTAACGTCAATGTTTTTACACGCCCCAACTTCTGGGTTGGTGTCGGCAACAAGAGTTGACGCTGATCGTAATCTGGAACCAAATAAACCAAATAAAAATAATGTTTTTATAAAACTTGTTTGGGTATTTAATAATTTGTTAGTATAATAATCAGTTGTACTCGGTGGTGTATAAATCGACGGTGCAACTGGTGCAGTCGAGGGCCCCCCGGAACATGGGGATCCCTGAAGTACGGGGGTCCCTGGGGCTCGGGGGTCGGCTACAGACGAACCAAGTTACCTCGGGCAGACAGTTAGTGAAATGTTTCAATGTTCATGGGAAAAATGATCGATCAACTCTCGTCACCTACATTTCAGCGGCATTGGCTAGATAAATATTGAAGTCTCGAGGCATGACTCACCTCTGTACATTAAATGGCTTGTGTGTTGCATTTCAATGTGCATTTAGACAGAAGGTAAATACACACATTGTTTCGACAAAATTTCTTAAATACAGTAGTGACGTGAGCGACGAAAAAAGCTGTCACTTTCAGAGTTCATGTCATTAGTGTTGTTGGCGACTTGTAAATAGACACACACATGCTTGCAAGTAGTTTAATATCCAGCCGAGAAGCAGAATTTTTATTTCAAACATTGCCTCATCATCTGTTGCGGATATATTTCCGCAACGATGAATAACAAGACACAGTTTTCGGATTGTTAATACCTATCAAGTTTTCAAATCATCCATCCGTGCCATCTAGCAGGCTATTAAATCAGTCTTGGTCTTTGTGGTGCTTGGTTGAAAGTTAGAAGCTCACATTTTATGAGGCTAGACTCTTAGGAGGCAACTATACTCGTACGCTCCAGGAATGTGTTAATAGTCATTCAGAGGGCACGTCGGGAAGAGTAGATACAATTTACATTGTTGAGTTTCGGTCAGATCAGATCATGTGCTAGACATACAGTCAGATACCAATGAATCATCTTGAAGGTATACAAGTATGTAGAGTACTTGTATTCATCATCAGCGAGGCAGAGAGGGGGGCCCCACTCGATTTATTTGCACCGGGGCTAAATCGATTTGTTATACACCACCGAATATATTATACTGTTTTTTAAGTTTTTTTTACTTGTGATTGTTACTTACAAATTCGGTTCCAGCTTCTCACGGAGTTGAAAAACACAAATCCATGAAAGTTAAATGGAGCCGTTTTGTATAATTCAACCATAGATGTTGAATCTCCATGGCCTAACTAACTAGCAACACTACTGCAATGAAATCAGGCTAAATAGGGTATGGGCATGTCCATAACCCCACACTAGCCGACCTGTCTCCTCTTTGGACAGGTCAACTGCAACCACTGCAATGAATTTGAACTGAAGGGCAAACAAAGCCTCTGGTTGTCTATATAAGACATTCAACAAAGTAAAACTATGCATTTACCATTTTTATGTGAAGGAAAAAGTTGAGGCCGTGGACACTACTTACAGTTTAATTTGTGAGTCAATCAACAAATTGGAAGTGTTAGATAGTTTCCATTGACACAACTTTGTCATTTGTATCAATTTAGAATATATATATGATAGTTTGTTTTTGTTGTTCAATTTTACAAAAAAATGTACCCGAAGAAGATTCGAATCCTGTTTGGATTCGGGTAACCCAAGTACCTGATGAATTGCGTTGTCAAATGTAAATAAATAAATAAATAAATAAATGAATTATTAGTGACACGTTGTTTATTATGCTGAGTGTGATTCGATATTTATTGCTAGTATATCATGTCATATCTTAATATGATTACCGGTTTATCAATGTCCAACCTTATTAATGGTATATTGTATTGTTCTAGCCACAAGGCAATAAAAAAATTACAAACAAAATATTTATTTGAGCTATTTGTCATGTTGATAGTATTATCTTAAATAGTTGAAATGAACTGTTGTATGTAAAAAATATGATTAAATAGAGAATAAATAGAAAAACAGTGTAACTGTAACTAATAAGTTCATTCAAACTATTTAAACCGGTCTTACAAGTTTAATTTTTAAATGTTTATAAATATAATATGTAGGCCCTAGTGTTGTATCCATCCTTGAAAAAATAATGGTCCTGTCCTGTTGTGTTTTGCGTGGAGACCTCCCTCGTGAAACCTGAGTTTCCACAGGAGTCCCCGTCATGTATCCTAGCACGTAGCAAATAGTGTGGCAACCAATTGTCCCAAGTGAGGGAGCGTCTTGCTCTTGAGTGATGATACCTATTTCTCATTCTTTGGGGATCTTATCCTGCATCCAGTTGGCATCTTATTGATATGCAATGTTGTGGTTGTCAAGCAAGTACATGTTCACTTTTTCTTTATATTCTGTAATCATTTGTTCGTCTTCAACAATGCCTTCATGTACTATATTGGGAAGGCAATACCTGACGTACGGCAATATGTCTGCCAACATATGACATCACGTTGACGTGCATTCAAAGAATTTGCAGATATTAGTCTGAAACTAAATCCCACACTTGCAAATTTTGACAATTTAAAAAAAAATACAAATCAATTTACCGTAATTTTTTTTTTTTTTATGTATTTTTTTTTGTGAAGTAGGTATCTCGAAAGAAGATTTCAAAACATGACCCTAACTTCTGTGTAAAGTTATATCAATCTGATATTACTGGCTGCAGGAAGTGAAGCTGTGTTGCAGGATGAGGACTGGTATTTCATTTTTACTAATTACCCTCCCCCTCCCCCAACCATACGTGACAATCAACTCCTTCAAGACCCACTAGCTACAACATCCCCGTAGCAAGTAACGATAGAGGTCCAGTCTTTGCCGAGTCTCCAGACTTGTCACAACATCCCCGTAGCAAGTTACGATAGAGGTCCAGTCTTTGCCGTGTCTCCAGACTTCGTCGCACCATCTCCGTTAGCAATTACGACAGAGGCCAGTCTTTGGCCGGTCTCCAGACTTGACAAACAACCAACAGGTAACCTCACAACAAGGTATCATATTATTAATTGTCATACATACTTGGTGTTGTTTAAACTATTCCAGGAGCACTTGAGAAAACTTGCAACCTAAAAGTTCAAAATAGAAATTAGTACCGGTACAAGAGACAATATTAGAAGGATACTCCTATGGCATATGATCACTTTATTTATTTATTAAAGCACGCAGTACGACTTGGTGTCTGAAATGTTGGTCGAGTACGGTATGTATTGTAATGATTAAGAGAATAAATAAACTTTCAAGTTAAGGGTAACCAGCCGATTGTCCCATTGGACTATAATAAGAATAATAAATATTTAATACAATTCAGAAGTTAAGAAATTCATCCCGACTGTGAGTCGAAACCGGGTCCCCCACTTTCCAGGTAGGCGCCTAGACCACAGAGACGGTAACATTTTAACTTCTGAATTGTAGTTGCATTATAGATGTCTATTATTTTTTGTCCTATGGGAGTGTTGCCTGACTAACCAAATGGAGAGACAATAATAATATATTTGACGAAGGATCGTTGTAAAAACTGAGCTTCACTTGTTTTTGGGTGAAGAATTTATCTTCACAGTGCAATATGGATACTCTGAGAATAGTATATTTTATTTTGCAAATGTTCAATCCCTTATCTACTCCCGGATTTTGTTTTGGAGGAATTCTGTTAAATGTTGGGAAAGTATTCAGTCTCCAAAAAGAGCTGGGCGCTATATGTCGCATATTTGAGCAAGAGATTCCTATATGTAAGTCTTCAAAAATATAAAATTTTTAACAGTGGCAAGTTTGTATATTTCTGGAAGTAGTAATGTTTGTCAGGGATTTCCCCAACTACTTTCAATGAAATGAAGCACTTGATGGTATCAATACAAGTAGCATTTACTTAACTAATTACATCAAATAGCCCACAGATTGAAATTTGAACCTGGTAAGCATTGGTGTGAAAATGAAAATAAGGATTAAGCACTGACATGAAAACAGTAGTAGTAACATTCTACACAATCTAGTTTTGTCAAAAGAAAACCCACAGCTTACCTACTCGGGGTAAATATAGAACTGATAAGAGGGGAAACAAGTGCAAACATTAAATGTCTGTGGAGACTGCATCAACAGTTTGAAAAGTATTTATTAAAGAAAGATAGAAACGTATAAGAAATATGTTTTAGATCTTCCAACACCACAAAGTCCTGGCCAAAACAGACGAGTCCAAGTCGCCTGGAATGCAGGTGATCCAGGGTACACCCGTGTACCACGGGTTATTGCTTGATAAGAGAAGAGGGGTATCCACTCCATCCATTCAAATCTCCCACTCATTACCCACCGCCATGCTACACTCGTGCCTAACGAACAGCCATTTCCCAACCAGAGGGGAAGGGACGATGAAGGCTGTCACTGACTAATAAAGCATAGATATCTAATAAAATAATGTAATATGTAGTGTTTATTAAGAACCTTAGGTGAATCCACAGAACAGACAATGGCAAGGTAAATAAATAAATAAATAAATAATAAAAAGTATTAGTATTTATAGAGTCTACCCACTCAGTCATATAACTGATTGTCAGTGGGGGACAGTAAACCAAAGCGACTAAGCAAACCTGTAGCCCCGACGCAATCGACGAGCGAGCGATAACCAACCAAAGATCGTTTTTTTAAATAGGAAACATAGCTATCAGTGGTATGGACAGATCGAACACCCACGGATCAACGCCAGAATCAACAAGGCCGATTCAGAATATTTTATACCTAGTTTGTAAGGAACTCTATGTATGTTTTTCTATAACAACTTCACAAATGACAATGCTAATGTTACAATGGTTGTACTTGTTGCACCATCTAAAATGTAATTGATCAGTGGCAAAATAAATCTAATCTAATCTAACAACTTTGAATGTATTATGTGCCTCGTTGCTAGGACGGCTTCAAAGTCACCATTTACAAGTTCCTAAGCCAAGCACTGATGGACTTAGTCCAAATCAGAAATTTAAAAATTGCCTATCTATAGCAGGAATCGAACCCTGGACTTTCTGCATTGGAAGCAGAGACGCTAACCACAAGACCAACGAGCCACACTTTGTGTATTCATTGTAGGGATGAAACAGTGTACACTTGTAAACGAGCACATGCTTTTTTATGGGTGTACAGTTTCTCTAAAAACAATAACCGCACGTAGTATTATGTTGTGTGTGCCCGGCCACCTGCTGTCTAAAAGTTTGCGGCCGAGGTCTATCCACCCCTTATTTTTACTGTGATTGCTGTTACTCACTAGGCAATCTTCCTAGGCTGGACACAAACTAAACATAATATACAAATCATCACCAGCTTGCGCCAAAAGCCTAACCTCAATCTGAGGTAGACATCCCACCTGCACACCGCCACCTACTCACCCCAACAGCGCCTTGTATTGTAATATAATTGTAAATAATGTTTAAATGTTCGTCTTGTTGTTGTTAATTGTTAGTCTTTACAACGCAGTCGGTGCACCAGGTCCGCGGAGGCCGGAACGGTTCGACATTTATGTAAATTGTGGAATTTAATTGTTAATAAATATATGTGAACCTCGTCTCAAGCAGCTACCTACATCCTTTAAGGTAACTGTTGGTCTCCTCTCTCCTTTCCCCAACCACAAACACAAACATTTTTTAAAGCTGTCCAAAAACACACATGTAGAGTGGACATGCGCTGATAGCCAAGAGTGTAGATGTTTAGGAAAGTACACGTTTTTGCCCATCCATAATTCATTGTAATAAAAAATACAGTAAAGTTGTAGTATGTACTACGTATGCTCTTTTGGATAGAGAAGAGTAGGCACAGTTTGGACATGAGAGAAAACACAAGAAGCATGGGCAGAAAGGCATCAACTGTGTTGATGACAATTCATGACTAGGCCTATATGTCAATAAATAATACGTAATATATTGTTAACTTGTGTATGGTATAATGATTAGGTCCTATGGTAGGCAGTAATCACTAATCACTAATCATACTTGACTAAGTTAATGATGAATTGAATAGATTTGGCCGATCAGCTAGGTTAGTGAATGAGTGGAGAAAGGAAAAATGAGTGCTTACATGAAAATAGTAGGCCCCGTGAGACGAGACAGTACCGTACTTACCCGATTGCAAGCTTACCTTTTTTGACACATTTTTGCAGTTCAAAATAGCACCCCGTCTTGGAATCGATGCCAAACTTATGAATATTTAAATGCTACACTTTTTTGTTAGATGAACTTTTAATCAGAGGTCGGCTTGCATTTGGTGTCGGCTTGCAATCTAGCAAATACGGTACATACAAAAAAACACAATTGTCAAAATGTTTCTGCCCGCGTGGCCTTTGTCACTCAACCGTAAGAGTAGAAGTTTCGACAAATGTGTTTGTTTGTATATATTTGTATGCTCGTCTTGCATAGGTAGGCCTAAGCTATGTGATGATTCACTTTGTTAATTATTCAAATGGATGGATATGAAAGAGGGTAAAAAATAAAATACTGTCAAAACAATTTTGTTTCAGTTTGATTTTTATTAAGGAAGATAGTTGAGACAGATTTACTTTTTAGCTTTACTTGACATATTTGGGAAAAAACACTAAAACAATGGATTAGGCCTAATCGATTATCGTTCGAGATCAGTTTCACAAATTTGAAATTTGTATTTAATTCACTATTGATGGTCGATATGGGGAATCGGAATAACGAATAATTAATTGATTTGCATCTCTATTATTATTCTTTATTCACAGGCAAACAGCTGTATAATACTACGTATGTACACCTATCAGGCTAGGGCCTTGGAATTAAAACAATACAATATGATAGAACATTCAATACCATAGATAGAATACAGCTACAAAATAAATATCCCACTTGTATGCCTACTATGTACATAGTAGGGCCAACTTGTGTAGGCCTATATGTCAAGATTTAATAAAAATGTTCACATACTCTGTACTAGTGATGACATCGGGTCAAAAAGTACAAAATCAGTCCTCCACATGAAAGAACAGGTTTTTTTAAGGTCGATTTTTGTTCAAGTGTAGCCTTAAACGAGTGTTTCTGGAATCGTCTGTGCGGCCCGGAGCGAGCTGCTTTGGCGCCCGGCTTTGTTACGTTACGACTGTCATGACGTGGCAGCCTCAGGGGGCAAGGTCGGTCGATGGTTGTAAAAAGCTAGTCATCACGGGCTCGCGAAATAGAACGCCATCAATAACAATGCATACAAATAGAATAGTCATTTTGTGCGGGAATGTCGGGGAAAACGAGTCGAAGTCACCGTGTGCGGCAGATCTAGGAAAAATGGAGCCAGTTTAAAAAGTCGGAACCAGGCGCATAGAGCCGGATTCCTGAGTAACCCGATGTAATCATACTCTTGCTTGTAGGACTAGGTCTATGTTTTTAGGATTTTTCGGTGACCGTTGAATTGAATACAAAAAATAAAAGTATTAGCATTTTAACCCGTACTATGTCCTATTGGGCTTATCATATGCCACATTGTGTTATTCCATAATATTGTTAGCTATATGTCTCTGGATTTAAAAGAGGTCAGTTTGGTTATTTTCACATGGTGTGATCTTTGTGCCTTTATTGTGATTTTTTCAATCCACAAGGCATAATGTAGGCCTAGTAGTGAGTGTAACACTATGTGCCTGATAAAAGAAAAAGAAGATACAGATATACTTTACACATTATTTAATATAATTTAATAAACACATTGATTGTAAACCAAGGTTTTAGAGATCTTGGAATTTAAATTGAACAGGGATTACGTACATTAAAAAAGTCTATAGGCCTAAAACCTATTACTTGGATGAGAGAGGGCACTATAAAATTAAACAGTATGAAAAATTCAATAGCAATCAAAATTGAGCTAAATTCTAATACATAGGCCTAAGCCTATTACGTAGTAGCGTACGGTTATATAAAACTTACTATAAAGATTTAACAAACGGTCCACTTATCAATTGGGTTTGGGTTGTGACATTACACTTGCCACAGTAGGAACACTTACAGTAGTACGTAGTGTTCAGTTCGAGTAAAGTCAGAATCGAGTCGTGCTGCTGGGTGCGGGGCCGCCTTATCTTCCAGCTTCATCGAGCGATTATACTCCTTGGTGCCGGGTGTTGAACACGCCGGGGTATTGAGCGTGCAGATGAAACACCGTTGGGACTTCTTGAAACTGGTCCAGCGCACACTTCCTCGCAGAAGTAATGTCTCGCACATGAAACAAGAGGGGACTGTGATGAGTTTCCGACCGGAATATCTATGTGTGGCGTGTGTTAGGCCTCTCTGCTTCCAAGCAGAAGGTCCAGGGTCTTGAATTCACGCTCTAGGCAGAAGTTATATTGCAAAAAGTTTTCTGAATGGCACTTGTTTTGATTCTGGGCGTTGATCCGCGGGTGTTCGCACTAATCCATACCACTGATTGCTATATTTCCTGATTAAAAATAGTTATTCTTTGGTTGGGTTAGCGCTCACTCGTCGATTTGCGTCGGGGCTACAGAGTTGGCTGGGTCGCTTGGTTAATGTCCCCCACTGAAAAAACAGTTTATATGACTGAGATGGGTAGACTCTAAATACAAATTTATTTATTTATTATGTCTCCTACATATACCAATGCTTGTGCCGTCGGGGTTGCAATTTGCAAATTAACCAAATCCGTTTTGATTGTGAAAGGATGGGGGCATTAGAATGGGGTAACGTTTACAATTTGCAAAGAGAAGAAAACTGCTGGATTTTAGGTTACAACATTTCAGATTCAGTGTAGTAGTCAGCGTTGTGTTGTTATTTCAAATGAAACTTGTAGTAGAACAGGTAAATGATATTAATAATGACTAATTGACTTAACACTGCTTTAGGTGGGAAGTTAAGTCTTTCAGGTTCCTTCAGGTGTTGTTGGTGCTTCAGCTTGGTAGATTAAGAGTCTGCGATTGGGATTTAAACATGTTTCAGTACCGTACTGGATAAAATGGGTAAAATGCAGGGCTGCATGGTGGGGTTAATAATAACTTGCAGACGAGCTATGTTCAAAAGACAAAATTCCTCAGTTGAAAGCGGGAAAGTTATAATTTTTTGTGTAGCAAAAATGGATTAAAGAAGTGGATTAATTGTTTCTGAAGAACATTTGCATTAGAGCGTGGGCGGGCGGGTCGCGTGAAGTGAGTCACGCGCACGAATTTTCTCGTGATGTGCTCCCGTGAAACGTTGAATGCTTTGACATTTTTTTTAAGGTACCGTGAATTTGCGTGATAATGTTCCAGTCACGCGTGACACTAAAATGCTCTTGTGCGAACGAGCCTTCAAAATCCTCTAGGCCAGGGCAAACCCTCGTTATTAACATGCCTTGAGTCGCACCTGCTCTAAAATTCACCCATGAATACTCGGACGAGAGAGTAATAAACCAACAATCTCTTGAATTTTATTGTCAGCGATAACTTGTATTCATTCTCTAGTTATTAATTTGTTCACCCACCTCTCAGATGAGCAAGTGACGACAGGATGCTGCCATCGACAATGCAAAAATGCCAGGTTAGGTGGCGATCGGATATGAAGGGTGATCCTCAAAATACCAACAATTGAGTAATCGTGATTGCGATGTGAGTGCTTGAAACGTTATTTGTCGTGGTGTGAGGGAGTATGGATACTTGAAAAATATTACGGATCGTGCGTGAGTTAAATAAAAAGGGTTTATTCGGGCGTGGAATGTGCGTGGATCAGAAAATCAGGTTAACGTGACGTGTCGTGATGTGAGTGAAAAATTGATCACGCGACCACCTCGAATTTGCATACCCCCACCTAGTGATCCAACTTTGAAATTGGTTGAAATATTTTAAATAATTTCAAACCCACTTAATTTAAATAGTGCGTATTAAATTTTGTGTAGGTCTATACAGTTAGAAATTAACTATACATGCTCCAGTTAGGCCTATGCTCCAGCAGTGGCATGGAGGTAAATACATTGAGGGACTGCAGAGTGACCTTAGACAACTGTTTTACTTAATTACCCAACTGTGAAGTAGGAGAGGGCACAGAAAGCAGTTGAAAAACAGTGTCTGGTCTTGTCTTCTCTGGGGAGACAAAAATTGTTCTGTCATGGCAAAGTCATTGAAACTTAAAATTCGCTGAAACTGAAAGTAGGCCAATCCGCCAATATACTACATTAGGCTCCCGGACTAGACCAACATTATGGCCTAGGTTCTTGTAGCTACACACAAGTTTATGTAACAGTAACTCCCTATTCCAGGCCTGGAATTGTAGGTTGTAGGGATACTTCAGTTTTAACTGGAGGTGTGCTTGGGGTGGAGAAGTTAGAGTGGACAGGAGGGCAAGGACACGGCGGAGATTGGTTTGGAACGAATGAGGAAGACAGGATGCCCAGGAGAAGTATGAGAAAAGGATTGAAGGAAGAAGAAGACGGGGGAGGACCAAGGAAGAGTGGAAGGAGACCAAAGCAAGAACTACATACTAGAGGAGAGAGCTGGGAGCACTTTAGCGAACACGCTTGTGGGAGGATAGAAAGAAGTGAAGAATTTGGTTGGACCCTGCCAGAAGTCATGCAAGCGGCAATGGATAATGATGATGATGGACTTCTTAATATAAAATAATATAAAAAGAAGTACAGTAGGCCTACCTACTCTATGAAGATAATGAGCACTTATTGTATTTCCATTATTAGAGACACCGAGACATCCTTTTAAAGTAGGCCTATCATAGATTATTATACAGTTGTTCTTTGCTTGGGAATCGGTTCGGAATTGATAGTAAGTTCAGTCACAATGATCTATTCAAATTTGGAATCTATGTCATCCCCAGTAGGTAGCGTACTACAGACATTGAAGTGTAGTTTTGTTCTAAAGCGTAGCCTATGTGACGACGGGGTCTTGAACGTGTGCCGGCGGCTAGATGAAACACTTGAAGGGCAGTCCTCGCTGTCGGAGGTCGATCTCATACTGATGAGGGTCGTTGTCGGCACTACATACGTCACCGTCTGCATCTCTCGCTCCAGTGCCACCGAAACTTGTAGCGGACCGATCGTGGAGAAACTTGCAGCTGTCTAGAAATAAAAAGAGATGTTTTTCACAAATCATAATCTTTATCGTCATTAACCATTACCATTTCCAGCTTCTGGCAGCGTCAGCTGGGTTTTGTCTTTGTACCAACCAAATTTGTCCATACTTTATATCCTCCCACAATGTATCTATTCCAAAATCTCCCCAGTTCTCTCTTGTCTAGATCTTCTTATTCCATCTTTCATACATTCTCCTGGGCATCCTATCTTCCCCCATTTGTTTCTACATCCATACCCCTACCAATTCTCAACCGTGTCCTTCAACTCCGTCACTGACTTATCTACACCCACATTTATTATACGCGTTTCCAAGCAAAGATAGATGCAGCACTAAAAATGAAAATGTCGGACCGATCGGTGATAGAGGCGAGCTGCTTACGGCGGGCGCTGTTATATCAGTTGGCTTTAACTTGATTTTGTTAACATTTCTAGTTCATTGTCGAAAAAATGTGATTATTCATCATTGTCAGAGTATTTTAGTAGTTAAATCGGTACGTTTTGGGGATTCGCTTTATTAACAAACGGGAATTAAATGCCATTTAAATACAAAACAAATATTGGTTATTTGATGATATTTCAGCTCGAAAAAAACAAACCACACTGTTAACATTAATCACAGAAACAACGTGTATCAAATAACGTGAATGATGAAAATAAAAATATTTGCAGGAAAATGTGCCCAAAATAATATAATTTCAAGAATTTACTTGATTATCAAAAATTCAAAAGACTTCTAACAAATAGCCTACACTTCTTTTGCACTTTTCTACTTCGTTTACAATGTGAACGCGATCTGAAGTAGGCCTATATTATATAATATATTTATTTACATACATTAGGAACTACGGTTTTTATATACATTTACTTAGAATTAGGCCTATTGAATGGATGATGGCTATTTTATTATTGTTTTGTATGTCAATAATGGCATGACGCGTCATTCGCAGAGCTTTAAAATCTTGTAGGTCATATCATTATTTTTATTATTAATAATATAAATCGTATTATATGTATTATGTAGACCTATAATAAGTATTATCGCAATAAATGATTATGACGTGTAAACGGTATATTAGGCCTACATTAATTATATAAGGTTGTTGAAAGGGGTTTAGATTGTGCATAGCCCTAATACAATAATATTATTTTGGTTATGTTTTGTATTAATATTATTATGTTATGATGGACTTTGTTTATATAATTAAATTATCATCCCAGAAAACTTAAGACGTATATCTCAATTAAAAGGCCAAAGCTATACTGTGTGTGGTTTACTATGAGTTGTGAAACATTCTTGATGGTTTGAATTTGATTTAGTATTTATCGTACTCTGTTAGCATAATTTGGTATAAAGCCTGTATACCATTGCTTATTATGACTTATAATTAGAGAATGTTATATGGATACAAATGCCATCCTCCGGTGTCTCATGGGGCATGGAAGCGCAGGTCCTGAAAGATAGTAATAGTATCTGGTTGACATTTAGGCTCGAATCCGCATTATTGGATAGCGAATGTGATCATTTTGGTGCACCCCCATGCTTTTGATAATCTTCAATTAACAGCATTTTGGGAGAGCAACGACAATTTACCTGTGATTGTACATATTCATAAGTGACAAACACGGAATGACCAGTGTTCTTCAAGTAAGCACATAGCGCGCTCCTCCGCCTATCACTGATCGGACAGTTGCATTATTCGCCACCAGGTAGCAACCCCTTTGCTTGGAAACGCGTATAGGTGGGACCAGATAAGCTGTCGCAAGTCAAGGTCAAGCGAGAGCACGGACGCCAACGTCGACAATTTACACACAATGGGCATTAGGTAGGGCCTACTGTATTTGGTCATGTTATCGTGATATGTTATCACATAAATCAACATTTTATAAGCTGTGAATAAAGTAGTTCGTCCCACAGAGTCAGTATTTTAGCGAAATAATGATTTTAAGTAATCACGATTTCGAAAGTGTTTTTTGCCTTGTTGGTAATGGTGTGTCCAAAGTTCCAGCTGTTTATAATGCCAACCTCGCCAGATGTGATGTCAATGTTTAGGAGCATCAAAATGTCTTGATTTTATTCGTACACTTCATAAATACTTTATTTTTAGGATATATTGGGCAGGCCTTGGCTTTAAAATAGTCGTGTTTTTCTCCGAAAACAGTTTTAGAGACCGTTATTTTATTTACTTTTTCCCGATCCTGTGGCCATAGTGCGTGGACGACAGTGCTGCGATCCCTCGGCGAGCGACAGCTTATCTGGTTCCACCTATAATGTCTGTGTTTCTGATTCTATTCCTTCTCGTCTTGCCCACTGTGCTCCTCAGGAATCTCCTCTGCCACCTGCATCTGGCTCTTCTCTTCATCTACCACTGTCCAGGTTTCTGCTGCATATGTAAGGATCGGTATGAAATAGGTATATAATATATAGGCCTACGTAGTGTCATCTTGCACTTAATGGGTATTGTACATAGGTATTTCCATTTACCACAAACATTCAAACTAGATTAGCTTCAAATTCAAATTAGATTAGATTAGATAGACCTAGAGGTACTATAGATAACATTTAAAGTTTTTTCAAAATAGATTTGTCAGAAAATGGCAGACCCATTCAGGTAGGTGGTACTGAAAAAAAGAGCAAAGTATTCATAGCAACATTAGAAAAATTTATTACAGTACATAGTAGTTAAAAAAGTACAAATAGACTTACCCTTTATTTTTTTGCCAAAATTCATGGCGTTCATCTTCATGTTATTTTTAACTTTCTTTTGTGGTACCTACAAAATCCTGTGGTATTCATCAAATTTATAGCCCTACATTTTTATCAAAGAAAATAATTTGGTAAAATGTGCCAAGTAAAGAAAATTTACTCCTAGTTGTGTTTTTTTTTTGAGGTTTCAAAATATATGTATAGCTGGAGTCCACAGCCATCCTTTTCCTGCATACCGTCTCTGCATAATGCCAAAAAAGGGCATAAACCTTTAGGCTCCAATGTGTAAACCTACCTCCAAATCCACAGAAGCCAGTTTCTTTGAAGTCTTTGCAAATGTCTGGTTGATAGTCCCATCGTACAGTGGCCCTTAAGTTGGCGGGAGCTCGAATAGGCCCCTTCCTCACCTGTAATCATGCGATAAACTTACATGTAGTGTATTATAGTAACGGTACGCAACACGGAGAGTTAGGGCAAGTCTTACCAATATGGGGTGCTGTGTTCTTCCCAGGGAATGCAATGGTTTGTACCAAGTTTATTGTGTGGATACAAACGCACACAGTAAGGGGCGTTCCAGACAATTTATTTTTAATTCTTGATTTGATTTGTTAAGTTTTAGAAGTTTTTGAAGTCCCTCTTTAAAAAGGGACCTTTCTCATTGTGTTTGAGGTCACAGTAGGGTATTTCTAATTTGATATACATAATTTCTTATTTTTGTGTAATATGCAAATTAATGTGTTCTATCCAATAGGAGGGCAATGCTAGCTGGTTCGCCTGGATTCTCCGCCACAATCGCATGATCGGGGTTTGACCACAGGGTCCACAGGACTCTTTACATTTTGGTTCCAATGGAACTTACACATGGCGGTGACCAAAAAATGTTGATCGTTCTGCACTCTGGTGGGAAATCTGTCAACCACCACAACAATAATGCACTGCCGTCAAAATGTTGTAAAAATTCCTATTTTATCAACGTAAAGACAACTGTAATCAAACCCTGATCGTTATGCGCTCTGGTGGGAGATTAGTTTGACCATTGCCCTATTGTCTACAGTGACCACAACTTTAAACAATTTTGCAATGAAGGCTAGGTACACATTAGGCCTATATTAGATTTGGCCAAATTATTACCAGTAGGGTATCTACTATCTACGTACATTCATTTTCAGCAAAGAAATAGGTCTAGGCCTCTACATTGACTTTCAGTGCCGATAAAAGCTTCCCTCTTAAGATTGTTAGTGGACTGAAATACGTAGGAACTCCCACTTATATTACCATTAGCTAAAGCTATGCCAGGCTTGCTTTAGGTGAAGGGTAGGATACCTACAGACATAGGCCTAATTTAGCCTAGATAAATTCTTACTTTAACCAAAATACAAACCATTCCACTAGATGCGTTACCCTGAGCAGTATCTCTTTTCTCATAATAAATGGCATAATTGTTGAGTCCTCTATAGATTTTGTCATCTTCTTTACCTTTTAGCTCCTGAAATATGAAACAAAGCAGAAAATTAGAAAAGGTTAAGGCCTACAAGACATTTGATTTTACAGTTCATAAGTTCAAACAGTTGACCAACTTTATTAATGCGCAATGAGTTTTCAAAAATCGCTTGTGCATCTTTGTCCACTTCAGTTTCAATTTCTAAAACTGCGGTAGCACCCATGTCGGACGGACCTTCGGGTCCAGTCAGCCGTTTTGAGCGATAAGAGACCATAACGCTCTCTTCATCTTCGTCGCTTTTCTCTTCATCTGCAGCCGAGGTAGAGGCTTTGAAACGAGACGTTGAAGCTGTCTGAAAAGGAAAGACATCTGTTACAATGAGATTCTAAACGAAGGCTTCAGTCAGAAAATTAAGGTCTACTACAATTGTATCAGTAGCCTCTACCTTCAACACGCCAGTTGTAGGTAGAAGTATTAGGCCTACCACGAGGTATTAAACAAATGTAGGTAGAGCCCTATCTGTTTTTTAAATTTTTTTAAATAAAATGGTCGAGATCCAACGTACCAATACTCGTTTGCTAAAGCATCATTCACAATTAGTTCTAAGGCGTAAGGCGCAAGGTCTAAGGCGTAAGTCGTAAGTCGTAAGAAATGCTAGGCGTTTACAACAACCATGACATTTTTCATTGCTCCTGCGTACTGCGCATGCGCGTACAACCAGCTGTGGAATGAAATAAGCAGGAGTGGGGAGTTTCCTGGTTCGTGATTGGCTCGTCGTAAGAAACCTGTCGTAAGAATTGGATTTTGGGCAATTCGTTACGACATAAACCATACGCCTCGGCGACTTGGGACGTATTGTGAACGTTCTAATTGAAACACATACTCGGCAATACAAATTATTACGCCTTACGCCTTAGAACTAATTGTGAATGATGCTTAAGTAAGGAAACTAGTAGGCCAAGCCTAGGACTAGACCTATGGGCTAAGCATACAATGTGGATGTAGGGCCAAGGCTAGGCTCTATGTGTATAAATGTGTTCAGCAGTTGGCAGCAACAGTAATATATCATAATTATGCCATATGGATTAACACTAACAGACTAATAGGGCCTAGTGTTGTTTGTAAATTAGCTACGTACGGTAGGAGGGCGTACTCAATTAGCACCATTGGGAACAAAATAATACCCTAGGCCTAGCCTACCTAGGCTACCCCTACCCATAGGAATGGTAGAGCCTAGCCTAGGCCATGAATAACCAGCCTAGGCCTAGCCTCTACGAGTCGTCAAATGGAAATCCTATAATACCCAATACACTTACCTTCTGAACCATAAAATTAGGGACTTTGTCTTTACGGTCTTTTTTTACTATTGTTGTTTCGTCTTCACTGCTGCTTTCTATAAGGTAAAAATAACAATTTAGTCAATATTTAGTGTTAGCTAGGCCCTACATAACCTCAATGTTTTGCCTAGATCGGTATCTGGACTTCCTAGGCCGACACGGTATTCACATATTATTAACATTTGTTAACAAAATATATTAAATAAAGTATATAATTTACTTTGTTCGTCGTCACTTCCTTTACGTTTTCTAGAGACTTTACTGCGAATATTTCGCTTCTTAAACGAAAAAGTCGTCTCCATTTTCACGATGACAGTTCGACCACAGCCCCCCCTATGACAGCACTTTAGGTTTTTAGTCAATCTTTGTAAAGGCGGTGCCCAGCTGGTGGATTTCCCGCCATTTTCATTCACCTGCTTGTTGTGATTTTGTTAACATCTTTTAGGTTATGTTATGTTTTCTTTGTTGGATTTAGAATGCGGAGTTAGGGACGTGTTCGAGCCTTTGAGTATTTAATTTCAATGTTCGAGCCAAGATATAGGCTACTATTTTTTAATTAGGTAAGCTTGAGTGAGTTGAGTGGAATTATTGATTATGGTAATAATTATGGTTCGTCTTCTCCTAGACTAGGCTACTATAATAAGTCTTTATTTAGCGTCAGTGCGCTATTGGTACAAACACATTACATATTATAATTTTACACACTACAAGTAGGTAGGTAGGCCCTACTGCATAATAGGCCTAGTATAAGTATATTTTCAATCATACCGGTGGTAGGTTTATCCATCCTCAGTACGTCCCAGTAGCCTCCCTTGAGGTACCCCTGATGTCACTTCCACTTCATTCGATAGATCCTCGCCTACGCCCTACCTTAACCGGAACCCTCTGTCTCCTATCCCTGAGAAATTCCGGCACTCTTTCGGTTAAGAATGGCCAACTTTTCACCACCCGTAAACTGTGTTGTGGGTGTAAAGGTTTTGAAGTTTTTTTTGTTTAAAATAGCGACGTTAAAGGTTTTGAAGGTATTTTTTGTTTTTAGGATTTTTTTAGGAAGTGGCTATTTAACCGTAGCTACGGGAAAATTACGATTCTCAATTCGTCCGTAGCATGAACGAAGATCAGCGGAAATAATCGAAGGTATCCGAATCGTCCGCGGGATACCACGTAACTAGGCCTAGGCCAATAGCTTCAAATAGGTATCACAGTGCATTGTGGCAGAGTGGTAGCGCGTCCGATTTCTATGCGAGAGGTCGGCGGTACAAATTTTTTTTTTTTTTTTTTTTTTACCATTCTATTTGGGTCCATGTTTTTTCTGCAAATGATTTCACTACATTCGGCCCCGTCGCAAACACAATTCTAGATGATAAAAGCATTTAAAAAGTGCTGCGCCGCGCTAGTTCTAGGATACAATCGATAAGAGCGCACCCGAAATCCTTTCCGTTAAAAACGAGTTTAGATTTAAAATAGCAACGTTAAAGGTTTGGTAAGTAGAGTATTTTATTAAAAAACGAGTTAAGATTAATAGCAACGTTAAAGGTTTGGTAAGTAGAGTATTTTATTGAAAAGGTTGGTAGGCCTACTAAGTAAATGTCATAATAAACATGGCGCGCCGGCAACAGTGAAAATGGTAGTGTTTGTGTTCAATCTTTATTAATTATAACATAATTCGTATATTTTCAGAGTGGTTATTATTGAATTAACGTAATTTTACCGTAATTTACTTCCCGTTCCTACGGTTAAATTAGCAGGCCTAATTTTTCCGTATCCACAGTTCGAGTACCTTCGGTGATTTCCGCCGATGTTCGTTCATGCTACGGACGAATTGAGAATCGTAATTTTCCCGTAGCTACGGTTAAATAGCCACAGCGATTTTTTTATTAGCCCTATGTTTTGTAAGGTTACTTACAGTGAGTTTATGGCTCGGTGGCAATGCTCAGTTCTCAGCATGAGTGGCCTAAAGGCGCGTCACTCCTCGCTACTTATAACTTACTTTTGTTTATAAAACAGCATGAAATGAAACTTGCGAGTGCATTTTTTCATTACATACAACTAGAAACATAAAATATAAAGCATTTACAGTGGTTTTGCGACGTTTTTGAGAGAAAAAAACAGTGGTGAAAAGTTGGCCATTCTTAACCGAAAGAGTACCGAAATTCCTTTACCCGTCTGTTAACCCAGCTGTCATCAATTACTCCTTCCAGTTTCCTTAAGTTTGTCATGGGGAAGGGGAACCTTGTCGAATGCTTTTTCGAAATCAATGAAAACTGCATCCACAAGTTCCCCCTTGTCCAGTGATCTACCCACATCATTTACCTACTAGCCCTAAAAGCTGGGTCTTGCAGGAGTATCCCTTTCTAAACCCATGTTGGCTTTCTTTTAGCCACTTTTTCCCTCTTATGATCCCCTTTAGCCTACGTAATCCCTCACTACCTACCCTTTCCATTATCTTTGATCCCACCAATGTCAAGGGATATCGGCCTATAGTTCCCTAGTTTCCCCTTCTCCCTTCCCTTGTGCACTGGGATAACAACAGCTTCCCTCCAGCTTCCAGGAACTTCCCCTTGTTCCCGGGAGGCCTCTATAATGTGACAATGTCACACATAAAAAGCGCAGTCTCCCTCATTGCAAGTTGCATAAAATCCCCCTTGAGCCCATCCTTCCCAGGAGCTTTTCCTTTCTTAATTGTTGCAATTATCCTAGTTACCTTTTCCACATTTAGCCTACCTTCATTTCCTTGTCTCCTCTACCATCCCTTATTTCTCTTTAAAAAATATGTAAATTGTATTTAGAGTCTAGTATCCACTCAGTTATAGGCCTATAACTGATTTTCAGTGGAGGACTTTAAATCAAAGCGACCAAGCCAACCCTGTAGGCCCCGACGCAATCGACGAGTGAGCGATAACCAACCAAAGATCAATATTTTTAATAGGAAATATAGCAATCAGTGACCTATGGACAGTGCAAACACCCACGAATCAACGCCAGAATCAACAAGGCCGATTCAGAACAACTCTGAATTTACTATGTGCTTCGTTGCTAGGACGGCTCCAAAGTCACCGTTTAAAACTCCTAAGACAAGAACTGATGGACTTAAGTCCAAATCAGAAGTTAAAAAACTACTGACTATAGCCCTTCTCGTTAAATACCGCTGCATAGTACTTATTTAGAGCCTCTGCCTTTTCTTTATTATCCACTATTAGTTTGCCATTTTCCCCCTTGAGTACGGGCATTTTGCCTCTTGTTCCCCTCTTCCTCCTTACATAACTGCACATCCTATTCCAGCTTCCCTGTTTATCTTCCTCACTTTACATCCCCACATATTATATATTCCCACAATAATGGGGGTGAAGTAGGCCTAGATGCAATTTTCATAGATTTTGAAAAGGGATTTGATAAAGTAGGTACCGTAGCCTAGGTACCGCATGAAAAATTACTAAAGGAATTGGATGATGTAATTGAGGATAAGTGGGATGAGACAAGTGTCCATGGAGAGAATAGTAACATGTTATCGAGGAGGAAGGATTTGAGGTTGTGTATGAACTGGTTTTCCATCTTCCTGCTACACTAGCTGATCAAATATATCTTAGTAAAAGGGGCACCTTACCGACAAGGCACTATTTACTCCATAAACGAGAAATTAATGTCTGCATGCCCTAATTTGGTTTTCTACTGCACTACTTTGCAAAATTCTACATGGAAATATTGCGCCCCTAGGCCTTTATGGTTATTTTATGTTAACAAAATTCTATTACCCATAAAAGTAAAACTAGTTGATAGTAGGTACCGGTTTAGGTACCACCGGTAGGTCCACTTGAAGTCCAAGGTACAAGAAGTAGCCATTCAATTTAATTCTCTTTATTTTGTTGTTTTGTTACAGTGTTATTGATACAATATAAGATAAGCAACAAGTAAAATTTAGATTGGATTTACAGGTTGGGAAAGCATAGAGAACATAAGCCCAACCTGAAGGGCTGTCTGTGGGCAACAAAACTTTTCACCTGCTGATGACAACTGCAGCTAATTTAAAGTTGTTTTAAATAAAAATGTTAGGTTTTTCATTTACTTATTTATTTATTTATTTATTTATTTATTTATTCATCAGCATAGAGGGCAAAGCCCCACAAGTGGCTAGGCCGATATTATATTTACATGTTTTTTAATTGTGTATTTGCAGGCACAGGCCTATCACATCCATCTGCTAGCTGGGAGGCACCCAGTGCACTAGTCCCAGATTAGGAAAACTACGCTTCCAAGTGCCAATGATGGAACGATACCATGATCCATATCATAACGATGACTTTGAATCGTTTGTTACCCAAGCTCGTTCTATATTGGAACAGAAGATAATAGAACCATCAAAATTGTTCCGTGGCAAAGAAATTGAAAGAAGCAAAGTACTTGATTTGATGAAAAAAACTGTCACCATGGGAGAAAGCAATTCAGCTCTTTTGATTGGACCAAGAGGTTGTGGTAAAAGCACTGTAGGTACCTATTCATTTTAACTATTTCTAGGGCCTTTTGGCCCATACAAGCTACATATTATGTGCCCCTTGCTGAATGTAGATCTATTTGAGGCTAAATAATTTACTTTAGGTACCGGTAGGTGTAGGCCTACATTGCGGTAGGTAGGCGTACTGTACAAGGTAAAAATCAACAAATTTCAACAAAATTCAACAAATTCAAAATTCAACAAAATTAAAGATGAAATTAATGAGTGCTGTTTACTGTAGCCCAAATAGGCCCCTACCTAAATATTTCTTGTGGATAAAAAGCTACTACTGTACAGTTCTTGCTGGCTACAAAGTGAGAAAGCTATTCGTCTTGAGAACATTGTAGGCCCCTACATCTCTTGTAGGCTGACTGGTATAAAATGTCTTCATTCTCAAGTCTCAACTGTTATTATTACTATGGCTGTTTCTTGTTGTAGCTGATCAACACTGTTCTCGACGAGCTAGATGATTCAGGATTGTTACAAGATCAAGCGTTGGTGGTTAAACTGAACGGATTGGTTCACACGAACGACAATCTCGCTCTTCGAGGAGCTACGAGACAAATGCAGCTGGAGAATGTGGTGGGAGACCGAGTCTTTGGAACATTTGCAGGTCTGTTGATCAAATTGTGCCGGTCTATTATAGCCTAGGGTAGTGTACTTATACAGCCAGGCTGAAGATGTGGCACCTTGGACAAAAATACTACGGTAGGCCTACGTGTCATGTTGGGCAATGCATTTTTAGAATAGAACTAGAAAAAATGTAACTGACACCTTAAATTTTTTTCATATTTTTTTATCAATGTCATAAATGAATGTCATGAATTCATGTGTGTGTTAAAATGTCAACTTTTATACTAGGCCTATGTATTATGTGTTCTCAACTTCTCATGTAACATATTATAACACTGCCTGACAAACCCTATACTTTTGTAAAGTCCTAGAAGATGATAAACAAAAGTAACTACACTGCTGAATATCGTTCAAGTTGCAAAGACTGGGCCCTCGTCAGTGTTGGGTCAGTTCTTTTTTAAAATTAACTTTTTAAAAGTTCAGTTCACAGCTCAAATAATGAACTTTTAAAAAGTTCAAGTTCTTTTAAAACCTAAAATTTTGAAAAGTTCAAGTTCCTCTAAAATATGAACTAGGTAAGTTCTTTTAAAAGTTCTTTTGTAAAAAAAAAAATCTATTTTATTAAAGGCTGGCGTAAAATGAAGAAGTTAGTTAGTTAATGTTGTTTTAGGGCACTCAACAGTAGAGTCATCAGTGCCCATGTCAATAATGTATTGGAATCTTCAAATTTTTCTTTTTCTTTCCAATGAAAGAACTTAAGGGAAGACAAGGGGGGTTAATGGGAAGAGTGAGGATGTTGGATAGGATGGGTTAAACTGGGTGGGAACGGAGGAGTGCTCGTTGCAGAGAGGGCCGGCAAGTATGGAGAAGAAAAAAGTGAAAGAAGAAAATAAATATGAGTAAGGCTGTGTGAATGTTAGAAAGGTGTGATAAAAAGTTGCGCGAGAGCTCTCTCTGCAACACGCACCCCAACCGGCCAGAGCTCACCCTTAGTTTTGGGGAATACACTACTCCCCTACTCACAGGCCAAACCACGGGAAGGTAGCGAGTTGGACTTTGAAAAACACAAGGAAAAACATAAGGGGTGTTCGAGTACCAAACTACTCGCGAGTTTGAGTCTTACGAAAGTGTTGAGCTGTCTTTGATCGTGTTGATGATTTGTACTACATTCTCGTCGACCAGCTTGTAAAATTATGGCAGATACTTAGCATTTTAGGCTTCCAAGATTTTTTTCCGAATTAGTTGGCGTGCATCGTTTTAACTTCGTGAATCGTACGTGACCTTGTCATAAACAGCTGAACGTGTGTCAACATAGGCCTACGATGGAACAACAATTTGTTATTGTTTTTAGCGTAGACGGCGGCGAGTCGACGGCTGCTCAACGCACGGAAAGAACTTTCAAATGAACTTTCTAAAACTGAAAAGTTCGTTCTCAAAAAGAACTTTTAAAAGTTCAAGTTCATTCATTTAAAAAAGAGTAAGTTCACTGAAAAGTTCACAAAAAAAGAACGCGTTCACGAGAACGCGTTCTTTTTAAAAGTTCCTTCCCCAACACTGGCCCTCGTTATGTGAAGATCCAAACTAATATTAGGCCTAGGCCTATCACATTATCGATCACATTACACTTACAGTATCTCAAAGGCTTCAGCTACACCCTCAAAGTTTTGGCTAAAAGCGTGCACAGACAATTGGTGAACTGGCTCTTCTCAAGTTGTCAAGTGGATCAAATCCAAAGAAATTGGCTCAGTTCCCTGCTGAAAATTCATGTTGAATACAATAGGGAACTGTCCTTGGTTTCAAATATATCTTACACGTATTTAGTAATTTGTAATATTCAATTTAATAAACATCGCAATTAAAATAAACTTAAAAAAATGAAATCTGTGGATTCTATGCATGTTCAAAGTTCCTGGGTTTTGACTTCCCGCGCATAGATTTAAGAACGCGCTCTGATTGGTTGTGACGTCACCGTGAGGCGAGGCCGACTGCGGAGAGCGTTGTCACAGCAGAGCGTGTTTACCATCGGTGTTTACGTCTGTCAGTGTCTGACGTTCTTCACAAGATTACTGAAAAGGGGTTTGAGAAAGCCGACTCCTTAAATATACCTCATGTTAACGCAGTTCTTCTACATACTATCTACATACTACTACCTAATCTTTGCTACTACATACTTCTCAAATAGCCTCAGTCACGTCTCTGCTGAGGTTAGAGGAGTAAAAAGAGACAGGTACATGGAAGTAGGGTTATAGTTTGCCCTCTTCTAGGCTAGCCTAGGAGGCTTAGGCCCTAGCTTTATTTTTTGGATGAGCGAAGCGAAGATTCCGTTTCACTACAATGGAGAAAAAAATCCGAAATTTTTTTTTCTTTTTTTCTTTTTTTTGTATTTTTGTCTGTCTGTTAACACGATTCCGGCTAAACCGATACTGCGATTGCGATGAAATTTTATAGAGGCCTTAGAAATCTCTGAACTTAGAACTGCCACGTTTTTGAGCGCAATCGGAAAATTATTTCTCATGATAATCGCAATTTTACGATTTGTTTCGTTTTTTTTTTAAATTTCTTCGACTTATAACACCTACATGCTTTATCCGATTGTAATGAATTTTTTCACAGAACCATAATAGGGAATATTCCACTTCCGCCAAATACTGTACGAATAGATTTTTAGAAGAAGTATTTCGTACCGATTACAAATATGTACTTTGTTTTTCCGTGAAATAATAATCCAGTGATTTATAGCCGTTTTAAAAGCAGCAGTTTTTTAAAGCGGCAAAAACGACTGTGACGTCAGAACTGTGTTGATCCAACGCCGTCTGGATAAACATACATCCAGACCAAAGATGTTGGAATAGTATTATAGTAGGATCGAGATATACATCAAGACGGCGGTGTTTTAAACAAAGCAGCGCCTAGCGTAGCCTACAGTAATGTAAACAGATGGCGGACATTTTACATTTAACGCCTAGCCAGAAAACGAGAAAAGTTGACATTGCAATCAAAAAACAAAACTGAAACAGTCCTAGGTCTAGGCCTAGACGTAGAAAATTATTTATAATACAACAGTCTAGGCCAATCGTTCCTGTAGGATATAGGCATTGGTATGTGAATACTAAAATTTCTCACTTGACAAGCCCTAGGCTTAACTTGCCGACCCTAACCTGCACTTTCGTGTTCTGACACACACCCCGCTCAAAAACCTTACTTTGATGACTAATTAAAGCCTATTGTAGATAAAGAATACCATGATAGTCCTAGGCTATGCAAAAATTCAATACCAAATGCTCGTTATTCTTTATCACAATGATCTCGCGAAATCTCCTGTCACATACGAAAAAAGAAAACAAAAGACGGTGAAAATGTACATCCTTGTGGAGTTGTTTGTGTTGAGCGGATGGGCGAGCACCGCCGTCTGTATGTAAATATGTACAAATATACGTACATTTAGTTTCCAATTGGCCTTGACTCAGCACAGTTATGACGTAGTACCGTCCAAAGATGGCGCACGCTCGTTTTTGGCGCGCAAACTGGGGGTCCAATTTACCACTAGCTTAAAATTACACAAAAAAACATTTTTTTAAATAAAAAAAAGTGCAGTGACTATTAAGACATGAATAAGAATTAAAATAAAATATAAAATATTAACTGGAATATTCCCTATTCTATGAATTAATATATTCGTGGGAAATTTGAGCGTAATCAAACAATTATTTCTCATAAAAATCTCTATTTTACGCTTTTTTTCGTTTTTAAAAAATTACGCTCATCCAACAACGCGCCTGAAAAAGCGTTTGCAAAGCTTCCTAGTTAATTTGATTAGGGTCAAGGGCCTACACTATTTTGTACATTTACTTCTAGGATGAAGATTGAAAACATACTCCTTAGGGCCCTAGAGACAGGCGTAGGTGTAGGCAATAGCTACAATTCTTTGTTCAAGCATCACAGTACCATCACATCACAGCCAAGCCAGCTAGGGCCTTTAGGCCTAGATAGATTATCTCAGTCACCAATCAGTAAATACACTGTAATGATTTTAATTTTAATTTGTAGATCAGGTCGGAACTCGTACTGTGTTTTTGAAAATCAAATGCACTTTTTTTCATTTAGCAAAATATTTGCTAGCGTCGACGCCTTTTCTTGTTGTTAAAAAATGTAATAACAACAAGGATAAATAATAATAATAATAATAATAATAATAATAATAATAATAATAATAATAATAATAAAAACACAAGAGTTCTAACTGATTTAGACAAAGTTTTCCTAAAAAGAATTTTTGTATTAGATTTTCTGAAACGCTTGTGAAAGTATTTGATTCGCTCACCAACTTGTCAAGTTTAGAGACACATATCGTTGATTTAAATCAATAAAAATCTGATCTAAATCGAAAAAAATCGAAACAATCTGATAGGTCTAAATCGTAAAGTTGATTTAAATCAAATAAATCATGATTTTTGATTTTTTAAATAAAATAAAAAAATCACACCCTGCTAATTAGTCAGACAGTCAGACTTCGTTCTTTTGTGCTGTGCATGCATTTTTTTCAGCACTTCTGTCGCTGGTATGGACCAGTTTTTTAACACTGTTTTTCTTCAATAAAAACAATGAAAATCAACTTCAAATGATAAATAAATAAATAATAACTCATTATTAACTATTTATTAACACTAATCACTTTGAAAATATACAATTATTAGGTTAATTACTCTTACTAATCACTCGCATATTTCACTGTTTTCGGGCAGCCATCATTTAGGCCTGCCGTGCAGAGTTGTTGTACGTACTGAGTATACCCGGACAAGAACATAATAAAAAATAACAAAATGAATCATCACGTTTTTGCGGTTATAGTAAAAAAAAATACTTCAAAACCTTTAACATCGCTATTTCAAGCAAAAGTTCTTTTCAGTTGAAACTCCTAAATATTTAAAATAGCGACGTCAAAGGTTTTGTAGGCGGAGTATTTTAGTGAAAAGGGTTGGTACTGTCTGCCATGATGCATTTTACCATGGCAAATGCCCAGTTTACGCCTCGAAGGCCTAAGCCTAGGCCGCGTCAATCCTCCCTACTTATATCTTACAATAAAACATCATGAAATGAAACTTGTAAGTGTATATTTTAATAATATAAATAACTAGGCTATTTATAAAGTATTACTCATTTTAGGTTGTTTTTAATTGTTTTAATTGAAGGAAAACAGTGTTAAAAACTGGTGTAGTTCTCCATCTTCTTGTAGCTAAAATAAAAAATGATCTTGCATTATTTATTAGTTATTAGGCCTACAGACTTAAGTCCTTGGCCCTGGTATGTAAATCCCAAGATACATTTCCGTACGTGTGTTATTCCGATGGCTAGGCCACTTAAATAATGTGGGTTGACTTTGATTTTTATGCAGAAAGAACTGCAATGGAAAATGAAGCTATTAATATGTTAAATTAAAGTGAAGAACAACTATAATAATATGTATATACTATAGGCTATAGTCATATACTTACAGTAAAGTGTGGATTCGGCAGACGGCGCGTGTTTGTTTACATCTCGTCTTGCAGCTTTGAACCATGCGTTAATTCTCCTATTTTGTTCGTTTGGCACATTAATGAATATTTTGTCTGGTGTTTTAAAAGTAGTGTTTGTACACAGTACCATGCACCATTTGTAACGCGGCATTTGACTGATTATATACGTTTTATCCGGATAATCTGATGCGTGGGAAGAGCGCGCGACACAAATAGCTGCTGTCAGTGGCAGAACTGTCTGCTAGCCGCCTCGGCAAACCTCGCGATGACGTCACGCCCACCTGCAATGGCGCATGGCCGTTTCCGGCGCGAAGCCCGGTTCAAATTTTTCCTCGCTCACAGTTAGCGCTAATAAAAGCAGGACGCAAAAAAAACTTTACAGGTCGGTATTTGAGGTTGTTAGTAAGGACATATTTAAATTTGGTAATGAAGGACAGTTCCCTATTGAAGACATCCCATTGAATATCGTTGAATCCATTTGAACCATGTTAATCTCAACGGGATTCAAGCGTATTTGTGCCACA
This sequence comes from Sweltsa coloradensis, assembly GCA_024449915.1. Lineage (NCBI taxonomy): Eukaryota > Metazoa > Arthropoda > Insecta > Plecoptera > Chloroperlidae > Sweltsa > Sweltsa coloradensis. Next base: position 130,328 of record JAMZAV010001315.1, read on the forward strand.
TTTACGTTTTCAATTGGCAATGTATTCAATGTATCCAACATGAAACTTTCACTTGTAATCAACTGTATTCAACAGGTTCTGTAACCAACCTGGTTCAAATGTGTTTGTTTTTTTTTTGTTTTTTTCCTATGCCGAAAGCTTGATTTTTCAATCATTTTTCTTCCTGGCTATCCAGTAAATATGTGCTTCCTTCTCTGGCCAGTGGCGTCACTAGGGGGGTTTGGGGGGGGCGTGCGCCCCCCCAATCGCAATCCGCGCCCCCCCCCAATAATTTCCTTGTTTTCCTTTTTTTCAATTAAAAACCCACAGTCACAGCTGCACTTTACGCGAATTATCACTACTTAAAATAATTTGATAATCATTACTTTATTAAACTTATGATGTACCTGCGGGTAATTTCTTATTAAAAGACACGAGATTTAAAAAAACGATGATGTTAACTTTTGTCAGTATAGTTGCCTTTTGCTTTCTTTTGTCCGAGCCCAATAAAAATGGCGAATTTACTTATAGAACAATAATAAATAGTTTTCAACTGCTCTAAAACGCACTGATTTGCATCAAAATCACCTTGTAATTAAAAAATATATATTGGGACAAGCCTCTCAGAGCCCCGCTCTAAATTCGATCATTTGAATCTTTCCTTTGTATTGTCCGAAATCATCAGAAATACATGTGTCTCCAAATTGAAAATAAGATCAAACGTTATTATGTTGCCATGTATGCTGCGAATTGTAAGCTCGACATGACGACAAAACAAATTGGCCCACACAAACTACAATGTTTCGGTATTGCAATCAGCCTAACGCTTTTTTCTAAAACGCACCAAATGCATTCAAAAAACCTGATTTTCAAAATTTGCGCCTGCGGCGCTATTTATGGGGGGCTCCGCCCCTCCCCGTGCCTAGTCCCTTTCCCACGAAAGTACTTGCGCCCCCCCAATGTCCAATCTCTAGTGACGCTCCTGTCTCTGGCCAGATCAGGTTATTTGGCAGGGCGTCAATGTCAGATTTAAGTGAGGAGCAGCTGAAGAGGTGCGCTCTGTCCTGAAACCCGATGTACATAGTTTGCAAGTTGCTGGTTCCTTTGTGATTTGAAATCGACTCAGGTGGTGCTGCAGGACGTCATGTCCTGTGGCCAGCCGGAACTGCGCTGTTGCCACCTTTCTTGTCCAGGATTTGTCTGGCCCTTTGAGGACCTCGTCCCGCCATGGTTTGTGATACATCTTGGCCTCTTGAAGTCTTCCATAGGATGTCTTGTGGCCCTCCTTGGCAAGGTTTTTGGCAGAGTTGTAGGAGATACTCGCCGTGTCAGGGGCAGACTTCTTTGAGCCCAACTTGGCTAGCGCGTCAGCCTTCTCGTTGCCCAGGATGTTGCAGTGGCTGGGCACCCATTGAATTTTAAGCACTTTTCCATGCATCACATTTTTTATTAAACTCTTTTTAAGAGACAGGGAGGCTTTTTCACATTTTTCCATCTGACAGATCTTCTTGATGGCGGCCTTGCTGTCAGAGATAATGACAAATTTTGTCTTTTTTAGTGGAAAGGTTGGTGTTTCTGCGATTTTCTCTGCTGCTCTGGAGATGGCATTTATTTCTGCATAAAAAATGCTCGAGCCTGGTGCCATCGGGTGCGCCTCTTCAAAGAAGATGCAATGGAAGCCAAAGCCAGTATTCCTCCCCGAGCTGTTTCGGGAGCCGTCCGTAAAGACATGCACCCATTCGGATATTGGGTAGTGCTTCTTCAGATGCGCTTCGATAAGCACTTTCAGCTCGGACCGGCTTTTTTCCTCCTTCTTGCCCATACCTTCCACTTGAAGATTGAAGTCAATTTTGATAGTTGAGTTTGGAAGGCTATTGACATCTAGGCTGGCAAGCTTTTTCGAGGATGGTGTAGCAGGTCCGGACAGTGCTCCGTTTTTAGGAGTGTTGTCTTTTGGGCAAAATTTGTGTGTCCTGCTGCGCTCGCCGTTGGAAAGGCTAGCCAAGATGTGTCAATTCTCGCCAGTTTTTCATGCAGTATGATGGCTTTCTGCTCTAGTCTCTGTATTAGGGGCTCTACTTTACAGTAGGCTTCCATTGCCGCCACCGGTGTTGTCTTTACTGCACCGCTGGCTAGTCGAAGGGCCTGATTCTGGATTTTGCCGAGTATATCAAGGTTATGCTGCGCCGAGGTGACAAAAACTTCTGCTCCGTACTCAAGGACCGGACGCACATAGGTCTTGTAGGTGAGAACCAGTGTGTCAATCCTGGCTCCCCAGGACACTCCGGCCGCACGTTGCATCAGACGCAGCCTCTTTTTAGCCTTCTCAGCAGTTTTCTCGAAATGGGCCTTGCCGGTGAGCTTCTTGTCGAGGATGGCTCCCAGGTAGGTGACGTGCTCCTCTTTTTTGAGCTGCTGTCCCCCGATGTACAGCTCGAGGGTGGGGTCTTCGTGTTTGAAAGTGAAGACCGTGTAACACGATTTGTTAGGGTTCACCATGAAGCGACGGGATGCAAGCCAGCCAACCAACATACTTAATGCGGTGGAGAGCATTATCTGCAGGCCGCCGAGGTTCTTGCCTGTGACATAGACAAAGAAGTCGTCAGCGTAGACCTTGATATAGATTCCTGGCAGGATCTTGACCAGCTTAATTCCTCCGTTGACTGCAATTTTGAATATAGTTGGGGCAGTGATTGTGCCTTGTGCCACACCGGCAGAGAGTAAAATGGAATCCCAGTAGACATTTTCAGTAATCATTAATGCTGTAAAAAGCCCTTGTTGTTCAAAAGTTTTTTAAAGTAGGCTACGTATTCCTAAAATCGTATGTCTTTTCGACATACATCAACTTAACGTAATTCAAAAGCTTGTTCTAAAAATAATCCTTAAAAAAACCCAAGATCTTCCCGTCGAAATCTACTTTTATCGAAACTAATACCTTAATTGTTCGCAAACTCTACATTAAATTATTGTGCACTCATGTTCATAAAAACTTAAATCAATACAGAAAAGTAAATCATGCAATAAACACTAAATCCAATAATGTCAGCCTAATAACCCCATTTGCGAAACTCACATTAACTCAAAGACACGCCGTATTTTTAGGGCCCAAACTATTTAATTCCCTCCCATTACCAATAAGAGCCACTGTACGAAGCAGTCGATTCAAAATTGACCCAACGAAATGGTTGGCCTGCTGTTCACAACAATATATTGAAGATGCAACCAACAACGTGTTATTGGATGAGCGTAGCGAGCGAAGCGAAGATTCCATTTCACTACACTGGAGAAAAAAATCCGGAATGTTTTTTTTTTTTCCTTTCTGTATTTTTGTCTGTTTGTTAGCACGATTCCGGCAAAACCGATACTCCAATTGCGATGAAATTTCATGGAGGCCTTCGAAATCTCTGAACTTAGAACTGCCACGTTTTTGAGCGCAATCGGGAAATTTTTTCTCATAAAAAACGCAATTTTACGATTTTTTTTCGATTTTTAAAAACTTTCTTCGACTTATAACACCTACATGCTTTAACCGATTGTAATGATTTTTTCACAGAACCTTAATTTCATGAATTAAGATATTCGTGCAAAATTTGAGCGTAATCGAAAAATTATTTCTCATGAAAATCAAAATTTTACGGGTTTTTTCTTTTTTAAAACAATTCTTTGACTTATTACACCTACATGCTTTATCCTATTGTAATTATTTTTTCACAGAACCTTAATTTCATGAATTAATATATTCGTGTTAAATTTGAGCGCAATCGAATATTTATTTCTTATGAAAATTGCAATTTTACGATTTTTTTCTTTGTTAAAAATTACGATTAATTAAAAAAAATTAAGTTTTTTTTAATTTAATTTAATTTAATTAAAAAAAAATCTTCGACTAAGTAATGATTTTTTCACAGAACAACAGAAAATCCGCGTAACACATGGCAGCTCAATGCACCAATTACGCTCATCCAACAACGCGGTGGGACTTAAGCGTTTTCCTAGTCTAAATAAGAGTCATAATATAACCCCTGGTTGCCATTCCCGCGGTTCTAATTCTTCATTATTTATGTTATCTGTGTGTACATATACTATTGTTATAATTATAATGTATCCTCAAATGTAACAAATTGTTAACAAACTATTTTTTTTGTTTTTAATATTTACACTTCATAGCAATAATTTCATATCAAAATAAATAGTATAGATGAAATAGTTGTTATAAATTAATGATAGTAATTTAGTTTTTTACTTTACTTTTTATTTTTTACTTTTTACTTTTTACTTTTTATTTTTTACATTTTACTCTTTAGGTAGGCCTATTAGTTTTTTAATGTTGTTGTAAGAAATAGTAATATTAAAGTAATAGGCCTAGTGGTTCTATTACTAAAACAAACATTAAATTGGATGTACAATTAACTCTAGGAACTGTTCTCGTTCAAACTATGTTTTTGAGGGCAGCTAACTAGAATTTATCTTTTACCTGTTGCAATTTCTATGTAATGTACTATTGATTGATAAATAAAATAAATAAATATTGTTAATATGTTTAGGAAGAATATTATTTTCTTTAGGGTATATAGCCTGCTAGTATAAGGCGATACTCTTTTAGTCGTTCTTTTGATTGGATGAGCGTAGCGAGCGAAGCGAAGATTCCATTTCACTACACTGGAGAAAAAAATCCGGAATGTTTTTTTTTTGTCTGTCTGTTAACACGATTCCGGCTAAACCGATACACCGATTGCAATGAAATTTTATGGAGGCCTTCGAAATCTCTGAACTAAAAACTGCCACGTTTTTGAGCGCAATCGAAAAATTATTTCTCATAAAAAACGCAATTTTACGATTTTTTTCGATTTTTTAAAAATTTCTTCGTCTTATTACTCCTACATGCTTTATCCGATTGTAATGATTTTTTCACAGAACCTTAATTTTATGAATTAAAATATTCGTGTGAAATTTGAGCGTAATCAAATAATTATTTCTCATGAAAATCGCAATTTTACGATTTTTTCCTTTTTTTAAATTACGATTAATTAAAAAAAAAAAAAAAAATTATTTTATTTAATTTAATTTAAAAAAGATCTTCAACAAAGTTCTGATTTTTTCACAGAACAACAGAAAATCCGCATAACACATGGCAGCTCAATGCACCAATTACGCTCATCCAACAACGCGGCGGGACTTAAGCGTTTTCCTAGTGTAATTATGTTTTCTATTTCAAAGGACAATACAATAATTAGACTTGATTTGACTTTCGTTACAGAAAATCTCATGTTTCTACTAGAAAGTTTGAAGGCCGGCAACAAAGAGACTTCGAAAGCCGTCCTCTTTATTCTGGATGAGTTTGACTTGTTCTGCGATCATCACAACCAAACCCTTCTGTACAACTTGTTCGACATTGCTCAGTCAGCTCAGGTGAGCAACAATGCGTACTGTATTAGAAATGTTTGTATCTACCTGGGTATTTACCCGTATTGTGAGTTTGTGACATTACATTTCCATCTTTAGCAAACAATAAAGAATTATTAAATAACAATCAAAACTCAATTCAAACTTATCCAAAATGAACTAAACAAAAGGTATTTTTAATTTAATTGTACGTTAAGGGTATTATTTCTTGTAGGGCCTATGCCATAACTTGATTTAATATAATCGTTTAATTGCATTAAGCTTATTTTATTTAGAACTACGTTTCCTTCAATATAGTTGTAATTTAATTTGTATTTCTGTCTTTTGTAACTTGGTACCTGGTTCACTCATGTCCCCTTGTACCTGAACAAATTAAAAACAGCAAGGTAGGTCTATTGAACCCAGGCCTACTAACGCTCATGCTCAGGGCCGTAACTAGGGTACAAAAATTACCCGGGTATGATTGGGTAAAGTACATGACTTTGTACAATGGGGGTTCTTGAAGGGAGGTCCCCCAGCTTATATGGGTCCGGTGCGCATATGCCCGTTTTTTTTTTACAGTAAGCAATTTGGGTTTTTCAACCAATTTTTTCACTTCTTTCTATCCTCCCACATACGTATCTCTTCCACACCTTCCCAGCTCTCTTCTCTTGCCTGTAGGTCTCCTGCTGTGGTTAATGGTGAGCTAGAGCCAAACGGTTGCTTATTTGTGGTCACCATCCCACCCTCCATACAACCCCATTTGATACTGTTGGGATTCTGGGCTAGTTTCTTTTTTGCATTTTTCTCGTAAACGGTAAAAGCTAGAGCCAAACGTATGGTTGTTGGTTATCCTCATGTCATCCTTCCTAGAACACCATGTTAAGTGGTTGGCTACCTGGGCTCTTTTCTTTTAATGAATTTTTATCGTAATGCAGGAGACCTAAAGCCAAACAGTCGGTTATTGATTGATTGGATGAGCGTAGCGAGCGAAGCGAAAACTTCAATTTCACTGACCCCAAAAAATTTAGCTCCAATGTTTTTTTTTTTTTTTTTTTTTTTTTTGTTTGTATTTTTTTCTGTTTGTAGCAGGATTCCGGGCAAACGGCATAAGCGATCTTGATGAAATTTTGAGGGGACCTTCGTTTTCTCGGAACTTAGAGGGTGTATTGCTTTTGGGTACAATCGAAGGAATATTTCTCATGAATATCGTACTTTTACGATTTTTTTCGATTTTTTTAGTGCGATATTTCGTCACATTTGGGCCGATTCTGACCAAACGGGTGGGGGCTACAATGTTCAGATTTCCACATGGACATTAAGATTATGGTGATGTAGTACCTTTGAAAGAAAAAGTTGAAAAAGTTAACTAGAATCTATAGAAATAATGGTTTTTTTTTTAAAATTAGTTTTCAATTTTTATGCGATATTTTCGTCACATTTGGGCCGATTCCTGACCAAACGGGTGGGGCTACAACGTTCAGATTTCACATGGACATTAAGGTTATGGTGAGTGGTATCTTTTAAAAGAAAAAGTTGAAAAAGTTTTAAATAGAATCTATAGAAAAAAAATGGGTTAATATTAGTTTTTCAATTTTTAGTGCAATATTTCGTCACATTTGGGCCGGGGTTTTGACCAAACGGGGGGGCTACAACGTTTTAGATTTCACATGGACATTAAGGTTATGGTGATGTGGTACCTTTTGAAAGAAAAGTAGAAAGAGTTGTAGAATCCCACAGAAATAAAGGTTTTAATATGAGGTTTTTTAGGTTTATAATACCAATTAACAAGTTAACAATAGAAACTTGACAACAATCACCTACCCAAAGGCGTTCAAAAAGCACTTGCAAAGGAAAAGTGTAAACAAAACGCAAAAAACGCAAACAAAAAACTTACAAAAAAACGCTCATCCATCAACGCGGCGGGACTTAGCTTTTTTCCTAGTTAATGATCACATAGCATGAGGGGAAGGCTCCTATAAGATGAACAATAGATTTCCTTTATTGTACTATGGGTAGCCCCAAGCAAAGTCTTTATGAGCCACTACTAGTAAGTGTGTAGAGCACGTAAGCCTATCAAATAACAAAAGTTTGTATACCATTTAATTAGGCCTTTACAAGTTCTTCAACAACAAAAGTTTTAGTGTATTATGTGTGATTTATTTCTTAGATTTAAATTTATAAAAAGATTGGCATAAAAATGTTTGTTAACTATTAATACATCGTATTAATGTTCTAGGCTCCGATCTGCGTCCTCGGTTTGACCTGTCGCCTGGACGTGGTCGAGCTACTTGAGAAGAGGGTCAAGTCTCGCTTCTCTCACCGCCAGATATTCCTGTTTCCTCCGAGCAACGACTTCGCGGGCCGAGTGGAACTGTTCAAGGAGTTCCTGTCTCTGCCGACCGCACAACCGGACAAGGGGTTCAACAGGTTCGCCAAGCAGTGGAACAAGGACGTCGACGGCATTGCCCAAGACAACCTGGTCAGAAACCTCTTGCGGAGGATGTACGAGGTCGACATTAATGAATGTACACTACGCAGGTTTTTGGTAAGTTTTGTCATTTAGTTAGTATAAAATGTGGGATAGAATCGAACAGTGTACTATAGGGACGTGATGGAAGCTGACAAATTTTAGAGAGAAAAAAATTAGATGTCACATGAATTTTTATCTAGATCTAATTAGTCAGACTTACAATAAGACCTCGTTCGTCCGAGCTCCGATTAACCGAGACTCCGTGTTATCTGAGCTGGTTTCAGACATGCTTTTCTTTATTTAATTATAAACCAAAGTGTTATCTTCTTTACATCTGAATGTCATGCAGTATGCTGTTTACTACAATGACGCAAGAATTGCACAGCGCGTGAGGTGTAAGGGGGGTTGGGGGCGGGGGTCGAGGGTAGGGTGCTAGAAAAAGTTGAGCCAGTGCTCATTTGGTCTTTGTGAGAGCTTGCCGCCGCCGCCGCGACCTTGCTCGAAGATGGTGGACGAGAGAAAAGAGAGGGAGGGAGAGAGAGAAAGAGACAAAATATGGCCTTGAAGACGACATGATAGAGGCTGGCTATGAATGGAACTTGCAATGCGACATCCAATCATGACCTGACAGATGTGGAGATAACAGTCACCCCCCCATCCTCCTCCCACACCGAGAACTACATATCACTGTAAGTCAATTGGCTTCAAGCCAAGGTCGTTAACTGAGCATAGCTCGGTCCCATCCACCTCGGATGAACGAGGTCTTACTGTACTTCTAAATTGGTGGTTTATTCTTTATTGTCATTGTATAATCTGCATATGGCATTACCCCTACTTACCGGTAGTATATTAGAGATAAGAATGTTTTGTTTGACAAACTTGACTTGTTGATGTTCAAATTACGTTGATATTAAAATTAGTATTTTTTTTTATAATTGATGCCAGTGAGTGAAAATGTATTTGTAATTTATTCAATTTTATTATTTATTTTCCCACTATTAGACTAAGTAGGAAGGTTGGCAGAAAAGGGCAGTAGGTATGCCCCAAGCACAAGGTGTCTGCCAGCCTCTACTCAACAAATTGTGAGAATAAACCAGTACTACCGTACTAGTACATGTATGTCGTGACTAGTGACTTGTTTGTTGTGTATTGTTTTTTCTTTTTTGTGTTATTTTATTAACTGTGAATATTAATGATTGATGATGTCAACTTGTATTTTATCCGTTGTATCTTTATTCTTTACGGTATGTATTTTGTATTAAATTAACCATGAAAACAGTATGCAAATCTATGCAATCAATACTATTTATAAATGTAATGAATCACTAATCAGTAATTAAGTGTTGGGTGGGGAAAGATGGAAGGAGGCTGGAGCCAACAGCTAACCTCGAAAGAGTTCGGCAGCTGTGTAGAGTTGAAGGTCATATAAATACACAAATAACATTACGACAAAACGTTTCGGCTTGAACAGTCTTGTTGATGTTGATGTGATGTTGTTTAATTTCAAATCCTTTAGAATGGATTCAGGTAATGTTTGGATGTATTTGGATGTCATCCTTATTTTGTAGAAAGTACACACATGCAAGTAAATTATCCACACATTTATCCTGACCAATTGCATTTTCTGTTTGTACATTCATATTAACTTCAGTTTGTAGCCAGGCGATCAATGTACGATTTCACATCCCATGCCATGATTTTATTATCTAAGCTGCAACCTTCTACTGGTCCTAATGTAGAACCTACCTGCCTTGATGTGTCCACAATCTCCCCCACCCCCTCCCCCCCTTCCATCTGGCACCTACAAGCAAACAACACCCAAACAGTGGCAGGCAGATCACGTCGACCTTCAAATGCATTCTGTACATTAGAATGATGAAATAACATGCAATTTATGCTTTCAGGATTTGTGTAACCTGATTTCCAGAAGGTCATTGCAATTTACTACCCTCTGACATCCCTCATTCTGCAAAAACAAAGCAATGTTGCAAACATGTTTTACTCATATGTTCCTTGGCCTATCTTCTTCATCATGCAACCCAGCCGATAGACAGCCCCATTCCATCAACAGGTCCTTTACTGTGGACGGTCTAAAAAAATACCAGTCTGTATCAAAGCCATGATCTTTTTTATGGTGCTGCACGTTTCCTAGAGTGAACTGGTTTTTAAACTGGGATGCTGCTCCATCACTCCAGTAATAAACTTATTTTTCCACACCCACTGTAGATTTAAAATGGTCCAAACCTCATTAGATGGATCAGTGATCACTCAACAACACTGTCTGGAGCAGGTGCAACAATGTTACCAACTCACCTCTGTGCATTAGTAGGGCCTACCAATAGGGAACTAGCCTTCATTCCAGAAATCGAATATGTTAAAGATAACATCTAAAAAAAAATAACATAAAAGTTTTTTTTGTCTAAGGTTAATACTTTTCTCAATATTTAACGCTGAAATTTGAATCTGGCTTCCCGCCAAAAGACAACACGAAAAGTAGTGTGACGTCAGACTGCTGACCGCAGCCTAGCGCAGACCCAAAGGCGCACCGCTATCTAGATATAAATGGGAGATATTCTACCATACAGTCGGCGGTGGGTCAAACACATCCTAGCAGACAGCAGACTGCGCCTGCTGTCATTCCTGCTATCGTTTCTCAATGATCCTTTTGATTGATTTTAAAAGAAATGACGCTTTATAAAAGATGTAAGGTACCAATGTGTTTAAACACCACTCTAGAAACACCGGAGAAAGTATTTATATATGTGCCAAAAAGAACTAACCAGGTGAAAATAATGGTTAAACGCAACAAGACGAGAATAGGATGTCAAGGAGTCGTAGGGCCTCTAGCCAACAAACATTATACTCTGGGTCCCGTGCGGGAAAGTTAAGGGAAGTGCGGGTTAACTGCGGGAAGCGGGACGTCCCGCACGGGACCCGCGAGGGAAGTTAAGGGACGTCCCGTATTTGGGAAAGTCATGGGACGTCCCGCACGGGAAACGCGAGGGAAGGTTACGGGACGTCCCGCGTCGGGAAAGCCGGACGTCCCGCACGGGACCCGCGAGGGGAGGTTAAGGGACGTCCCGTCTCGGGGAAAGTCACGGGACCCGCGAGGGCAAGTTAAGGGACGTCCCTGTGTCTGGGAAAGTCACGGGACGTCCCGCATAGTTCCCGCGAAGGAAGCGATTCGGATAAGATACGTACGGGTAAATTGCAATGCCCGTTTATTATGAACGATCCAGTTAGTCAACATAATTTACTATTTTGCCTGTGAAACAAAATGAGCATATTGTACTTTAATCAATCTCCACCATTAAGAGTTGTGTGTGTACATTATTGAAAAAACACGATAACCAATCACCTTGGTAATGAATATATTATTAGTTTTTTATTTATTAATTAAACAACAGCTGTATGCATCAACAAATTAAAAAGAAAATTTTGTGGTATATTATGAAAATTCAAAAGCAATTTGTAGAACGTTCTTTTTTATTTTTATTTACCGCCACGGAGCCAACATTCATCTGCACACGTGAAATAACATTGAATTGTTTATGCAGATAATTCTGTAGCATTTGGCCTGCTTTCATTTTCTCCTGTAATACATTTTTGTATGAGCGAAGCAAAGATTCCATTTCACTACACTGGTGAAAAAAATCCGGAATGTTTTTTTCTTTTTTCCGTTTGTATTTTTGTGTGTTTGTTAACACGATTCCGGCTAAACCGATACTCCAATGGCAATAGCGATGAAATTTTCTAAAGGCCTTTGAAATTTATGAACTTAGAACTGCCACGAGCCACGTCGCATTTTACGATATATTTCGATTTTTACCAAATTTCTTCGACTTATAACACCTACATGCTTTATTCGATTGTAATGTAGTGTGTAATATAATGTGCGCCCCTGATCCTCATATCGTCGTCGTAAAAATTAAAACAATATTACCAAGCGTGTCTCGCAGCCCATAGCAATGGGAAAACGAAATCAATTTAAATACCATCTGCATAACACATAGCAGCTCAATGCACCAATTACGCTCATCCAATAACACGCCTCCCTGAAAAAGCGTTTGCGAAGCTTCCTAGTAATCAAAAAATTTCACCATACTCCATGGTTTTACTTTTCACCAACTGAGACAAAAAGATATGAAGATCTCACATGATGTCATTTAATTTTGGTTGCATGTTCCAATAGAATTAGTACCGTTATTTTGTGGTCAACCAGCATCGCATCGGACAGCCTATACTTTATTTATGCAGATACACCCGCCTCGGCATTTATCAACAACTAGAACAAAATATCGAACATGCGCTGCGCATAGAAAGCATTATTTACTGTACCCACATTTAAAATATACCGTACACCATTAGTATAATATACTGAACACTATTCCAACACATCCAAAATAATTAAAAGACTATACGGATAGGCCACAAAGCAAGCACACAATAACTATGATACTCGAGTAGATTTGCTGTTGAATCTATAGGGTGTTATTCCCACTCCGCTCAAGCATCCTCCGTGGCGTAACGGTTAGATGCGTGGCTTACAGATGGAGAGTCGCCCTGCTGGACCGAGTTCGAGACACCAAACTTGAAATTTTATAATTACTTGCAATTAATACATGTTGTGTTTCCACCTACAGGCAATCAACTGGTGTCGAAAATAAGACAAAATAGCCATGTAACCGATATTATATAAAACTTTTTATTTTATTTTTACGTTTAGCCTACATATTTAGCACCTAGATCGCGCTACAGATACTACGGGAAACTAGCGGGAAGATCGCGGGACGTCCCGTGCGGGATTATCGCGGGAAGATCGCGGGACGTCCCGTGCGGGAAACTAGCGGGAAGATCGCGGGACGTCCCGTGCGGGACGTCCCGTACGGGACCCGGTATCGGCCAGTAGGACACTTCTAGGCGGGACCCGTACGGGACGTCCCGCAAGGGTCCCGCCCGGGCAAGTGCGGGAAAAAGACTGCGGGAAGACTGCGGGAAGACTGCGGGAAAGCCCAAAAATGTTTGTTGGGTAGCCTACCGCTGCAAATTCACTTTACCGTTGTGAATACCACTTTCATGTAAGTAAATGATATTATTGGTCTACCTACTACTTTTTATTTCGCAGGTTAGTTTCCTATGAGCTTCTAATTTACCTCGGGATTATTATAAGCCTAGGACCTATATGTAACTCATTTTCTCGCGGGGAAATATTTCAAATATGTACTAGTTAAAAATTTTGAATTTGTGACATTTTCCCATGCGAGAAAACGCCTCTTACGTTTAGGCCCTAGACTTATAATCCCAAGGCAAATTTTGCTGCGAGAATATTTGGCCGGAGCCTAACAGAAGCTTATAGGAAATTCACTTGTGAATTAAAAAGCTAGTAGACCAATTAATAATATTTACTTGCATCAAAGTGGTCTTCACACAGTAGAATGAATTTGTAGAGGGGGCGTCCTCCTCAAAACATTCTCGTGCTGCAGCTTTGAACAATTCTTTTTGCCCTGTTTGTCGTTTGGTTCTTTTGGCACGTGTATAAAATGATCTTCTCCGGTGTTTCTACAGTGGTAGCCTTTGCCCTCTTGGTAGACCTAGGCCCTTAGGACCTAGGGCCGAGGTAGGCCTATCACTACGCCCAGGTCTAGGCGCATATTTAAATATAAAATCTAAAGCCCTACCAAACATCAATGATATAAATGATATCATCATCATCAACCTAAAAAAACTTGGCTAAGGATACAGGAAATGCCTCGGCCTAGCCCTACCAAGGCTAGGCTGTGTCTAGGGCATCCAAATGGACATTTTATAGAATTGGTTTATCTTACCTAGGGCAAAGACACAGCCTAGAGCGAAGGGCCTAGCCTAGCGCAGCCTTGAATGACTGTACCATAGAGAAATAACCAGTGGCTCTTTCCCACTAATGAGAAATAAATCGCTTTCTAGTCAAGGTCGGGTAGACGCACTGTCAAAATCACATGGTCGTCATCTTTGTCATCGTTCGTGTTGTTGTCAAAATAGTCCGAATATTGATGAGCACGGTCCACTGGATTGCCTCTAGGCTTCGCTGCCGCGCACGGCCGCTCGTCGAGCTTTTGTTGTTGTTGTTGTAGTATTTATACAAACTACAACGATGAGCATGCTGCAAGCTACCTAACGCAGTTGAACCAAGAACGAGCGTTTGCGCGGGGGTTCAAAACCCTATAACTTTGTACCCCGTAGTTACCACGGATGATTTAAAAAAAAAAATCTTTCATTTGTGAAGTTTATTTAAGATGGAAGATCCCAGAGAACTCGTTTCGTCGCTGGGATTTTGATTGACAGGGGGTGTGAAAGTAGGACCGTACTTTTGCTCTTACGTCAGCAAGTTTTGGGCCAATCATGGGTAGGTTTCTAGTTTCTGTGCAGTAGTCTTTTGTTATTTCAAATATTTGTTGACAAGCAGTGAGCTATTTAGCTAGCTGGACCTTCCTGGCCCGAGCAGAGTGGACAAGAGGTAGATCGTATCTATCTAACAGTCTCTCGACCTTTCTATTGATGGTCTCGAACCATCCAATTAAATTATTTTCGCTTGAATAGAGTTAAATCCTTCCTTCCTTTCATTACGTAAACTGTTGTAATTTACCTTTTAAATGCCCTTTAATGTTGAAGATTTTAGCTTAAATGTTTCACTGAAGTAAAATCAACACGAAAATGTTTTTGAATGCTAAAAATTGATTGAAAACTAAGAACTTAACAGTATAATATACAACATACTTCTTCATCAGAAATGCTAAGAATATTATGTAAACATTGTTAGTTCTCAATCAATTTTTTGCGTTTAAAAACATTTTCGTGTTGATTTTATTTCAGGGAAACATTAAAGTTAAATTCATTAACATTTAAGAACATTTAAAAGGTAAATAACAACAGTTTATGTAATGAAAAGAAAATTAATTTATCTCTATTCAAGTGTTTAGAGACCATCAATAGAAGGGTCGAGGATAGGTAAGATCTAAATCTTGTGCACTCTGCCCGTCGGAGGAAGTCTGTCACTCTCGGCCTATTATGAGCACAATAGCCTCAATGTACCTGATCTGCTTCTGGAGCATCTTCACCCATTTCAAATCTATTGTGATGAAAATAATTTATGCAGCGAAATATTTTTTTTATAATTGCCAATATTTAATAACGTGGTTCAAATGAGTAGCTTGAGTTTTGAAATGTGTTCTTTTCCCTAGTGTCTACGATCAAAACTGACTGAAATATATAAAGATTACTTTTTTATTATAAAAATATATTATAGAATCATTATCCGTAACTCAGTCAGTTTTTATCGTAGAATTTCGTCCAAAAAAATGAAATTCAAGATACACGCTTAATATTTTAACAACGTAATTAGATTTTTGCAATTAAACAAAAACAATCAATACATAAATGTATAAATAGAACAATAGAACTGGAAGAGAAGACAGCAGGACGAAAAACCCCAACTTCCTGAGAACTTCCTTCAAAGATTCCACCCATAGAAAAACAAAAACACACTGGACCCTGCTAAATAAAGAGGAGCGCCTTCACCCATTTCAAATCTATTGTGATGAAAATAATTTATTAAGCGATTTTTTTTTATAATTGCAAATATTTAATAACGTGGTTCAAATGTGTGGCTTGAGTTATGAAATGCGATTTTTCCCCTAGTGTCTACGATCAAAACTGACTGAAATATATAAAGATTACTTTTTTATTATTAAAATATGTTATAGAAGCATTATCCGTAACTCAGTCAGTTTTTATCATAGAATTTTGTCCAAAAAAATGAAATTCAAGACACGCGCTTAATATTTTAACAACATTATTAGATATTTGCAATTAAAAAAAATATATCAAAAAATCAATAGAACAATAGAACAGGAAGAGAATACAATAGGTATAAAACCCTCAGCTTCTAGGATGGTCTATTTTACGACTACACGCGACAACCCTTCAATATGCATTTACAGTAAGAGTGGGGGGGGGGGGGGAATTGAGGAAGGAAAAATGCACACAGAGAGTGTTTAGTATTGTTTGATCTCCATGCATCACCCTCACGTCTCGATTAGCACCGTTGCCAAAATATGAGACGCAACGCCGAAATATTATCAAAATCATCACAAAGAGTGAATGAGTTGGTAAATAGGTAGTTGGAATGAAATTCATTACAATCAATTTCTTGTAATTCCTTATCTGTGACCATCCTTGTACCATGATCTGTGACCATACTTTTATTGTAATTAATTATAAAAAAGCAAACATCAGGGGATTTAATTTCGTAATTGACTACAAATTAGAACAAATCTCAACAATTTTTTTTAACTGATAAATATGCCATATGCAATGCGTAAACTCCGGGACAAATATAATTGTTACTATCGGTATATATTTATTGGATGAGCGAAGCGAAGACTTCAATTTGACTTTGTGTTTGTTTGTTTGTTTTTTACTTACGTTACCCCAAGAAAATAGCTCGGGTGTTTTGTTTTTGTTAGTTTTTTTGTCTGTTTGTTCGCTCTCTACTGGGCAAACGGCATATGCGATCTTGATGAAAATTGGAGGGGACCTTCGAAATCTCTGAACTTAGAGCTGTATTGTTTTTGGGTACAATCAAAGAAATATTTCTCATAAATATCGTACTTTTACGATTTTTTTTTCGATTTTTAGTGCGATATTTTCGTGATATTTGGCAAACGGCTACTCCGATATTGATGAAACTTTTTAGGAACGTTTAAAATCACTGAAATCATATATGTTATGATTTTAGAGACATTATAAAAAAATATTTCTTATAGAAATCGTACTTTTACGATTTTTTCTCCGTTTTTTAAAACAATATTATCGTGATATTTGGGCCGATTTTGACCAAACGAGTGGGGCTACAACGTTCATATTTTAAATTGACATAAATATTATGGTGATTTAGTGCCTCTTGAAAGAAAAAGTTGAAAAAGTTGGTCAAAATTCATAGAAATAAAGGTTTTAATATAAGTCTTTTACAGGTGTATAATGAACAAGTAATATCAAGTAACTATATTTTCGTGATATTTGGGCCGATTTTGACCAAACGGGTCCGGGGCTACAACGTTCATATTTTACATTGACATAAAGATTATGGTGATGTAGTGCCTCTTGAAAGAAAAAGTTGAAAAAGTTGGTCAAAATTCATAGAAATAAAGGTTTTAATATAAGTCTTTTACAGGTGTATAATGAACAAGTAAATAAATAAATAATATCAAATAAATAAAATAAATAAATATCAAGTAACTATAGAAAAAGTAAGGAGATTCCACATAAAAACGTAATCATTGGACAGAAATATTCCAAAAAAGCTCATCCATCAACGCGACTGAAAAAGCGTTCGCGAAGCGGCCTTGTATATATAAATATTATTTACGATATAAATTTTGTTGGTACCAAATCAACTCCACCCCTACCCCGATACCCCAGACAACACCACATAACCATACAACGCTCATCGACTTGTGAACTTGGTTCAAGACTTCAGGCGTGCTTCAGGACAAGTTTTTTTTTCTTTGAAGTTTCAAGTCCTGCATGATTGTTGAATAGCAGGTATAATGTTTACAAATCTGCAGCTAGCCAGCCACCCTTTCTTGTGGAATGAATGGTCTCTCTCACTCTCTCTCTCTCTCTGTCCGTGCTTCTCGCTCGCGCGCCCAAGAAACATGCAGGCTGTTGTGGTAGTTCAGAGACTTTGCTATAGAGGGCACAACTTTCGCACCAAATTTTATCCAATTTTACATTAAGATTATCGCTTGTCTAATTAAGTTACGGCTACGAAATTCGTAATTCTTTCTAATTAGAACCCCCGAATAGATGCCCTTTGAATTTTTTGTTAGTATTTGGTCCCATTAAAAAGTTGTCTTTAAAAATTATTTGCTGATAAGCCAACGAAATTTTAAGAAATCTGAACAAAACGCACTCATTTGACAGAAGTTCTCTGTACGAGAAAAAAAAATCATCGGTATTGATCTATTGGTCTAATAGTTATATACAATTTACTTTACCACTACAAAATCAACAGTCCTCCTTTCCTCTTTAACCCTGAGTCTATAAATAATAAAAAAGAAAAAAACGTGAATTTGAGACCAAGGCTAGTTCCCTATTGCTGCTGGTTTAACTATTGTGTTGTTATTTCGGAGGGGACATAGCAACTTGACCCCTCCGCAACAGATTTTAATTGATCATTAATTGGATTGTTTTGTAATAATATATACGTATGTAAAATAAATGTTTTTGACATCTATCATTTTGCTATTTTGTGTTTGCATATGAAAGAAATAGTAAAAGTTACAAAGCTACGGTATTTTAAAAATTAGCCTAAATAGTAAATTTAGTTTTGGAGGGGACTAGTTTTATTGATAAATGATAAGGCATTGATAAAGGTAGCTCAGTACTTAAAGCTGCAACTTGGGGATGTACGGACGGCCTTAGTTATCATGTCCCTAAGCCTAAGGTGAAACAAGCTCACTTGCATACATTTTAGAGGGGATACTTTAACTTAAACCAGAATGTGATGTCCCCTCCGCAACATTTTTTGCTTTAGTATTTTTAAATGGCTGCAAATATTCAATGGGATTAGTATTTTACATAAATCCACTTATTTACTGTGTTTCTGAACTTCTAGTAATTAGTAATATTTTTATTTATGTTAACTTTACATTTCTGTGTAGAGGTTGACACTGATTATGACCATCACCTACTGTAGTCTTAATATTTTATCATTTTATTTCAGACATTAGTCATCGTACAATTGGACCCAGTTGAACATACTAAGCTCGATGTGGAAGATTTCATTGCGACGTACTACGAGTTTACAAGGGACGCTAAAGTATCAATGATGAAGAGTCTATCCGTGCTAGAAATGTGCCTATTAATCGCAATGAAACATCACACAGACATTTTCGAAGGACAGCCTTTTAATTTTGAGATGATATTAGCTCGGTATTTGAAGTTCCTGCAACAGAATCCGAGCTCTTTCAGTACGTCCAGGCCGGTGATCATGAAGGCGTATGAGCACTTGTCGAGCCTCGAACTGATTACGTCCCTCGGTGGCGTCTCTACGCAGAGGGAGTACCAGCTGTACCATTTGTTAGTGTTACCCCACCAGATAACCGACGCCGTCAAGGAATACGTTCACTTGCCAACGGAAGTGGACCAGTGGGTCAGGAGCAGCTATCAGTAGGACAGCATCGCTTCATCGTCACGTCTTCACAGTAGCAGCAGCATTCAGTGAAGCTGCCCAAAGTAATTGACCAGTTTGATGAACTAGAGTAACAACTGGTAAGATCTAATGATCACAAACAAAGTATTATTTTTATATGGAATTCATGTTATGATAATATAATAGATTAGTATGCTGTGTGTAGCCTTCAGTGTATTTTTAGTTGATACGTATAAATGATAATTGATAATTTGACATGAATTTACCGGTTAGCCTATTGGTTACCACCACATCAATGATTAATCAAATGAAAGATTGTTCACGGGTGTGTACTCTTAGGTTGCAGAATGGAAATAAAGAGTACATATTTTATAGGTAGTCTATATTATTTTATTATAAAAATACAACCCGCATATTTGCTCAATTTTTTATACTTTACCGTTTGTGCTGTTTTTAAAATAGATAACTATGTTTAACAACTTTAAATTAGCTACAGTTGTCATCAGCAGGTGAAAAGTTTTGTTGCCCCCAGCCCTTCAGGCTGGGATTATGTTCTCTTTGCTTTCCCAACCTGTCAACCCTTCTCCAATCCAAGATTGAAATATGTAATGAACTGTTTTCTGGCTAAGGATGACGTCGAGTAAGAAATATATATACGGTATATAGATTTGTGTCCAGTCATATCCGTCATAGTTTAGAACAGATGGTGCCATTTCTTGTAGCCTAACTAGCAACATTTAGCAACTCTGGTCTTAGGACGTGTCTGATTGCTTGAAAATCATGGCTTATTCTTATTCTCATTCTCAATTTGACATCATCGGTGACGTCAGAAGCAATGTACAAATGGTCCCGATCGAGACTGAGAAGGAATGATGATATAGTTCAGACACGTCCTAAGCCTAGTTCAACAAAGAAATAAAATTGTACCAATGACAAACAAAGCCACAGGCTGTTAACTATATAACATTGTACATTTGGTATGGATAAAAAAGTCATGGCCATGGGAAATAAATACCACACAGTTCAATTTGTGAGTCACAAATTTGAATTTTTTTATAGTTTCCATGACCCTGACATTTTCATTTACATAATTTCAGTTTTTATTATGTTGATGTTAATTTATTTTTTAGTAGGTACCTGAAGAAGATTCGACTCCTTCGTATGGATTTGTGTGGTGTTTTGCTTCAGGTTACTTAGGTCCCGACGTCATCCGCCTAACCGGGCCTTATTACTACAAGACTGTTGATTGAGACTATGTATGTCGTAATGTGTGTCCACTTTCCTTCAGAGTATTTTAACTTGTTATACATATTAGAACTTACATTTATGTATTAATTAATGGTTTAGCACATAGGAAATTAATTGATTACCTATTTTACCAAATAATAAATGTGACCATTATTTGAAGGCTTAACTTTAACTTAAATAATAGAAAACTGAATATTGATAATTCATTTTTTTTGTAAAGAAAACTGTAATATTCTCTGCAGCCCATGCTGTTGCCCAAGACCACAAGAATAACTCTCAAAATTGGGATATAATTAAAGATTACATTTACAATACTATTTTACAAAACTAGTACTGAAACACAAACCTATCAAAAATCTACACAAGTGTTTTCTAAAAGTACATATGGACCATTTTCAATACACCGTATTATTAGCTAATCTGCTCTAAAAACCACTTGTGAGTTGCTACACAAAATTGTTTCCGAAGTTAAAAAAAAAATGAAAAAAAGATGTCCCTCTTGCACCTTATATGCATTATGAGCTTATGTATTTGTGTCAATGTCATAACTTTTTTGGCTGTCCCTTGTTGGTCTTCAAATCTTAACGTGTGAATCTAAAATGAAGCTGTTTTTGTATCACGTTGAATCGATTAGTGTTATGTCAATGCGGGTGGGTGGGGGAGCCCGTGCCACTTGTTCAAGAGCACTTTTAAGGTGCCAATTATTGTTTATGATTCTATGAAAATTGATCAATTAAATTGTTACTACTACGGTCTATCAGGAAGCAATGAACCACCTTAAGATAACTCAATAGTAAAGTATCAACTAGAATAACAGACCGTTAAAAGATATGCTAGGCCACCTCTGTTAATTAAGTGGCTTTGTTTTTGTTTAGGAACGTCTAAAATTTAAAAGTTTCTTTTCGAATGTTGGAATTTTGAAGCTGTAACCTAAACTGCCAAAACTTTGGTTTACGGTTCGGATTTTAGATAGATATTTTCTTATAATAACAGTTTTTAGTTCATGATTTTTTTCAGCTTTCGATTGGAACCGTTTGATGCCTACATTAAAATGTTATGAATTTTAGTTCCAACAAAATTGACATAAAGAAATAGTTGAAAATTCGTGTGGTCACCTTTTAACATGGTAGTACAACTAGAGTTTCTTTTTTCAATTTGCCTTACTATCACTCTAGTATAAATGACGGAAAGGAATTTATTGATTCTAATGACTTAGCATCATAATCATTTCTTCCGTCTGGGAAATTTCCTTACTTGTACTTCTGGACTGATCATACCTTCTTGTTGTACCCAACAAATCTTAATCCCGTTCTCAGTCCTATTAAGTATTCCTCCTTTGTGTCTGATGGAAGTCCCCCCTGGATGGCGGGATCACCCTCTAACACCGTTGATTATCACTCCCATCAGGCAAAAAACGGTGGTTCGTAGTCATCGAGGGTTCCGTTGGGGACGTCGATAGTCGTAGGATGGGATGATCGACTTTCCGTTTCCTGTGCGACTTCGTGGTGTGAGGGGGAGGCGGAGAATTATGTGGTGCAGTTTGTTGTTGACGTAGTTGTTGATCAGGTAGGAATCATGTCCTGTGGGAAATAGAAACATTGATAGTTATTGAGGGATGCATAACACTGGATGGGACAGTGTACAGTTCTTTTTATGGGTGTACACGTTTACTGTTTTTCTAAAAACAATTCATGCACGTAGTTCTATGTTGCGTGCCCGGCCACCTGCTGTCCAAACGTTTGTGCCGAGGTCTACCTCCTAATCCCTTGTTTTTACTGCGATTGCTGTTGCACACTATAGGCAATCTTCTTAGGTTGAACACTACTAAACGTAATATTATACAAATATTTTTTAAGCTAACCAAGAACATGCATGTGTAGAGTGTACACACGCTGACAGCCAAGAGTACACATTTAGGAAAGTACACGCATTTGACCATCCCTACATAACGTACAGTGCATAACCTACCCTCCATCAAAAATATCTCGTACAATCATTTCATACAGAAAAACCACCCCAGATAGACGTTTGTACGATCAATGTATTCGGATGTGTACTTTAGGAGAGCTGCTAAAACAGAAACTGGGAGAACTTGCCTGGTGTGTTAACCCATCTCATTTGACCGGTTCCCAATAATTTCCGTAGCGTAGCAAACACAAGAGACCAAAAGACCATCACCGAGAAACACAACACCGTTGTCAATTCTTTATTACCAATAAAATTACTATGCAAACACCCAAAACAACATCCAAAAGTGGACACTGCAAGCCAATAAGTGAACATTTCCAATTGCTACATCATGGACTTCACAATAAGGAACTAGTTTAAATCCATGGTTATGTGCTTTTCAGTTCTGCTTTCATTAGACTTGTCATCTGGGATAGTGTATAACAAGTTATATTGGAATGAGGTAGCGAGCGGAGCGAAGATTCCATATCACTACACTGGAGAAAAAAAGCCGGAATGTTTTGTTTTATTCTTTTTGTCTGTTCTGTATTTTAGTCTGTTTGTTAACCGATTCCGGCCTAAACGAAATCCGATTGCAATGAAATTTTATGGAGTCTCGCAAATCTATGAACTTAGACTGCACGTTTTGAGCACAATCGAACATATTGCTCATCAAAATCGCAAATTTACGATTTTTTTATCGAATTTTTTTTAAATTTCTTCTTTTTTTTGATTATAACCCACATGCTTTTATCCGATTTGATGATTTTTGCACAGAACCATATTTATGAAGTAAAAGATATTCTTGTAAAATTTGAGGCGCCACTCGAAAAATTTTAATTTCTTATAAAAAACGATTTGTAGGGTTTTTTCTTTTTTTAAAAACAATTCTTGACTTGAACACACAGCTTTATCCCAATTTTGATGATTTTTTCACAAGAACCTTAATTTTATGAATAAAATATTCTTGTTGAAATTTGAGCACAATCGAATAAACTATTTCTATGGAGAAAATCGAAAAACGATTTATTTTCTTTTTGTAAATTACGATTAATTTAAAAAAATTAAAGATTGAATAGTTTATTTTTTCATTAAAATCTAAAATTAATTTTAAAAAATCTCTCAACTAAGTAATGTTTTTCAAGAACAACAGAAAATCCATATAACACATGGGAGCTCAATGCACCAATTACGCGCGTCAAACAACGCGGCGGAACTTAAGCGTTTTCCTAATCTAATCTACAACAGGTTTGGGGTCACAAGTCTAGTTCAGATCCGTCAAGAATGAGTTTTCTTGTTTACTTCTAAATAAAAATCAGTAAAGTGGAATAAACTCAACTAAAATGAGCCGGTCAGCTTAGCAGGGTTCTCTCCGATGTGAGGCAGGTTACACAGGTACTCCTCATCAGGGAAGGGTCGCAGCGCTGACACTGCTCTGCTGACGCCGCAGCCTCGGTGTCGGATCATGTGCTCTACGAAGTCTGCCCCCATCAGTTCCTCGTGAGCGTCCATGCGGATCGGGACAAACTTGTTCACGAACTACACGCGACAAGACCAGACACAAATTAGAGCCACCCCTTTTATACTTAATGCTACGATTGCTTCTTTACAATATAACTTGCATTTGTATTATCGAACAACTAGTAACTACATGAATACAAATTAATACTGTCTTACATTTTTTTTTAAAACTGTACGTATATGTGTGTTTTTTTTGCTGTTACAATATACTAGTGTTGTATGCTTGTTGGATGAGCGAAGCGAAGACTTCAATTTCACTGACCCCCAAAAAAATTTAGCTCGGGTGTTTTTTTTTTGTTTTTTTTTTGTTTTTTTGTTTTTTTGTCTGTTTGTTAACTCTCTACCAGGCAAACGGCATATCCGATCTTGATGAAAATTTGACAGGACCTTCGAAATCTCTGAACTTAGAGGTGTATTGTTTTTGGGTACAATCGAAGAAATATTTCTCATGAATATCGTACTTTTACGATTTTTTCGATTTTTAGTGCGATATTTTCGTGACATTTGGGTTAATTCTGACCAAACGGGTGGGGCTAAAACGTTCATATTATACATGGATATTAAGGTTATGGTGATGTAGTACCTTTTGAAAAAAAAAGTTGAAAAAGTTAGCCAGAATCTATAGAAATAAAGCGTTTTGTACAAGTTTGTTGATTTTTTGTGCGATATTTTCGTGCCATTTGGGCCGATTCTTATTAAACGGGTGGGGCTACAACGTTCATATTATACATGGACATTAAGGTGATGGTGATGTAGTACTTTTAAAAGAAAAAGTTTAAATAGTTAGCCAAAATCTATAGAAATAAAGCTTTTAATATAAGTTTTTTACGGAAAATAATACCAATTGACAGGTAACAAAGAAACTTGACAACAATCAGCTACAATGCGTAGGCTAAAACAAAGAACTTGCAAAAGTAAAGATATCCCATGCAAACTAAACATTTTTAAAAGCTCATCCATCAACGCGGCGGGACTTTAGCGTTTTCCTAGTTAAGAATGTATTCTTCCACATTCTGTTATGATGTTATCCACCTACTTTTACTCTGCATGTTACAAAAAGGTGGTAAACATAGCTGCTACTATATTGACAGTGAATTTCCAAATACTTTTACTCCTTGGACACTTTAATATTATCTGTTTTCTAATTTAGAAGTACATAGTACGAATTTCTTCTTTTTTGTTCATGCTTATGATTTGTTTTACGTTTTCGTACTGTATGCAATCTTTGCAAGCAATTTCGCCATTTGAACTGATGCATTTATTTTTATCTATTCTTTTTTAGAGATAAATTATTCTGGTTTCCATCTTGGAGAACAAACCCTTGTTCTTGGCAGATATCTGCCAATACCTACATCTTATGTACTACTTATTGTTGGATACTATTCATTGCTCGTTTAAACAAGAGAATCGATTGAGGCATAGCACGAATGCTGCACGTAGTGTGGGTTGACTCCAATACCGCGGTACTAAAGAGACCTCCCCGTGACTTACCCACAGTATAGCCCCCGTGCAACAGAACCCCCAGGTAGCCAGACACAGCACACTCAACGCTTGCACGCCGAGCAAGTAGAAGCCGCCGCCTAGAGAACAGAGGATTATCTCATTAGGCAGCAAAGCTCCGCTATATGCACCACTTTCTGTGTGTGCCATGTTTTGCGATGTCTTGTGTGTCTTTACTATCAATTGTTCACCATCATTTGTTCACCCTTTACTATCTATTGTTCACCCTTTACTATCTCCTTTTATATTATTTGTTAATTTATTTCTATTGTATTTTATAATGTGGTTAGGTAAAACTTAGGCATAGTAAGACACTTTGTGACAGGGGCCTCATGGCACTTTTCTAACGTTATATGGAGTTGTGCATCTTAATTTTCTATTATTTGTACAATTTCAAAAATAAAAAAACAAACACTACCTCCGATTGACAAGTGTTTTTTGTTGACATTGACCTTTAACGAAAATAATATTGATATGGAATGTTTTTGGTGACCCATGGGATCAAGGGTGAGGGCTGACATTTTTCTAGACTAGGCACCTCCACCAAGGGTTTCAATCCATGGTAATATTTTATTTCAGTCTTTGGCAATCTGTTAATTATGTAGCTTTGCTCCCTATTTTGGGAACTATCTTGCCCCTGGTTGTTGTAAATAAAGGTGTAATTATTCATTATTATTATTGTATGGCAGTAGGGCTTATATTTCTGGTCTTTACATTTTATGACAAGAAAGACAAGTGAGAGTTATAGTAGCAAACAAAATAAATAACTAAAACTATGGATATGTTTGAAAAATGTATTAGAGTCACTCAACGGTATTAGTTCTCATTTGAGACATGGGGAATGTCTGAACTTGTTGTCGTATATAACTGTTTATAAATTTAAACCAACTTTCTTTGTCTTATAATTTCACACCGTTGTCAGTATATTTAGCTTCTTGTGTTCAAATCAAATGAAAACACGTTGCATACCTTTGAGCAAACCAGCTCGGCCCCTGGTCGTGTCCAGCTGGTAGGGAACCTCCGCTAGCAGCCCAACCACCAGCACACCCCACATGCCGCACATTCCTGTAGCCAACAAACACACACTGTAAATAAGAATGACTCGAGAATGACTGGAATAGTGATAGAAATCCAGTGGATGAAATAGAAACACAGGATTTTCCTTGTGCAAGCATGTTAGTTCATTTCATTGAGCTTATAGTCCCTATCCGCAATGAAATCCAAGGTCTTGCCACGTCTGTATTCAAGAGAGATATTAACTCTGCTACATTGGGACTGGTAAAATTAATTTAATCTGATTTTGATACTGTAAATTGTTAATATTTTGTTAATTTGTCTCTTCTATGTTTGTGTCTTTTATGTTTTTATGTTTTATAAGTGGTTGTTTATTCTCACAATTTGTTGTGTAACGGCTGGCAGACACCTTGTGCTTGGGTAACATTTTTTTACTTAAAAAAAAAAAAACATACTGCCATTTTCTGCCAACCTTCCTACTTACAGCCTAATAGCTGGAAAATAAATAATAATAATAATAATAATAATAATAATAATAATAATAATAATAATAATAATAATAATAATGTGATAGCCAGGTAGAAGTAATGCAGCGTGTACTAACCGTGCACGGAAGAAGCACCGACCGGGTCGTCAATGCCCAGTTTGTCGAACACCGGCATCATGAGCACAGCGAGCATAGCTCCTATCACTCCGATCAGGATGGACTCGTAGGCGCGGAATAGAAAACACCCGGCTGTAAGTAAGTTAGCTAATTAGTGTTGTTTCAGGGCACTCAACAGTAGAGTTATCAGCGCCCTGCTGTCAAAGTTGGACCTATTATTTGATGCATCATTTAAGAAGATTTAGATAATAGGTACCAATATTAGAAGACTTGACATATTGACATTTTTATTTCACGCTAAAAGATTAGTCCAATTAATAAATCACTGTCAATTTTAAGTAATTCAGTGCATGATGATTATGGTACTTCACTTTATAAAATATTTTTAATTTTGCAGATGAATATTAAGTTATTTTTTTCTATTAGAAAATGTTGATTTGATGTCTATTTAAAAAATTATACTGTATAGTTTGTTGTATAATGCAAATTCAAATTTATTAGGACATTTTGTACATATTACATGACAATTTATAATGTGTGTCCTTTTAGCTAATATTATTAGGACACAAACATTAAGTTTAGTTTAGTATATATTATATACTAAACCAATACTAAGAGTAAGACAAGATAATAAATATTGTTATTTAAAAACACATACTATGAAATAAATTCTAAATAACCATTGAAGAAAATTAATAAGGCAAATTTCCATGAGCGTATCTGTAAGGTAATCGTTAAGACAATTTATTGTAGTAGCCGTTTAGAATAAATATTTGTTTTAATTTATGTTTGAAACGATCATAATCTTGAAATGTTTTTAATAGAGTCTGGAAGATGGTTATAAAGCGATTTATGTAAGTAGTCTGAGTTTACTTGACCATGTTTTGCGTTATATGAATTAAGCTGTAATTTTTTTATTTTTATGTGTGTCATGATCAAGGACATTTGCATTTACTGAGTAGGAATGTATAGCCTACATATATTTTTATTACTAACATTGATTTGAGAACGTATAAACATGAAATTGTGCTGTGTAAAAAAAGGTTTACTGTGTTTTGTGGGATTAAGAGAACAAGAGGTCGAATTGCTTTTTTTGTAAAAAAAATATGTAACTCCATAGCTTAGAGTAGACCCTACAAGAATTTGGAGAGCTGGGGATGGTAATACACTGAACTTGAGCATAATATTTCATTGTTTTTATCTTAGGGTACGGTACTCTGTATTAACAAATATATTCAACCTATATGGAGAGATTGGTGGCTGGGCAACTCGTATCATAGTCAAACTGTTAAGTATTACCTTTAAGGACTGTTGTTGCTCTAGTTTCCTAACCAAAGTCAATGACCAATGTTCATGTATTGTCTGGGTGGGCCCACTCAGTTATATAGAACTAGAACATTGATTTCCAATTGTTGGATGAGCGAAGCGAAGACTTCAATTTCACCGACCCCCCAAAAAATTTAGCTCGGGTGTTTTTTTTTTTTTTTTTTTTTTGTTTGTTTTTTTGTCTGTTTGTTAACTCTCTACCAGACAAACGGCTTATCCGATCTTGATGAAAATTTGACAGGACCTTCGAAATCTCTGAACTTAGAGGTGTATTGTTTTTGGGTACAATCGAAGAAATATTTCTCATGAATATCGTACTTTTACGATTTTTTTCGATTTTTAGTGCGATATTTTCGTGACATTTGGGCCAATTCTGACCAAACGGGTGGGGCTACAACGTTCATATTATACATGGACATTAAGGTTATGGTGATGTAGTACCTTTTGAAAGAAAAAGTTGAAAAGGTTAGCCAGAATCCATAGAAATAAAGCTTTTAAATAAGTTTTTTACGGTAAATACTAATACCAATTAACAAGAAACAATAGAAACTTGACAACAATCACCTACAATGCGTAGGCAACAAAAAAAGCACTTGCAAAAGTAAAGATATCCCAAGCAAACTTAAACTTTAAAAAGCTCATCCATCACGCGGCGGGACTTTAGCGTTTTCCTAGTTATGGAACATGCACTGTTACATTAGCTGGGGCACTACCATAATATGGTGTGTTGTTTTACACGCGGGCAGTGGTGCACACAAGAACATAATTATGTCCACCAAGTTTCAATGTTAGAACAATTAATTTTTAGTGCAATATTCAGAAATTTAAAAAAAACTAACATGATCGGGATTTGAACCCGAGTCTTCCACATTTCAGGTATGAAAAATTGTGTATAATTATTTAACCTAATGCTGTGGCTGAGATACGTGGGAGAACCGCACTCTAAATGTACCCGGACGCACAAACTGAAGAAGGCGAGAGTTTTGGTGGAGGTGCCGGGTCTGTGTTATACGAGTGCGCAAACAGGTGTTGACGATTTCTGCTGAACGGTTGGTGATATCATTACCAAACTTTGCATGCATGTTAATGAAGTACTTTTATTGATATCCGCACTTGGTTGCAAAAAAATTAGCCATAAAGATCCATTGCGAGATATAAGTCCAAAACGTGAAAAAATGGGAAATCCAAAACATTGATTTCACACAGTCCCACGCTTTAAGTGCGGCTTGGAATTAGTTATCAATTAATTTCCTTCTCGCGGGGAGGGGGGGGGGGGGGGAGAGGCCTCTCCCTAAAAATCTATAATTTATAACCGAAAATTGAAATTTCTTTAGAACAATGATTTAAAATATACTATTTAATTTTTTTATATACTTTTCAAAATGTAATTTTTTTAAATTTAAAGTTTTAGTGTTAAATTATGAAGGGGGAAGGATGGCCCAAAATATTTGAAAATTCCTTTGCATGGCCCCGACATAGGCTAATCTCAAAGGTAATAAAGTGCAACATACCTGTGATTGAAACCAGCGCCCCCAAGACCCCGTTGATACAGTCCATGATATCCAGCCGGCCGTTGTTCTTCCACATGGAGTAGATGAGACCCGTGAGGCCGCCCCCGAATGAAGCCAACATGGTCATCACGGCTGCCCTGGCTGAATACTCCCACTTTGTCCCACTCACCCCATACGTACTGTGGGCACACAGAACATTACTAGAGACAGAAACACCTGGGTATTTATGTTACAAACAATTAATTATAAATAATTACCTACACTAATTCATCAAATTTGGACACAACAAAATCAAAAATGCAAATAACTTGCACTACAGAAATCTGCCTCTGAATTCTCATACCTACATTTTATTGCAATCTGAAAGTCTTTTGCAAGGTCCCATACCCAAAAATTTGAAAAAATATCTGGGGATAGAAAGATGTCGAGCTTTCAACTAATCGTTGAATTAACTTCTGCTTCAGTTCACCGCTTTTGAGCATAAAAACAATGAAAATTGACTTTAATTTTCACCCCAAATACCTGCCTCCGGCTATAGACTTAATGTTCTCTATGGTTGCGGTGACGACACGAGATGGTTCGGCTCTTTAGACCCCTGTGATACTCAGTTTGTCGCTGCGCGGGTGAGAATTTGTGCAGGAATGTGCAAGGGTTATTTTGTTGCCGTATTTACCTTTTGACCTTGGAAAAACCCCTTGATTCGGGATTCCCGGAGGCCAGTATTGATCCGACGGCCTCTCGAATTAGAGTATCTAAAGTAATTTAAAAACATTTTTGACAAAACTTCCTTCACGTAAATCCCTGTGTGGCTGAGTTGGGGGACAACGCCCCCCAGCCCCCCTTCCGTTGCGTTGTACAAACTCGATCCCCCCCATTATGTGTTGTGTTTCTGTGTTGGCGGCGACTCAAAGGAGAACAGATTGGCGTAGGATATGTCCTTGACTCTAGGATGGACAACAAGGCGTCTGTCACGCTAGGCCAGGCGTGATCTGGGTCAGTGCACCATGTGACGGCGCACGAGCCAAGGGAGTCCCCGGAACTGCGGCCGTGACACGTACAGCCACCGCATGAAATATTCAACATGTTTTCAGCGGCAACGTGTGCGCTGCTCACAGGATACGGTGACGTCACATATCTCGCGACATTGTACACTCATCCCACACACGTGACTATGTGACCACCCACTCGATGATGACATACTTTATTGATGTTTTCTGAAGATGTTGTACCAAAGAAGGTCAATGTTTTCAGTGTGTAGGGACCTATTTATTTTAAGCTCACCAAAGTCACTGGGGGTCAGACAGCCAAGCCAAGAACCACACACTATCTGGAGGTCTGATGGCAGATTATGACTGTATCCAGAGCTTGAGTAATAATTAAGAGCCTATCCACGCAGAACACAGGACCTCAGCGTGTCTAGCTAACGCGACTGGACGAAGATAAGGGAACCCTCGTCTAATTCTCTTACAATATTCTTACAACCAGGTCATCCCTGCTCCTAATGAGGGGCCAGTTGTCTCAGGACAGTAAACTACGAGAAATGAATTTGATCAAATCATTTACATCATTCATGGCTTTCACTCCTTAGTCCTTAAATTCTTAGTCTAACCAACTAGAGACATAAATGTGACTTAACACAACAGCTAACATTTTAATGAAAAGTTCTACTTTACCTGCCTGAGTTGAACGCCATCCACCCCCACCAGAGGACGAAGAGCCCCATGACGGCGTTGACAGGGTTGCCTAGGGGTAGAGGGGCCGGCCCGTTGTCGTAGCGGCCCAGGCGGGGGCCGAGCATCATGGCCGAGGCGAGAGCTGAGGAACAGAGTGAGTGTTACGTTCTAGAGCCCATGAGCGTTGACAAAGGGTTGCCTAAAGGTAGAGGGGCCGGCCCGTTGTCGTAGCGGCCCAGGCGGGGGCCGAGCATCATGGCCGAGGCGAGAGCTGAGGAACAGAGAGCGAGACTCTGATTCGCGCGGTCACGGGTTCGATACCCGCAATCCAGACTGGGACTCTAATGACACAGGTATCAGCCCAGAACGCAACGCTCAGAACAACAATCCAGGAAAGAAGTAAAATTGAAGAGGACTTACAAGCAACAATCCTGATGTGCAACTCTATGGTTCAAGAACAAAAAGAAACCATCAATTCGCTAAGGTCCGAGAGGAAGACGATCTCTACTACACTAAGAGAACTAAAGGAATGTATAGTCGCGACCAATAAAGAAAGGGATAAACTGCGAGAGGTTATTGAATCACTAACAGCAGAAGAGGACACTCAGAAACAAATAACAGAAGAGATTAAGATATTATCAAAATCCTGGAATAAAGAGAGAACTGATTTGGCTGCCCTAATCAAGATATTTACATCTGAAAAAGAAGAACGCGAGATAAACATAGAAGAAATGAGGAAAGCCGCAGACTCAATGAAGGAAGAAAGAGTATCTTTCTCATTGGTAGCGGGGGATCTCAAAGTAGCGGTTAACACCCTTGGCGAATTGAGAGAGATCGCAAAGACCATGGGGCAAGAAAAACTCTCCTATGCAGCTGCCACGAAAGATCTAAAAGATACTGCCTTAGCCATAGGCAGACAAGAACAAGCACCAATGCCGACAAGAGAACGACAACAACAGGCAGCACCACCGGCAGCAAAGGGAAGAGTCATCTTCGTAAAACCGAAAGAGAACCAGAATCAAGACAAAACGAGCAAACAGATTGCGGACGTTACAGGCAGAATAATAAGGGACAAACTACAGAGAATCAAAATTAAGAATATGAGACCAACAAGAGAACCAGGGGTCGTTATTACAGTGGACTCTGAGCTGGATGAAAACATGTTAATGGAATGTGAAGATCTCAATATAATAGGCCTTCAGGTCGCCAAACCGAGGACTATAAAACCTAAATTCATCATGTATGACATTGAAAAGTCTACAACTGAAGAAGACATTAAAAGAGAACTCTTCGAGAGAAATATTGCGGAAATGGGGCATCAACAGGATGAATTCACAGCAAACGTTCATGTTAAATTCACAACAAACAGAAGAAACGATCCAGGTACCCAGAATGCCATAGTTGAAGTAGACAACAAATATTATAACGACCTTATTGCGAGGAGAAGAGTGTATATCGGCTGGAGATCCTATAGAATCACGGAGTTCCTCTCGGTGACCAGGTGTTTCAAATGTCTCGGTTTTGGCCACACCAGCAAAAACTGTAAACAAGCAGAGGACACATGTAGACACTGTGGTGCCGAGGGACATACCCAGGCAGAGTGCGACAAGAAGGAAGCACCACCATCCTGTTCCAATTGTGCTAGGAAGAAAATCAAATCAAATCATAAGTTTAACGACTACAATTGCGCTGAATATATTAGGGCAATGGCGATACTAAAGGACCGTATTGGAAATGGATAGTTCTAGCAAACAGACTAGGAACAGACTAGGATTGGAGCATGAGGATAAATGTAGTTGTGGGGAGATTGAGGACATGGAACATATACTCAAGATGTGTGACAATTATGTCGACTTAAGAGAAGTTCTGTATCAAAACCTTGACCCTCTAAATACACCTAACTCAACGCTGATAGAGGAAGAACAAATTGCCGAACGATTCCAAACTTATGCAAAGGAAGTTTTCCTAAGAAGGAGGATACAAGAAGACGAGGAGCGAGCAGAATTGGATGAAGACGAAGTAGGAGGATACCTCTGTCAACCAGTGAGAGTCCCTGTACCTAGAGTCAGAGACCCGCAATCGACGTCAACCAGACAAATGGCTGCTGAAGAAGTGGAAGGGATGTAATTCACCTAAATTAATAATAGTACCTGAACTTTAATACCTGTGATATAATTAAATATCATACTTCTGTATAAATATGTCTAAATGTAAATGTGATTCCTATATACTAGGAAAACGCTAAAGTCCCGCCGCGTTGATGGATGAGCTTTTTACAGTTTTTAGTTTGTGCGGAATATCTTTACTTTTGCAAGTGCTTTGTTTTTCTACCTATAAATTGTAGGTGAATGTTGTCAAGTTTCTTTTGTTTCTTGTCAATTGGGAAGATTTACCATAAAAAACTTATATTAAAAGCTTTATTTTTATGGATTCTGGCTAACTTTTTCAACTTTTTCTTTCAAAAGGTACTACATCACCATAACCTTAATGTCCATGTATAATATGAACGATGTAGCCCCACCCGTTTGGTCAGAATTGGCCCAAATGACACGAAAATATTGCATAAAAAATCAAAAAACTTATATTAAAAGCTTTATTTCTATAGATTCTGGCTAACTTTTTCAACATTTTCTTTCAAAAGGTTCTACATCTCCATAACCTTAATGTCCATGTATAATATGAACGTTGTAGCCCCACCCGTTTGGTCAGAATTGGCCCAAATAGCACAAAAATATCGCACAAAAAATCGAAAAAAATCGTAAAAGTACGATATTCATGAGAAATATTTCTTCGATTGTACCCAAAAACGTAGCAAGTCTAAGTTCAGAGATTTCGAAGGTCCTGTCAAATTTTCATCAAGATCGCATATGCCGTTTGCCCGGTAGAGAGCGAACAAACAGACAGAAAAACAAACAAAAAAAAAAACAAAAAAAAAAACAACAAAAAAAAAAACAAAAAAAAAACACCCGAGCTAAATTTTTGGGGGGGGTCAGTGTAATTGAAGTCTTCGCTTCGCTCATCCAATTAAATTGTAAATAATAAAGAATTGTAATAAAGAACTTAAAAGAAAGATAAGCCAATTATGGTCGTCAGAGAACGAACATAATTGGCTTAAAAACAACTTCAAACTAATGACTAAAAAGTATATCATTACGAAGGAGGCACAATTAATATCATGAACTCTGTACCAAACATGTTCAATTGTAAGATGCCCTCTCTTGTAGCAAACTGTAATAAAGACCTTAAACACAGAACAGAAAAGATGGGCCGGCTATGATTGTTATAAACAGCCATAGTTGGTTCAAAAACAATGTCAAAGTAAATAAAGCTGAATACATGAAGGGAGTACAGCTTACGTTACCACGAAAGAGAGAGAGACTCAAAACGACTGAGTACAACTGTAAGACTGTGATATTAATTGTAAGTGCGCCAACAATGTATGGCACTAACTGTATTGAAGTCTAAAACCAAGTACTAAGTACGGGTACGGCACTAAGTGGCTGAAATGTAAAGAGTTTGAGTACTCAAAAAATTAAAGTGTATAAAACTTAAACTTAGGAAATATAAAATGAAATAGGTCTTAATGAATAATGTATAAAGATATTAAAGGGAGTGTATATAAACGTGAGTTTCAAGGATACTTCCATACATGTATCAGGGATGATTAAAATAAATGAAAAAAAAAAAAAAAAAAAAAAAAAAATCCAGACTGGGAACCCAAGGATTCATTCAGTCGTTTATGCGAATACTAAATTATGAGGCCCTCAAACAGCCCTCGGATCTTTCTTTCACAACACTACTCCAACAGCTAGGTATGTGCATTGTATCTGGGGAAATGGTAGTAATCGTTTGCCCCGACTGGGGCTCGCACCCGGTACCTCCACCTCCGTGTGAGTTACCCTATGCTCGCTCTAACCAACTGAGCTACCGCAGCAACAAGACAACCTTTACTATCGCAACACACAGCAATTAAGTATAATGATTTCCCTTGTGGCCCCGGTAGCTCAATTAATTAAGAGCACAGGCACCTATACGGAGCTGGAGGTTCTGGGTTCTATCCCCAGTCGGGGAAAACTGGCAGTTGCTATCATTCAATAACAACATCCAAAAACCCGGTAATAAGTAGTAATGCTCACCAGAAGCTCCACCGATGAGATGCACGGGCCCCGAGCCAGCTATGTCGACCGCCCCTAGGTTGTTGAGGAAGCCGTGTTCTCCCCACACCCAGCCGGCAGGGAGGCAGTACACCACTGTGTTTAACAAAGAGAAGATGCAGTAGGCCTTGAAGTTGCACCTAGAACACATTGCACTCTTCTGTTAGGACCGATACATGAGCACTTACACTATATGAGCATGGTACTACTCTGCGTGGAACAATTATTACAGGGGCATTTTACCATACCACGACAACCTGTAGATCAACAATGAACGCCTACAAAATATAAAACCACCGCTAACATTTATGTCTAGTGTCTAGTGTCCAATCCGAAGTTAGGCGTATTTGGACATGCCCACACCCTTTTTGAGTAGTGATAGATGAGCCGGGTGAAGGATACGATAAAAGAGGGTTTGAAATAATTGGCTCACGGTCAAAAGAGCGCGGCAACAAGCGCGCCGCCCAATAGAGCGCGACAATAAGGGCGCCGCCCATAAGAGCGACAGACCAATAAGGTCGACAGGTAAATAAGAGCGACTGGCCAATAAGAGCGACTCCAAAAAGAGCGAATAGCCAATAAGAGCGACAGGCCAAAAAGAGCGAATGACCAATAAGAGCGACTCAAAAAGAGCGAATGGTCAATAAGGGCGAAAGGCCAATAAGAGCGCCAGGTCAATAAGAGCGACATGCCAATAAGAGCGATAGGTCAGTAAGAACGACATATGGAATAAAAAAGTACCATTGCCGATGTTGCTGGCATCGACGGTTGACTTGTGGCCACCGGTGGCCAGAATTACAGTATTGGCCACAGTTCACATGCCTATGAGTTAGCATCGACAAAGTTGCTCCATATAAAAATAGATAAAAATAGATACCTGTATATTGGTATCAAAATTAGCGAAATGCACTCTTTTTTACCTGTCGCTATTTTTGGTCTGTCGCTCTAATTGGCCATTCGCTCTTATTGGCCTGTCGCTCTTATTGACCATTCGCTCTTTTTGAGTCGCTCTTATTGGTCATTCGCTCTTATTGGCCTGTCGCTCTTATTGGTCTTTTGCTCTTGTTGGTCTGTCGCTCTTATGTCCCTTTCGCTCTTATTACCGCGCTCTTCTTGGTTTCGACCTTATTGCGGCGCTCTTATGGGCGGTTACCAAATAGTTGAAGTACAGTTACGAAAAAGCATATTTTATACGGGATTCGAACCCATATCCCTTTGTCCATTATGCTTTGGAGGCCACATGAGTGGCGCTTTTTCTCTTTTCAAATAAACGGGGCTTCTGCCATCTCTGCCATTACAAAATGGACTGATCGGACAATGTACTACTAGAGTGGGCAAGTGCAACTGACCTCTGACCGCCTAGGTACTACTCCTATACTGACCTCTCCGCCATGGCGCCGGACACGATAGTGGTGGCCGTGGTGGCAAAGGACAGCTGGAAGATGAACGCGCCGAACATGGGGCCCATCAGGGGGTCGTCGAGCTCCGTGTCCATGAAGTTAATGTACTACTAGAGTGGGCAAGTGCAACTGACCTCTGACCGCCTAGGTACTACTCCTATACTGACCTCTCCGCCATGGCGCCGGACACGATAGTGGTGGCCGTGGTGGCAAAGGACAGCTGGAAGATGAACGCGCCGAACATGGGGCCCATCAGGGGGTCGTCGAGCTCCGTGTCATGAAGTTAATGTACTACTAGAGTGGGCAAGTGCAACTGACCTCTGACCGCCTAGGTACTACTCCTATACTGCCTCTCCGCCATGGCGCCGGACACGATAGTGGTGGCCGTGGTGGCAAAGGACAGCTGGAAGATGAACGCGCCGAACATGGGGCCCATCAGGGGGTCGTCGAGCTCCGTGTCCATGAAGTTAATGTACTACTAGAGTGGGCAAGTGCAACTGACCTCTGACCGCCTAGGTACTACTCCTATACTGACCTCTCCGCCATGGCGCCGGACACGATAGTGGTGGCCGTGGTGGCAAAGGAACAGCTGGAAGATGAACGCGCCGAACATGGGGCCCATCAGGGGGTCGTCGAGCTCCGTGTCCATGAAGTGAATGTACTACTAGAGTGGGCAAGTGCAACTGACTGACCGCCTAGGTACTACTCCTATACTGACCTCTCCGCCATGGCCCGGACACGATAGTTGGTGGCCGTGGTGGCAAAGGACAGCTGGAAGATGAACGCGCCGAACATGGGACCCATCAGGGGGTCGTCGAGCTCCGTGTCCATGAAGTTAATGTACTACTAGAGTGGGCAAGTGCAACTGACTGACCGCCTAGGTACTACTCCTATACTGACCTCTCCGCCATGGCGCCGGACACGATAGTGGTGGCCGTGGTGGCAAAGGACAGCTGGAAGATGAACGCGCCGAACATGGGGCCCATCAGGGGGTCGTCGAGCTCCGTGTCCATGAAGTTAATGTACTACTAGAGTGGGCAAGTGCAACTGACTGACCGCCTCTAGGTACTACTCCTATACTGACCTCTCCGCCATGGCGCCGGACACGATAGTGGTGGCCGTGGTGGCAAAGGACAGCTGGAAGATGAACGCGCCGAACATGGGGCCCATCAGGGGGTCGTCGAGCTCCGTGTCCATGAAGTTAATGTACTACTAGAGTGGGCAAGTGCAACTGACTGACCGCCTCTAGGTACTACTCCTATACTGACCTCTCCGCCATGGCGCCGGACACGATAGTGGTGGCCGTGGTGGCAAAGGACAGCTGGAAGATGAACGCGCCGAACATGGGGCCCATCAGGGGGTCGTCGAGCTCCGTGTCCATGAAGTTATGTACTACTAGAGTGGGCAAGTGCAACTGACTGACCGCCTAGGTACTACTCCTATACTGACCTCTCCGCCATGGCGCCGGACACGATAGTGGTGGCCGTGGTGGCAAAGGACAGCTGGAAGATGAAACGCGCCGAACATGGGGCCCATCAGGGGGTCGTCGAGCTCCGTGTCCATGAAGTTAATGTACTACTAGAGTGGGCAAGTGCAACTGACTGACCGCCTAGGTACTACTCCTATACTGACCTCTCCGCCATGGCGCCGGACACGATAGTGGTGGCCGTGGTGGCAAAGGACAGCTGGAAGATGAACGCGCCGAACATGGGCCCATCAGGGGGTCGTCGAGCTCCGTGTCCATGAAGTTAATGTACTACTAGAGTGGGCAAGTGCAACTGACTGACCGCCTCTAGGTACTACTCCTATACTGACCTCTCCGCCATGGCGCCGGACACGATAGTGGTGGCCGTGGTGGCAAAGGACAGCTGGAAGATGAACGCGCCGAACATGGGGCCCATCAGGGGGTCGTCGAGCTCCGTGTCCATGAAGTTAATGTACTACTAGAGTGGGCAAGTGCAACTGACCTCTGACCGCCTAGGTACTACTCCTATACTGACCTCTCCGCCATGGCGCCGGACACGATAGTGGTGGCCGTGGTGGCAAAGGACAGCTGGAAGATGAACGCGCCGAACATGGGGCCCATCAGGGGGTCGTCGAGCTCCGTGTCCATGAAGTTAATGTACTACTAGAGTGGGCAAGTGCAACTGACTGACCGCCTAGGTACTACTCCTATACTGACCTCTCCGCCATGGCGCCGGACACGATAGTGGTGGCCGTGGTGGCAAAGGACAGCTGGAAGATGAACGCGCCGAACATGGGGCCCATCAGGGGGTCGTCGAGCTCCGTGTCCATGAAGTTAATATACTACTAGAGTGGGCAAGTGCAACTGACTGACCGCCTAGGTACTACTCCTATACTGACCTCTCCGCCATGGCGCCGGACACGATAGTGGTGGCCGTGGTGACAAAGGACTGCTGGAAGATGAACGCGCCGAACATGGGACCCATCAGGGGGTCGTCGAGCTCCGTGTCCATGGAGTTAATGTACTACTAGAGTGGGCAAGTGCAAACTGACCTCTGACCGCCTAGGTACTACTCCTATACTGACCTCTCCGCCATGGCGCCGGACACGATAGTGGTGGCCGTGGTGGCAAAGGACAGCCGGAAGATCACACGCGCCGAACACCGGGCCCATCAGGGGGTCGTCGAGCTCCGTGGTCCATGAAGTTAATGTACTACTAGAGTGGGCAAGTGCAACTGACCTCTGACCGCCTAGGTACTACTCCTATACTGACCTCTCCGCCATGGCGCCGGACACGATAGTGGTGGCCGTGGTGGCAAAGGACAGCTGGAAGATGAACGCGCCGAACATGGGGCCCATCAGGGGGTCGTCGAGCTCCGTGTCCATGAAGTTAATGTACTACTAGAGTGGGCAAGTGCAACTGACCTCTGACCGCCTAGGTACTACTCCTATAACTGACCTCCCGCCATGGCGCCGGACACGAAAGTGGTGGCCGTGGTGGCAAAGGACAGCTGGAAGATGAACGCGCCGAACATGGGGCCCATCAGGGGGTCGTCGAGCTCCGTGTCCATGAAGTTAATGTACTACTAGAGTGGGCAAGTGCAACTGACTGACCGCCTAGGTACTACTCCTATACTGACCTCTCCGCCATGGCGCCGGACACGATAGTGGTGGCCGTGGTGGCAAAGGACAGCTGGAAGATGAACGCGCCGAACATGGGGCCCATCAGGGGGTCGTCGAACTCCGTGTCCAGCATAAAGTTGCCGACCGCCACGAAGGGGTTCGTGTACTCGTTGTTCCCGAAGCTGAGCCCGAACCCGAAGGCCCAGTAGGTGAGGCCGCCGAGCGCCACGTCTATCACGTTCTTCATCATGATGTTCACCTCGTTCTTCACCGAGACGCAGCCGGACTCCAGCATGCCGAACCCTGTGCAGAACATCAATATTACCTATCATCAACATCAACATTAACATCAACATTACCTATCATCAACATATCAACATCAACATCAACATCAACATCAACATCAACATCAACACAAAACACAAAATCAGTCTTATTTAGAAGTTCTTAATCCTATTTAATATTTATAGGTTACAACAAACTCATGTACAACATTCTTGTTCTGTATTAGTACTTAATTGTTGCCATCATAGGCAAAATTGTCATAACATTTTAATATTAAGTATATCACAGATTTTGTCCTTACTCTACTCTACTATGTTAGGCCTAGGGCCTACTCTCCTCTATTGTTTCAATTTGTTCTTCACTATTTTTGTATCGATCTCTACCACTACCATCACTTATCACAATAACCTCTCTGTGAAAGCCCCCTCCTGCGAGCCACCTGGTCTCTTTGGGGGCTAATACTAAAACTTGTAATATGTATTTAAAATTTCTTAAATAAAAACATGAACTGAACTGAACTAATTAATAAGCCTGCCCAGGGTGCAATGTATGCTATGATTCGAGTCCAAAATAATATGCGTTCGTTTTTTTCAAACTATGCGTACCCATTTTTCTATCGATCAAGATTATGTTTGTGTGCATACTCAGAAAGGTGATACCATTGTCCTCGTAGTGTCTGTTTAAAAAAAATTGCCCTGTTTGTGTTTGGTCACAATCAATTTTTAAA
The DNA here is from genome assembly GCA_024449915.1 of Sweltsa coloradensis. Taxonomy (NCBI): domain Eukaryota; kingdom Metazoa; phylum Arthropoda; class Insecta; order Plecoptera; family Chloroperlidae; genus Sweltsa; species Sweltsa coloradensis. The sequence goes on from JAMZAV010001315.1 coordinate 171,350, forward strand.
TATTGACTAAAAATTGCAATTTTGTGTGGACTTTGAGGTATCTGTCGGTGGGTGAAAACTGAACAAGAAATGTTGATTTCCCTCTATGTAATCTGTTCCACTCTGGACGCTGAGCGTCTGCAGATCAAGCCTCAAAACTTCAGGAAAAGCCTTGAGTTCGGAATGTCGGACTCGACGGGACTTTAGGCCGGGACCACCCGAATGAGAGTCGACCACTGTAGGTCGTGGGTTCGAGCCCCGTGCACCCACCTGTCTGCATGGTGAAGATGATGAAGGACGAGGTCAAGAGCCAGTTGGTGTCCTCCATGCTAATCTGGTAGATGCCCAGGACATGTTTGGTCGTCTCGTTCGTTGCGTTGGCCGCCATCTTGGTGTACTAGGTCCGGCTTCTAAATGCCGACTGACCAGCCCCAAGCCGCTCGTGAAAAACACGTGCATTATTAAGAACAGAGTCCTGTCAAGGTCTCAAAAACATCGTTAAATTTGCATTAAGGTTTTGACATTTCTGATCCGGAAGTTGATCAATTGCAATCATTTGTCTTGTTCGATTCGTCTTGTAAGGGTACGCGAGGGGTCGTTAACCTTACACTCAAACTTCAGCAATCTTGCCGAGTTCTGTACCTTTATTTCAGTTCAGAGTCATTGTGTATGCTACACATTCGATACTTATACCGCTACATAACAACTTTATCCGTCATAACGAAACTGAACTCATAGTGGACATGTTGTGTTGGAATTAATATTATATCAATAAAGTTTGATTGCTTTTATTAAAGTTTAATTAAATATTTAATAACGATTTTAACGTTGAATAGTTAAATGTAACGATTGATCAAGATTAAGTAATAAATAACGGTAAGAAAAGTTTAATAGTTACTAGAAAAACGGCAAAGTCGTTGTTAGACGAGTGAGTGAGCCATGTGTTGAGTACCCGGTAACATTCCATTTCCAGCCAGCGTTTCCTCCCTTGCTTATCATAGGCTAGAGTGGCGCATTATGGCCTAACAGTTGACGCGCCCTTTTACAAACTAAACTCAAAAACCTTTTATCATTTATCTTGTATATCAATCAACTTAAATGCAAATGTTCCAGGGTACTCTACACATGACTCGCTCACTCGGCTTATAACGAATTTGTCGGTTTCCAAGTAGGTTAATTGTCTAACAAGGTTTAATTACGATAGTGGGTGCTAGAAAAGAAAAATACTCGTTCCGTTTCGCAGAGGGGCGGGCGGAGTGGTCATGTATTTTTCCACATTCATAATTCCGCGCACTTTTCATCCATCTCGAAACCTTCAAAGTTTAGAGTGCTGTGGGTTGTCATGGCTACAGCTGCACAACAAGTGAAAATGGCGGTTTACGAGGGACTGTCACTGTGTGTTAAATATAAATACAAGGCTCAAATTTGCTCCAAGGCAACTTTATTCCTGTTGATAACAAATTTTATGACTTTGGTTATACCGTTATTGATAGCGTACAGGAGCAGTGGTATGTATTATGTCTAGTGCTTGCTTGGCTTGGGCTAGGTTAGGCGTTGGCCTACCTAACCTCAAACTCGACTTCCCAACGCTCACACCTTGTTAATATTGCCGTTCACTTTACCAAAATTTGGCGGTACTCTTTCGGTTGGGAATGGCCAACTTTTCATCAGTTTTTTTTTTCAATTAAAAATTACGAAAAACCACTGTTTTCTGAAATAAATATAAAAATAGTAGCTATTATGAACGATTTATTGATATTTACTGATCTGAAAATGTACAATATAGTAGGCCTAGCTTTATTAATAATTTACACAGGTTATAAAGACACGCACATTAAGGCAATGCCTCCTTCCGAACTTATACTTGCTTATACCAACCTTTTCGACTTAAAATACTCTACTCACAAAACCTTTAACGTCACTATTTTAAATAGAAAGGACAACAACAAACTGCAATTGATGAAATATAAATTATTAACAGTGGTTTTGCGTCGTTTTTGAATGAAAAAACCGGTGATGAAAAGTTGGCCATTCCCAACCGAAAGAGTAGGCCCTACCAATTTGGCATCGAATGCAATTGTGCTAGAATCTATAGTCTGGTAGGGTGCAGTGCAGGCCTAAACTCTTATGGACTAGAACCAGATCTGAATTAGGCTCAGACCCTGTAGGAGTGGGTAGGCTAGGCCTACTTGTTTGGTTGGGACCGGCCAACTGTCTTCGGATGGGAAAAGTAGGTAGGGGGAGTGGGGGGGGCGCAAAGCAGGTATGTTTTAATAAGAATAATACTAATAATGTTGAAAATATACGCGCTTTGCTCTTCCTCCGCCCCCCACTCCTCCTAACCTACTTTTCCCCTAACAATAACATGAAAAAATGGCCGGTCCCAGCCGAACAAGTAGCCACACCATCCTAGACCCTCTTTGATGTTATCATTTCTCAAATCATCATCTCGAACCCTTATCGTCATGGCTTATTCCGCGATGCAAGGATGATCCAGATAGGCCTAGGTCTTTTTCGAGTTTTTTTTAAGTTGCCGATCGATTTGCAAGCAGCACTGCAGATATTCATAGGTGCCACAAAAATCGTAAGGGCAAGCTAAATCATTCAGTCATGTATAATGTACATCGTTTGATGTGCAAACTAGGCTTGGCTTCGGAGAAAGGACTTTGTTTGATATTTGTTTGGGTTTTCTTTCAGTTACCAGTATTTAGTTTAATTTGTTTTTTACTACATTCTACACAAATTGTTATTCATCAAAACACAAGAATCAACAATCCAATAATTATTGTCACGGTCAGCACCACTACTCACGTAGGCCTACATCACCAACTAGCCTATGTTGTCCTCAAAAGTCAAGGCGCACACTAACTTTGCTGAAACAGTCCACCAACTGAAGAGTAAAAACTGTCCTATCCTCTTAGAAGCACCACGTGCACCACTTGACGTACCACTCCCAGAGCTTCTGCCGGACAAGTCCAATCAGCTTGCCCCGGGGACCAAAATTGACGGCATCGAGAAGAAAGATGACCATGACCATAAAGAACTGAAAGAGCTTGCCGAGAAGCACCTGAAGAAGCACTTTCCTCTTCAAGAGTGGGTGCACATCTTCACAGACGGCTCCTATGACTCGGCTACAAACAGAACAGGTTACGGCATCCACTGCATCTTCTTTGAAGAAGCCACTCCAATGGGAGCTGGCGAAACATACTTCGACGCTGAGGTCGCAGCCATTGCCAGGGCGGCCGAAAAAAATCGCCGAGACCCCCGCCTTCCCCCTCAACAAGACAAAATTTGTGATCCTAAGCGACAGCGTCTCAGCCATCCAATTTGTCTCTCAAGCAGCGAACCTCCATCCTAAATCGCTGCTTTTCAAAAACTCCCTTGTCGGCATCCGACAGCAAAACAAACTATTAGAGACTCAATGGATCCCCAGCCACTGCAAGATCATGGGGAATGAAAAGGCAGACTTCTTGGCCAAAAGTGCCACAAAAGCACCGCAACCACCTCTCTCCTACCAAGATGTCAAAACTAAGATCAAGTCAACCACAAAAAGGATCTTCAGAAACACCACAGAAGAGACTTCACGACTAAAGAACTGGTGGACCGAGATCAAAAAAGGGCCAGACAAAGACTGGTCGAGGAAGACGGCCACCGCCCATTTCCGGCTTGTAACCGGTCACGACGTCTTGCAGCACCACCTGCACCGCTTCAACATTACCAACGAACCGGCCACCTGCAAACTTTGTAATTTAGAAGATCAAGACAGAGCGCATCTCTTCAGATGCGCCGCCCTCAAGAATGACATTGACTCCCTGCCCGATGAAAAGGAGGCAGTCTTATATTGGATAGCAAGACAGAAGAATGGCTGAAGAGGCCAACTTTGCACAAGAAAAAAAAAAAAAAAAAGCCGATGTTGTGTTAAAAAGAAGGCGGTAGGCTAGAAGGCCCCTGCCTTTTCTTATTTTTTCTAGCTACAGTGCTGCTTGCGAACCCGACGGTCACTGAAGCTAGAAGCTGCCCTCTTTATCCGCTAGATCGCATTGGTGTTCCTTTGCATCGCGGATTGCGCTGGAACGGTAACAGGAATGGAAACAAAGTTTTATCTCGTGTTAACTGACGATACGATGCATAAGAGAGCTTCCCGTATCTGTCCCCGGTAACAAAAATGAGACTTCAGGAGATTTATTTCCTTCCATCCACTGCCAAAAGCCAATGTTATTGTGAAATGTATAGGCCTACTTGCACCACTGATATCTTTGCCTGCTGATAACTTTCTCAGAATGTAGATAGCCTAGTAGGCTACCATGACAATAAACCATATTAATTATTCTTGGTTTGTAACTCATTTTTCAGGGTTTTGGTTGCGTACGGCCACGTATCGTGAACAACCGTTACTGAAATTCAAGCATGAATATTTACTTTTATTGGAAACTGATCGTTTGGATAAACCAATAATTTGTTCGACGTTTACACAACTGCAGCAAATTCTTCCAGACTTGAAGGACTGCTCAATGGTTAAATCCAGAGAACTTGATAATAATCGAGACGGCAAAAATGATGAACTTTTTATTGAATTTGAAATGCCTTTGGAAAATACAGATGGAGTTTATGCAGTGAAACTTCTGCTGTTGTTTGACTACAGGCTGTATGTAAGTAGCGCACATACTAGATATATTTTGCTTGTGTTGATAGTGCCTAGGCTGGTTATATAATTATATACCCTTGGCAGCAGCTAAGCCCCACGCCTTAGGGATGGGTGGCAAATGGGAGTAGGTCTACTTTTGAGACGAGTGAGCGCAGCAAACAAAGTCTTCAACGCAAGTCGAACGGATCTTCCTCGTGATTGATTTGTCTGTTTGTAAAATGTCTGTTTGTTCTGTCCCATACGGCCAAACCAAAAACAATTAAAACATATTTGTATATTATTATGTTTAGTAGCGTCCAACCTAAGAATATTGCCTAGTGTGCAACAGCAATCACAGTAAAAACAAGGGGGGGTAGGCCGTATCTAGATTCTAGATATAGACCTCAGCCACAAATCAAACCATTGGTCGGTCGCACGTAGCATAATACTACATCATAGGCCTATGCATTTATTGTTTTTAAGACAGTAAACATGTACATACACCCATAAAAAACCTGTAGGCCCACACATTGACATGAGTAGACTGACCCATCCCTACCAGGCCTAACCGACTTTCAGACAAGTTACAGGTTTTTCAAATGTTGACCTGTTCTTTTCAGAAGGTGAATTCTCTGGCGATGGACTCGCTAGGTTACATTCAGTACAGTTCCAGCTTGCCTGGAGCTCGGTTTGATGTGGCTGCCGACTTACGACTGGTGCAGAAAGATCAACTTTCGAGGCATAGCCGCAACACTAAATACAATAAGACCATCATTGATGGTGATGCCATTGCAATGGGAAACTTTGATTTGTTCACCATCCTCAAAGAATATGCATCAAGAAATGGTAAGAGACAAGCTTGAGGTGTTGGTGTTGTTGACTTTTGCAACATGTAGAACATCTTCATTCCTCTTTGTTTGTCCCGATACCTAAACAAATTATTTTTTAGAATACCTTGTTCAAATTCAACGTGTTAATACCGGTACCTTGTTTTTAGTGTCGACTCACCTCTCGAATGTCTACCCCCTTTGGACTCCTGGTTGGCCATCCGACGAACCGTTCATCGTTTCGGCTACAATCTTCTTTCCTGAAGATACGATCACGTATCGTCCCAGCTTCTGGCAAGTAACCAAGTGGGCCTGGATACAATACTTATCATTGATGGTGGTAGCTTGGTACATTAACAGGAGGGTCACCGAATACGTGTTTAAGAATCAGCTAGTGTCGAGCTTACGCGTCGAACCAGCATTGAAAAGATCTCAATAACTTAGGTGTTAGGGAGGTTCTGGAGGAATACTGCTACCTCTGTTAAGACTGCTGATAGTCTGGTTACTGTGTTTATTACAGCATAGATCTAGTTTATGTTGTGGCCCAGATCACTTACATACTACACTGTGTGGCACCTTGCCATAGTTGCCAACAGATGGCAGCCAACTCCTAGTCTAAATGCAGCCATAAGTGTTTGTCTTATGGATTTGTTTTTTTTAAATTGGCCAAGCAAACAAACATCTTAATTTCTGTAATTTTCACGCATTATTTACGTGTGCTACCGGTAATTCAGTTCAGTCCAGTTTATTAAGCAGTTTTTTCCACTGCATACCCATAATTTTTTTTATTATTAGTTGATTGTTAATGAGGGTTATGTAGAAAGAATGCCAATCGGCTGGAGTATATTGGTGTAAGATAGGAACCAACAGCTTACCTTCAAGAAATGATGGTGACTGTCAAATTTCTTGAAGAAATATTTACAAAACACAGAAAAACTCGTGTCGAAACGTCTCGTGTTTTTCTGTGTTTTGTATATATTTATGTTACTATTCTTCAAGAAATTCAGCAGCCACCATCAGCTAAGCTGTTGGATCCTATCTCACACCAATATGATTGTTAAGAATAATGAGGCTTAAATGGTTGTAGTAGTCCTAAACATTCCCATTGAAATTTACTTATTTTGTATGGCCACGAGTTTTCTAATGTAGGTTCTACGGGTAATGTACCGTATTTACTCGCTTATAGGCCGCCCTCGAGTAAAGGCCGCACCCTTATTTTGACCACTCAGATTTTAAAGATTTGGATATAAATACTATTGATAAATGGCTTCACATAATGGCCGCACCCCACTTTTTGAACTTGACAATTTCAAATATACCCGAGGCCTTTACTCGCATAAATACAGTAATTAGGAAGGTTTTTAAATATTAGGGTACGTAGGTCTACCTCGTTTATAAGCAGTCTATACAAATTATTCAGTACCGGTACAGTATCTATCTACATTTGCAAAATAACAATTTACAAACTGGAATAGGCCCTAGCCTATCTGTTCTGTGGTCCTAGTAGCTTCACCATACTGGTCTGGTACCCAGAGGTTCTGTACTCAAGTCCTAGGGTGTGTCTGAAAATTATTCATAGTCTAGGTCCAGGTCCAGGTCTAGGTCCAAATTCAAGTCCACGTCTAACAACGTAGTTAGGTACTGATTATCTGTCGATGGCGTGTGAAGTACTGTCTGAAAAGTCTAAGTTTAGGTCCATTCTTTGTCCAAGTCGACAAATAGATCGAGCAATCGAAAGTGTACACTCGTTTTAGGTCCGATTCAAAATGGCCGTCCGCAACAATGAGAGAAATAACAAATGAATGCATTGTTAAATAAAGATAAACATTTAAGTTTTGTTTGTTTTTATCACGTATTTAATTGGTTTTACTAGATGTACAAATACTTTTAATAAACAAATACTTTACAAAGGACTATCGAATGCACACCTAACCTAACTTTAGGTAGTGTTGACTTTGCCCGGCAGGCAGCTCTACTGTAGGCTAGTATAGCACTTTAACATTGAGTTGGACTTGGACCTACACCTGGACTTGGACCATAAATCAGACACACCCCTAGTCAAGGCAAACTTTAATTTATTGATTGCCAGAATCCTATATAGCGTACCAAAGCCATAACACTGTCATGTGTGGGCCATGATAATATTATGATCTCCATTAACATGTGAATAGGTACGTTCCTAGACTGAGCTCACACAGTTGTATTTCTAAGATTTAACTCACATACAAATGCATAGATAGTTTTCAGAATCACTAGCCACACGCTGGTTGTGCGATGGTCTGCCTGTCATAGACCATTACTTTAGAGTTTCCATAGTAATGGAGAAAGTTTGCGCCGTTGGTGCTGCTTGAAATCATCTATTAAATATGAGATAAAATGTCAAGTTTATTACCTACCAGTACTTTAAGGTACCGGTACCATTTGATATTCAGTGAGTAGAGACCAAGGGTGTTTAATATAGGGTCTAACACTCTGTGACCTACTCCTGAGTGTGGTTTTAGAGCACCAGCTAGTAAATTTAGTTGGCCTTCTTTTAAGTTAACCTGTTAATTAATCATTACATGGTTAAAATTTAAGACAAAATAATGACATTATGAATTTTCTGTACATGCTGCACCATATATTTATTTAAGTAAATTTTTTTTGTAAGCAGAAGATTGTCATTCATGTAATTAATAGAAAAGTATGGGTGCTTGTTCATTATAGGGACCCCCCTGAAAAGGAAAGTAGGTTAGTGGGGTTGGGGGGGGAGCATGAAGTGCGTTGCCATGTAACCCCACTAACCTACTTTTCACTTTTCGGGGGGTCCCGTTAATGAACAAGTACCAAAGCATGTATACCGTAAATGATACTCCTGTTCCATATGTTACCCCCGAGTAGACATACTACAGTACTATTGCGATGTTGGCAGGATTGTGTAATTGCCATTGGTGTGAAGATGGCGGCAGTCTAAGCCTGAATTAGATGGTTCAATGTTTCGTTCAAGATTCCTTGAAATCAAGGACAAAAATATAATAATGTGAAGGATGATGTTGTAATCTATTATCTTTGCAAATTTGATTATGTTATGTCCTTGAAATCAGGGAATCTTGAACGAAACATTGAACCGTCTAATTCAGGCTTTAGTCTTTAGTCATGAAATAAACTTATAAAGTGTGCTATCAATACTTAACTCTTTGCATTTTCCTGCCTAAAAAGTCGGTCTGAAATAATCGATTACAGTGCGTCCAGGATGTTCAAAAAGTGGTAGCTGGCTATGCCCCTAGATGGGAGGGGATCAAATCCAAAACCTTAAGACAAGCTATCAATGGCTTTTCGTCGACTGTTCTGGAAGGTACAAACGTACATAGGTCGCCGGTTGTGTGTCGAGTTACAGGTCTCGCTAGCGGCCAGATAATAGGGGTGTGCAAACAGCTGATTTTCATGTAGTAAATACGAATCAAAAAGTAACATTGCTTTTTTGTAAAATAATGACTAGTTCGAGTTCAAGTAATTCTACTTTCTTGGTAAGTCGAGCTTCGGTCATAATGTAGTGTCTGTCTTAGTGTCTCAAATAACTGGTTCACGTGTAACAGCTTTTAAGTAGTTGAATATTAAAGAGAATACCAAGTAAATTCAATTTAGTTCAGCTTTTTTCGTTTTGGTCATTTAACTGTAATCGTAATTAATGGTCTTTGAGCTAAAAACACGCATAATTATTTTGCATTTTCACCAATCTTTCCAAGATAAAAATAGTGTCTAAAATGCGTAGATTTGCACCGTCACAGTTGCGATTTTGAAAAAAATCTAAGCTGGGGGGCCTTCCCCCCGACCCCTCGCAGTTTGACTATTAGGCCAATAGCATACCCACTCCAACAGGTCACCGCATGCCACTGCTCCACACACTATAAGCAGAGTTAATAATGAAAGTCTGCTCGTTCCATTGATTATACTACTTGTTCAAAGGGATTTGAATATTTTGCAATTTCAGGTAGTTTGGTGTCAAATTGAGTTTGTACTCTTCATAATATGTCCAATGCAGTTTGAATTGTTGAGTACTCGCACCTTTGCTAGATAATAATTTTTGGTCATTAGTCGATATCGAATCATTGATCGAAATCAAATCGTTCACAGGTAGAATATAGTTAGTGTAGGTGTAGGCGAGGCCTATATGGCTTGTATCAGGGGATCGAACCGAAATAATTTGATTTTTATTTCGGTTCGGTTTTCGGTACAACGTTATTTTTTCGATTCGGTTTTCGGTTCGGTTCGACCTTTCTAAAAATAACGGTTCGGTTCAAACCGTTTTAAACCGGTTCGAACCAGTTTATTTTATTTTACATTTTATAAGGCAAAATATCAATAAAAGTATCATTTTTTTGAAAGTTGAAAACGTTTGTAGGGATATTTACTAACATTAATTACTGATACATGTCCACATCTATCAATTCCCAACACATATATGCCCAAAGCCCCAAACCTGACTCAAAGTCCACATTCCACACTGTTCCTCAGTTCTCACTCCTCAGTCCAAATCAGGTCTGTGTCTGTAGAGGCCGATATGAGAGACTGGGATAATGAACGTTACGGGACTAAGGCAATCAATGGGTGTGGTGACGGGGAGTGTCGTCTATTTACATTTAGCCTTACTACACTAAATTAAAGTGACCTTAATTTGATTTATATATTTATTTACTTCCACGGTTAACAACAACATTCTGAAGTCGGCGTTTATGAAAGGTGTGTTAGGCAGGTGTCTTTGGACTTATGAAAAGAAGGTATGAGCCGGACTTGTGAAAGGGAAAATCAAACTTTTTTTTGCTTTTCCCCAATTTTCGCGATTTTTAGACTTTGTGACCGAAACTGCCCCCTGAACCAAAATTAACCAAAAAAAAAAACAACAAAATAAACTGAAATAAGAAATTCGGTTACGGTTCGGTTTTCGGTTCAGGCACTTTCTTATAACGGTTTTCGGTTTGGTTTTTGATTCAGGAAATATATCGTTTTTTTTCGGTTTTCGGTTCGTACTGGTTTGATGCCCTGGCTTGTATACTTGAACTAGGAACATAAATTAACATGTTCCAGTGAGGGAAAGGTACAGAAGAACGACAGCTTCCCTTAAAAAGGTTAGGTAGGTCACACAAACGAACTTGTCTGCCCATCTATGTGACCTGCCTTAAGTTTATAATGTAAACTCTTGTCCTTTTGAACCTTTATATAAAGAACCTTTATTGGTCTCTGCAGCCAGAGCTGTTGCCTTGCGACACAGAATAACAATCAATTGATAAAAATAATACATTGAAATTAAAAATTAACATTTAACAAACATCTAAAATATAACCTACTTACTATACAAGTGGTTTCTAAAAATACGAATGGACCATCGCAGAACACATACAACAATCTCATCCCTCAAACTACTTGTAATACAAAATTTTTTCCTAAAAGTTTAAAAAAATACTGGAATTGTCCCCCTTGCTCCTATCATTAGCCCTGTTACACTTATTGTGTTTAAATCATAATGGTCTTTGTAATAGTTCACAGTCGGTTCATAGATGCCTCTTTTCTCGAGATCCACTTCCTCTGCTTGTCCCTTGTGGTCTTCAAATCTCACTCACTCAAAGATGAATATTTTGAACCATTATTTAGTTTTTACACATAGGTACCTAAATAAATATATAAATATCTTGCACGATCATGGCATCACAAGTGACTGAAATTCTTGCTGCCATGGTTTTGTTTAAACTGATTTCAGTAGCATATTTTCTATTACAATTGAAATCCTAGCTATTTCTGCTTTAATTTCCTTTTGGAACATGTTAATTTACGCTCCTAATTCAACTATAATAATACTATAAGGTTTTAATTATTGACCAATTAATTGCTTGACTAAGAAGCTGTATTGTATAGGAGAACATGAAATGAAATGAAACAGTTGTATCCAGGAATCAAATTTTCTTTATTGGTAAAGCAACGTATGTTCTAGTAGCAAATCTACCAGATGTACGTTACACAAGCATGGAAACATATGTCACAGCTAAGTTTGTAATAGTTCGTACGTATTGTACGCTACACACACACTCGTACGCAAAGATGAATATTTTGAACCATTATTTAGTTTTTACACATAGGTACCTAAATAAATATATAAATATCTTGCACGATCATGGCATCACAAGTGACTGAAATTCTTGCTGCCATGGTTTTGTTTAAACTGATTTCAGTAGCATATTTTCTATTACAATTGAAATCCTAGCTATTTCTGCTTTAAATTGTTTTATACAGTTGGCTTTAGTCCTTTTAAAAACATTATGAAAAATGGTTCGTTGTTTGTTATATTCTAACATAAATTTGATTTACTAGTTACAATACACATGTTTTATACCTACACTTCATATAGCATTCTTTGTGCCGTCACAATTCACAGCCATTAGTACTTTACCATGTAAATCAGATGCTAAAATAAGAACCAGTTCTATGAAAAGATCATCTGTAAAAACTAAAAACATCATGCTACACTTATACGGGGGGGGGGGGGGGAATGGGGATACAAACAGTATTAGAATACATTCCTTTGCTTTTACGTATGCATGATGGCCCAGTAAGCCAAAAATGTGGGCATATGAAAAGAAGAAGAAGACATACTAATAACTTACTAATACGGGAATCTTTCACAGGGCTTGGAGGTTACAATAAAATGTGGCTAGCCCTACAAGCTAACTAAATACCGGTAGTTATAAAATAAATCAGTTATGTAACTGAGTGGATAGACTCTAAATACAATTTATTTATTTTGTATTTATTTATTTAATCTTTTTTGTCCAAACGCAGTGAATTGGTAGTGAAAATAATTCAAAACTTTGTTTTATTATTTTGTTTTTGTTTTTTTCACCATAAATGCATGTTTCTGCTCCTATTATACTGATACAGATTCTTGTGGCAATAGATAATAATTCTAGCTTGTGTGTCAAATACCCCCCCCCCCCCCCCCTCAGGAAACAACCCATTAGTATACAGTAGAATTATACACATGTGGACAGAAGTGAACCAAGAGTTGGGTCTGATTCTGACAGTTTGTCTCCTCTTGTGCAAATACATTATTATTTTGTAGTCACTATCCAACGTATGAATCCATAGATTGGTTTTCAAAATCACCAGTGCCTCGGATATCACGCAAACAGCATTACGGGAATCATGTGTTTAACATGCTAGCTGCCATTATGTTTGGGTGTGTGGATGACTGTGAGATACAGTCTGCCACACACCCGCATGCTTTGTGCTAGACTTGTGTGCTAGCTGCTAATGTTTTGAGGTGGTGATGACTGTGAGAATACATCTGCACACACACACGCATGCTTTTGTGATACTGCCATTATGATTTTGGGGTTGGATGGGCTGCGGCATACAGTCCTGCCACACACCCGCATGCTTTGTGCTAGCTGCTATGTTTGAGTGTGTGGATGGCTGTAAGATGCAGTCTGCCACACACCCGCATGCTTTGTGCTAGCTGCTATGTTTGGTGTGTGGATGACTGTGAGATACAGTCTGCCACACACCCGCATGTCACACTCCCGATGCACGTAATGCTTTGTGCACCATTTAGATGGCGCTGGTGCTTATGTGCAAAATAATCTGAACTCATGTTTGATAACAAGATGCGTGCAGAGTAATCATACGCTTGATTTACTTTTATCCCCTTGTGTATTGATAGGCTAAGGCATGAATACAGTGCATGTCAAGTACTGCTATGGATATTTTATGGACAGTTGCCTAAAATAAAAGTGTTGATTACACTGCCACAAAATATATCAGGGCAAAACAATTCTGTGCATTCATATTATATTATATTCAAGTTTTCATTGCACAATTCTCTTCCACATGAATTAATTACAAAAACTACACATCCTTATGTAGTTGAAACGTCAGATTATTCGCAATTGGCTTGACTCGACTCGCCCTATGGGATAACTACAGCTGGGGTTTTTATTAGGGATGCACATTGATAACATAAATATTACTGAATAATCAAAAACTTCAAACAATGATGTTGGTGTAAGAAGTAATCTCAACAATTCAATGCCAATTTTTCCCGGCCAAAGTAGTGTCAAATTTTTGAGCTTCTGTGATCGTGAATTGTTTATTTCCATCATTCATACGAGACACGAATTGAATATTGCCGTTGGTGGTACGGCAGTCTGCGTAAGCGCGGGAAATGACGTGTTTTGGAAGTGTTTTCAGGAGACATGCAATTTGATAATATTAGTGTGACTTAAGTGGGTAGACTCTTCATACAAATTTCTTTATTTGATTATCGAATATCAGATTCGCATTGAATACCAATTATTGAACAATAATATTGATTATTGCGTGCACCCCTATTTTTCTCACAATTAGTGATTCTAGTGATTCTAAATTTGCCCTGGCTCATTTTTTTTGGAAAATGATTACTGTTTTTTAAAATAGTATTTATTACACATTAAAATACAATTTTTCTGATGGATTTTCCTAAAGTAGTGTAGATGTGGTATGTAGAACAAAATTTGATGTGGTCCGTACATTATACAGCCAACAGGTAAGATAGATGTTTCCAGTAGGTGTACATGCAGTTGCTGCCAAGTTGATACTGGCACGTTGTCTTCTTCGCTGAACTATAAATTATCATTAGTATTGTTTCGATTTAATGGAAGTTTGGGTTGCATGTTGGTTTAGGTTCGCTCCAACTAAAGATAAGCAACCGTTCTATTTACACTCGAAGCACTGTAGCACTTGGTACTACGTATTTCAACCGTTGATATAATTAAATGTTGTCTTTTATGGCTCTATTGCAAAGTCCCGGTCGCGCACTGTAATGGATTTGCTGTCCAGAAAGGAAATCACTACATAAATAGGAAGCAAACATTCTATGACATATTGAAGTGTAACTAACTTATTAAAGCATTTATAGTTCTCTCCACGTGGAAGTTTCACTATTACTCGTAAAGAATAAGACTATTCTTTAATTAAAGTTTAATTTAACAATATTTACACACTCCAAAAAATATCCAATACGCGATAGACTATCTACTTTTTGGTATTCCTTTATTTCACTACACGATTCTCCTACACGATTCAAAGGGCGACTAAATCGTCCTCTCTAAGTGCTGTATTGGAAAGACTTGTCGGAATTAAAAGGTTGCCGCACGCTGGGATGACGAGAATGTCTCTCTGGTTGTTCACTTCGTCCAGCGCGGTGTCTCGGCAGTCGGCCGTCAACTCTACTGCTACTTCTTACACGACGAGGGTGAATCTACTAAAGAAATCTAGTATTTCCACCAACTGTCCGCTGATAATATCTTTGAGTTCGCTGTAGTTGATTTAGAGGAGTACGCCGGTGGTCTCCGGCAGCTTGAGCGACACGATACCCCCGATGAGTAGAACGACCGCGGTGGTCGCCATGGGGATGACTCGACTCACGCTGAGGAAACTCCAGAAGGAAACGGTTCCGATGATGCCTCCTAGACGACAACCGGCGCTCAGCAAACCGTACCCCGTGGTCCTAGAAAGAGACGTCATTAGGTTTTATAACTATCGTATTACACTAGACATTCAATGGGGTTCAAGAACATGGCGCGTTTGAATTTGGATTTCCTTATTTCATATAACAATTTTGATAAATGTACATATTTATGTTGTAACATAAGAGCAATCAAAGTTAAAGGTGATTTTTTTTTAATGGCCTTACATGAAAACTAAAATAACTGTTCCGGCTGTATATAATATATATAATTATTTATATATGTACTGTACCTGAGATGTACTGGATATGACTCTATGGTGGCGATATCAATGGCGTTCCAACCAGCGATGAAGATGAAATTGAACACGGCCTCGAAGATTATGATGGCCATGTCACTGTCCAGAAACCAGATGAAGAATGCAGACGCACTTGAAAGAAACATCGAAATGCCTAGACAAAACAAGAAGAGAATTGTAAACAAGTGGAGAGTGAACGTGTTCTGTGCGTGACGGAAACACAGTACGTACAAATAAAGACAGCAGTGATGGAACTGATATGGCCTCTTAAACCCGATGCACATAATAAACGGACTGACCAAGAACTATGACCTTAAAGGGGATTTTACCCCCAAAAATGATTATTTTTATTACATAATCTAGAGCATAATACTACACTAAAATGACACTTTGAAAAACTAGGAAAACGCTAAAGTCCCGCCGCGTTGATGGATGAGCTTTTGAAGTTTTTAGTTTGCGTGGGATATCTTTACTTTTACAAGTGCTTTGTTTTGTTGCCTACGCATTGAAGGTGATTGTTGTCAAGCTTCTATTGTTTCTTGTCAATTGGTATTATTTATCGTAAAAAACTTATATTAAAAGCTTTATTTCTATGGATTCTGGCTACCTTTTTCAACTTTTTCTTTTAAAGGGTACTACATCACCATAACCTTAATGTCCATGTATAATATGAACGTTGTAGCCCCACCCGTTTGGTCAGAATTGGCCCAAATGGCACGAAAATATCGCACAAAAAATCAAAAAACTTATATTTAAAGCTTTATTTCTATAGATTCTGGCTAACTTTTTCAACTTTTTCTTTCAAAAGGTACTACATCACCATAACCTTATTGTACATGTATAATATGAACGTTGTAGCCCCTCCCGTTTGGTCAGAATCGGCCCAAATGGCACGAAAATATCGCACAAAAAATCGAAAAAAATCGTAAAAGTACGATATTCATGAGAAATATTTCTTTGATTGTACCCAAAAACGTAGCAAGTCTAAGTTCAGAGATTTCGAAGGTCCTGTCAAATTTTCATCAAGATCGCATATGCCGTTTGCCCGGTAGAGAGCGAACAAACAGACAGAAATACAAAAAAAAAAAAAAAACAAACAAACAAACAAAAAACAAACAAACAAAAAAACACCCGAGCTAAATTTTTTGGGGGGTCGGTGAAATTGAAGTCTTCGCTTCACTCGCTACGCTCATCCAATTATATCTTGTAACTGTGATTTTACACAAGTTTTTTAAGTTTTTTTATCACAAAATTTGAGAAAATTTGCATTTTGGGAAATTTCTTAAATTGGCTTTAACCTGCTTCTTTTTTGTTCCACATAGATACTAGAGCATCATACCAATCTAAACTAAAATGGCCCTTTACAACATCGTGTCTTGAAACTGTGCACAAATATACACTCAAACATACAAAAATAAAAATATGCATTCCAAAATTACACCCCTTCTTGGTAATCAGCATATTTTGACCGAACCACTTGTCTAAATTACAAAACAAAATACATATATCAGATTTACAGAAAAGGCTGTCGAGTACGTCAATAAAGGCCAATATTTTTTTGGATCAAAATCCTCCAAGGGCACAGGGCATAAAGATCGTCCCAATGTTATTTCTTATGGGAGATTTTTGCTGCTACCTAGTTCGAAAATAACTAAGTTTGAGATTTTTTTAGGGTCATGGAGGACCCAATAATTTTTCTGTTACTATCTAAATTCATAACTAGTTGGCCTAAATGAAATATATTTTTTGAGTTCAGCGAGTGGATACCCCTTTAACTAAACTTCACGTGCTCGCCGCCTAAACCAACAATTTGGCTTTTTCTCAATTATACATTCAAACCAAGGTCAAGTCAAGTGCACAGATTGTCCCTCGCACCATTCTAGTTTTTTAGTCAAAGGTCTCAGTCACACCAAGTTATGTGTGCATCAGAGTGCTAACAAGTGACGTGACATTGTGCAACATTGCGATTGAATAATTTGATATTAAAGTTGACAATTCATTATTAATAATATTAAACATTCATTACAGCAGTGAAAGAGGTGAAGGAAGGTCTTGTCGGGCAATTGAAACACAGAGAGAGAAAACATCCCCCTACCAAATATAAACGTTGCCAAACTAGACATCCTTCACGAACTGACAGTGGATGGACTGGGTAGGACAAAGGCATCCTACATAGACGAGGAGTTGAGAAATCTAACAATAACTCAGAACTACCCAGAAAAGGATTGGCTACACATTTACACAGATGGCTCGGCTACCCCAGGTGAAGGCCAAGCTGGGGCATGCATATATTGCAGAGAATTTGAAGAATCTCACCCTGCAGGGAAAAATAGTAGGTAGCTGTTATGAGGGAGGATTGCCAGCTATTCTTAAGAGACTGTAAAAGTTAAAGGACTGTCGCAGTGATAAAATTGTTTTTTAAAACAGACTTTAAAGCAGCAATACGAGACATAGTCAACAACGATGTGGCTGATTCTGCGGTAAGGCAAACTGCAAATTCTAAGACTGCACAATGCAAACAAGGTATTAAGGTACAGTGGATACCATCACACTTTAATGTATACGGCAATGAGAAAGCGGACTTCTTAGCTAAGCAAGGTAGCATAATGTTACAACAGAGCAAACCGTTAACTTACAGCTCAGTTAAAGCCCATGTAAATGCTGCAGCTTTCAACAAAACTAGACAAGAATTGGTCAAAAAGGGACAAGACAAACCATGGCAAGAGGACACCACGCAGCCAAGAAAACCCAACAAAATATATGATAGACGAACAGAAACAGCACTGTTCAGGTTAAAGACTCAACATGATGACCTGTTGGAGAAGCATCTGCACCGAATAGGTGTGTTTGAAACCAGTACTACCTGCAGGTTGTCTGGAAACGATGAACAGGACAGATGACATCTGTACACATGTGCCAGTCTGGCAAGGGAGCGTGACGCAATTCCTGACGGCATGAAGAAAGGAGAAAAGAGATGCTTATCTCTACTGGTTGACTAGATCAAGCACGACGGCATCATAGGCCGAATTTGAGAAGAAGAAGTTTATTCATAATTTTTATTTTTATTTTTTCCCCTGTTGTGTATCCGACACATACCACAACAACAACTTCCGAGTCCGGAGACAGTTGGCGCTCCTGATGCCGGCCGCGATGCTAGCACCACCTAGCATCGACTTGAGTCACCATCACTATGCGTTCGGAGCTGCCGCTGGCTAGTCTGATGAAACGAGCATGGCTGTTTTGCATTGTGAAGTTTCATCTGTATTTATCAGAGCAATCCTACTTTTATTTGTAACTATTCATCAGTATTAATAAACAACTATTCATTCTTTTAAATGTTACTACCCAACACTCTCAATGTACTGCGTAGAGGCTGGCAGACACCTTGTATTCGGGGCATCCTACTAAATGGCGAGACAATAAATAATAACGTACTGATGATCTTGACCCTGCCCATCTTGTTGACCACGAAGCCGGAGAGGAACGCTCCGGGCAGCATCGCGCACATCCCGACCAGATTCTCGGTGAACATCTCCTCCAGGTGGATGTTGTAGTCGAAGTCCAGCGAACACCCGGCCGTCAGGCTCATTATCGTGTTGTTGATCAGTTGGCAGTTCTGGAAGCGTTGCTCAGTCAGGTCCGTGTCGAAGAACCTGGACAATCAAACGGACAAATCAATATATTTTAATTTCTGCTTGAGACTTTATTTAATTGCAACATTTTTCTGAATGAGTCAACTTCACAAAAATGAAATCTTTTTAATATGAATTATGTAACTCACATTACTAATTTTAATCATTAATTTTTTTCATTTTTCCTTTACATTTACTTTCTACACACTGTGTCAATACTTGCACAGCTGGTAGGATCTTCTTGTAAGTATCGCTCTCTGATTGTGGGCTGGTGTTGGACCAAAATGTTAATACTACATTTTCTGTCTAAACTGAACACGACTTCCAATCGACATATATTTTGCAATTTTCTTTGTCTCTTTTTTTTGTAATGTGGCCACAAATAAAGAAACAAGAACGAGACAGAATTATTATGGTGACCCTGGAGGTAAGGCGGGAGTGGCTAGCTAGTAGCGCCCCAGAAAGTTTGAACAGTTGTGACCTGGCAACTCCACCGTTACTTGACACGAGAACAAGTTGCGCCACCACCAAAAAGATAACGCAGGGACCACGTTGACATATTTTATTTTTGTATTCTTCTTCGACAGTATGTTGATCAAGATCAAGTAGCTTCGCTATCCATGCGTACTATATTTTTCATCACAAAATTAGGAGCTTTTGAATGAGTGAAGCGAAGACTTCAATTTCACTTACCCCGAGAAAAATACCTTTTTTTTCTGTTTGTTTGCTCTCTACCGGGCAAACGGCATATCCGATCTTGATGAAAATTGTAGGGAAATCTCTGAACTTAGACCTGCCATGTTTTTTAGTACAATCGAAGAATTCTCATGATTATCAAATTTTTCGATTTTTTTCGATATTAAATGCGATATTTTCGTGATATTTGTCCTGCAAACGGCTACTCCGATCTTGATAAAACTTTATAGGAACGTGTGAAATCACTAGAATTAGATATTTTATGATTTTAGGGACATTTGAAAAATATTTCTTATACAAATCGTATTTTTACGATTTTTGGATGAGCGTAGCGAGCGAAGCGAAGATTCCATTTCACTACACTGGAGAAAAAAATCCGGAATGTTTTATTTTTTTTTTCTTTCTTTCTTTCTGTATTTTTGTGTGTCTGTTAACACGATTCCGGCTAAACCGATACTCCGATTGCGAAGAAATTTCATGGAGGTCTTCGAAATCTCTGAACTTAGAACTGCCACGTTTTTGAGCGGAATCGAGAAATTTTTTCTCATAAAAAACGCAATTTTACGTTTTTTCGATTTTTAAAAACTTTCTTCGACTTATAACACCTACATGCTTTAACCGATTGTAATGATTTTTTCACAGAACCTTAATTTCATGAATTAAGATATTCGTGCGAAATTTGAGCGTAATCGAAAAATTATTTCTCATGAAAATCGAAATTTTACGTTTTTTTCTTTTTTAAAACAATTCTTTGACTTATAACACCTATATGCTTTATCCTATTGTAATAATTTTTTCACAGAACCTTAATTTTATAAATTCATATATTTGTGGAAAATTTGTGCGCAATCGAATAATTATTTCTTATGAAAATTTCAATATTACGATTTTTTCCTTTTTTTAAATTACAATTAATTAAAAAATTTAAAATTAAGTTAATTTTTCATTTAATTTAATTTAATTTTTAAAAAAATCTTCAACTTAGTAATGATTTTTTCACAGAACAACAGAAAATCGGCATAACACATGGCAGCTCAATGCACCAATTACGCTCATCCAACAACGCGGCGGGACTTAAGCGTTTTCCTAGTTATTTTATTTTCAATGCGATATTTTTGTGATATTTGGTCCGATTCTGACCAAACGGGTGGTGCTACAACATTCATATTTTTCATGGACATTAAGATTATGGTGATGTAATGCCTTTTGACAGAAAAAGTTGAAAAAGTTGTCTAAAATTCATAGAAATAAATGAAGGTTTTAATGCAAGCCTTTTACAGACTGTGTATAATAAACAAGTACTAATAACAAGTACAGTAACAATAGAAACTTGACAATAATCACCTACAATGCATACAAGAAGCCAGTCTTTGGGCCTCGAGATATTTTACATTCTATTGTTAATTGGTATTACCACAGCAATTAATACTACTTTATAAAAATTGATTATCCTAATTTAACACAAAAAAATTTGCAATTGAACTTTGAAAAAGATGTGATCCCACGCATACACAAAACTTAGTTATCATAGGACAGAAATAGTCAGTCAAAAAAGCTCATCCATCAACGTGACTGGATAAAGCTTTAGCAAAGCTTCCTAGTAATGTTCTAGAGTTAAATACACCATCATCTGCTGCTTTATTTTGGTTTTGAGTAGTTTACTGTACATTATACAATACAATTAATAAATGAATAGATGGTCATTACAAAAATCCACACTGTATATTATGTGGTATTCCAAACAAAATTCCTTTTAGTCGGACACTCTGGACCTTTACTCTAAATTCTTACTGTTAATTGTTATTTTATTATTTTATTTATTATTGCCTATTGGAATTCACACTGTCCATATCACTTTCCTACTAAAACACAAAACACTTTCCTATTAAAAAAATTGATCTATGTTTGGTTATCGCTCACTCGTTGATCGCGTCAGGGCCTACAGGGTTGGTTTGGTCGCTTTGGTTTACTGTCCCCCACTGAAAATCAGTTACATGACTGAGTGGGTAGACTCTAAATATGAATTTATTTATTTTATTTATTTATTCCTAATATTTTCAACTGCAATTCTTAGTTTAAAAGAAACAAATCAAAAAGGTAAATATAATTTAACAGTTTACTAATGCACTTTTTTCACTGTTCTTTGGTAGAAAAAATATTTTTTA
Organism: Sweltsa coloradensis; assembly: GCA_024449915.1. Classification (NCBI taxonomy): domain Eukaryota; kingdom Metazoa; phylum Arthropoda; class Insecta; order Plecoptera; family Chloroperlidae; genus Sweltsa; species Sweltsa coloradensis. The sequence continues at coordinate 193,044 of JAMZAV010001315.1, forward strand.
TGTAACAAGCTATTTTCTACTAAAGTACAATGAAAAAGTCAGTAAACTACTATTAAATAATATAAGTCAATAATTATTGTCCTCTACGTTTGCCTCAATAGACGCAATATTCACCTCGAGTCCTTGATGACCGAGTTTCGGAAGTAAGTCCTTGAGAACTTGATATTGGAGAACTCGACGTCTTGCAGCGTGCTGTTGTCGAATGTGACGTGACTTAGAATCAGGTGGTGGAAGCGACAGTCTGTGAAGTTACTGTTGACCCACTGTACGTTGTCGACGCTGACGTTGAACGTCTCCCCGAGATAGAGCTTGTCGGAGAGCGTCTGAGTGTGACTAGAGTACTGGTCGGTCTTGAGCAGCTTGATGTAGTCCGGGAACCAGATGCTCAGACCGTAGTAGCTGGAACACAACGCAAAACACCAGTTAAAACACGGAGGGCGTAGTCGGATGTAAACATTAAACAGATAGATAGAAGATGATGGGACCCTCGTCGAAAATTCGAATAATACAGAAAAAACCAGTGACTTTGAAGAGCGAGTTTAAAGAAACACTGAATAACCACCTTGATTTTTATCCACTCTGGTACACATGCTCCAACAAAAGAATGCAGATGCTTGGAAGTGGTGGGGGTAGAATGAATGCGCAGTAAATGGAATGTCGCCTTTGTGTATGAAAGAGAAATATCTTTTACCAACGCAAGCAAAAATTATCTGTGCACATAGTTCCTCCGCGTGCTGAGCTAGCGTGAATAGAATTGACAAAGTTGTTGTGCTGGGAAAACAATTGCCAGCCTCCTGCATTCTTTCGTTGGGACCACTATACATACACACAGTCACTTTCAGTCAGTGCTTAATTTTTAATTGAGTGCGGTTAAATGCAGTATACCCATCTATTTTCATGGGTATATGCAGTATTCCTACCTTTTTTAAAACAAAACAAAAATGTAGCAAATATTAAATCCTTGGAAGAAACAAACTAAATGTTTCCCATAAATGATTGCAATTAATAATTTAGTGACTTCCTGTCTCAGATTGCACTACAAGCTGTCTTGAGGGGAAATGGCTTTGACCCCTTACGGCACACGCAAGTCCATACACGTTGATATTATCCAAATTGGTATACCCACCTTTTTCTGTACAAATTAACCACTTTATGAACTTTATTTTATCATTTTTACTATAAACTTTGTTGCTAGGATGACTCCAAAGACATTGTTAATATATTATATAACACATTTATTTAAAGAAGACTATTGTCTATTTAAGACGTCAGCTTGATTGCTAAAAAAAGACATACAAAAAAAAAACCTATGTATAAGCAAGCTAGATTTGAACAATCTGGACAGAGAGAAATGTATACCTAATGGAAGGTTTAACATACAGTATTGATTGTGAAATTGTGAGTAATACTGTTACATCAGAAGAACCAGAATAACTATTCATCTTCAAACACAGGATTTGAACCGAGAAACTTTTGCGATTCACTTACCCAAATGCGGCTGTGAACCAAAGGACTAGTAGAATCATGGTCACCTTCAGATGCGGTGGCATGAATAATTGCAGAAATGAATTCCAAAACTGAAACAAGAAGTATGTAACTTGAAGAACATTTTAATATACATATTGTTTACATAGTTAACTAGACGGAACCTTGTTGCCTACGGTATTTATTTATTTATTTAACGTCGACCCTATTCAGTTAAAAAACTGATTTTCAAAGGAGGTCAACTAAATAAAATTAGGCTACATAAGTGCAGATAGAAACAATGAACAGAGTTCAGTTAAGTTTGAAATAGTAACATTCACTCATTCAGTATTCAGTGGCATCATCAGGGGCAGATACAGTGGGGGGGGGGGGAAGCAATGCCCCCATGACAAAAAAAATGGAAATTTTGAACAATCATTATTTATTCATCGTTAAAAAGACGTGATATTTCATTATTTTATTGATGGTTTTCATTGAAAATGGAGTCGTTACCGAACTTAAGTGCAAAATTGCCCAATTTTGTGTGATTGTGCAAATTTGACGTTTGTTGCCATGCTTTATGTGTGTAACTAATCGAGCATCTAGCAAGACGCGCGCTCTGACGCATGCGCATGCCAGTCATAGACCGAACCAACAAGTTTATCCCTGCCATCCAAAACTGGTATATATAATATATAGCGGAATTTTAGACCCCCCCCCCCCCCCTCACCAATAACTGCCTTCCATGAAACCTCCCCCTCCCATAAATCGAGGCTAGATCCGCCCCTGCATCTTCAGTCTGCCTTTGAAAAAATGTTCTATGCTAAATTGAAAATATGATCAAACGTCAATATGTTACCATGTATGCTGTAAATTGTAAGCTCGACATGACGACAAACAAATTGATGCACACAAACTACATTGTTTTGGTATTGCATTCAGACCACCCCTTTTTCTAAAACGCACCAAATGCACTCTAAAAACCGTTTCCAAATTTTTTCACTTGCGCCGCTAAAAATGGGGGACTCCGCTCTCCATGCTTCGTCCCTTTCCCACAGACGTACATGCAAGAGCAAATCCCCCCCCCCCCCCCCATGATTATGTCCTAGATCCGTCCCTGGGCATCATTAGTTTCTACAGTAATAAAAGTCCCCACCTGGCCCAGGAACAATCAGCCTATCAGGTCTAGGACAACTCTGCTGTAATATAGCCGTTGTGATAACATGATCTACTTCACAATTTAATTAATCGGGAGACACTCCCGTAGGTGTTATTGATTTTATGTCATTCAATCCAGAAATTAAAAAAATTCAATAGTTCGATAACCCGCTGAGATGGATTTTTTAATGTCTGTATTGATTTACATAAAATATGATCTACAGTGTAGGTAGACGCAAACACTTAACAAAGCTGCCACAAAACACCAGAAACAGACAGAAAACTTTCTGAATTTTAAAAATACTACTGATACTTAACTATAATGTTAGGCCCTATATATGAGGCTATGCCCTGGCAATCTCCATAAACACTTCGTGTATTTTATTTATTTTATTTAAGTAAGCCTTCTACAGTGTTCACTCATATGCATGTCATATAGACATGCGAGTATTTGAAGTTGTCAATGAGGAAGATCTGTGGTAGCCTACCGGCACATATTATATTGCTTGCCTATTATAACAGAAGGGTGGATTGAACAGAATATGTTGGTAGGAAGAGGAACATTTTAGCACAAAACAGTTGATTGTGTCCTAGATATCGGTGTGCAGAATACCACTCAACCCGACATAGTTGGATATACAATAGTTTAAATACATTTAACAACAGTATAACTGAGTTTTGGAATGGTTTACCTAAGAGCCCAGATGAGTACAAAAAGTTTGTGAATGAAATTGTTGGTGTTTTAATTCTAAACTGCTAATATTATTGGGTCTACCTGGATGGGGAAGGAGACAAAGGGCTCGGCACTCACCAGCTCAATGCTGTAGGTCATGTCTGCGAGGACCGACTTCCCGGGCGAGGGGGGTGCGTTCATCCCCTTCCCTGTCGGCCGCTTGCTGGGCAGTTCCAGCTCGGACAGCTGATACTGCGCATGCGCTGCGGGGTTGTGCATGTTGTTGGTCTTGTAGATGCGCTGCACAAGAGTTGTTACATTATTAGCTGTAGATAAAACATTTCTTATAGCCACTTAACTAGGCTGTCACATAGGTACTCCACTTATGTATAGGCGCTCCACGCCAAGAAAGCAGTTGCGTGCGCTTTTAACGGGTGAATTGTAGCTATTCAGCAGGCCCAATTTAAAATAACGATCGCTGATTGGCCCGTCGAAAGCGCGCGCATCTGCTTTCTTAGCGTGGAGCACCTATATTATTTATTACAAAGCCAAAAAACACACATTATACAGCATTTATGGCATACAAAGATTAATATAACAAATAATATTATAAAAATTAATATTTGTCAATGTTAATATAATAATCACTGCCTCCTAGATGTTGCTCGTGGCTCCTCGTTAACGAGGCAGTGATAATAATTATTATTTTCAGACAGTTTTGTAAATCAAGTGAGGGAAAAATGTAAAGATAAGGAATTAACTTGTAAAATGATCAAGAAACTCTCTTAAATAAAATAGTACCGGTAAATGATTTTAATTTATTATTAAAGAGTGTAAGTGAATGAGTATTTAATTGATGCTCATACGTTACATAAGTGAGTTGGTCTTCTGTCGTAAACTGTACCGGTATGGTTAGATTTTGAGATGAAAATTTTTGTATTAGATATAGTAAAATGGAAATGGTAGGCATTATTTATGAGACGAGAGAGCTGAAGTCTACAATTCAACTCAAACAGCACTTTGATCATTCTGTTTGTGGCTCTTTGGGTGTGTGGGTGTGTGTGAACTATAAAAATAAGCCAAATCGCTGAATAGATTGCGCTGAAATTTTAAACAGAGTTTAAGGACGAGTTAACTGAGAACTGCTTACAAAATCAGCTAGATCCATTATGATTTACATCTACAAGAAATAATCAATTGAAAAATAGGCTACAAATGTGTAGGATTTAATTTAACAACAATGGTTTTGTTCTTGGAGAAATCTTTTTTTATTTTTTATTTGTCAGGCTGTAAATGCATGCAGAGACCAAGGTACCTATATCAAATCTTGCACGCTCAAGGTTCCCCCAAATTCCTCTGGAAGATAGAGTAAACCTTGCAATCTTTACACGTATTTTGTACTGGCTATGTTTTCATGGTATTGTATGCATTTCAAAACATGTTACTATATTTTTTTAAATACAATCCAGCAATTACAAAACATTTCTCAACAAGGGGATTGAACCCAGGTCTCCCTTTTTTCGGGTATAAGCGCGCCTTAGCCAACTAGACTAGGAAAACGCCAAAGCCGTTGTTAGACGAGTGAGCGAGTCATGTGTTGAGTACGCAGGAACATTTGCATTCAAGTTGATTGTTATATAAGGAATAAATAATAGGATTTTAAGTTTATTTGTTATAAGGGCGCGTCAACTGTAAGGTCATAATGCACCACTCAAGCCTATGATAAGCGAGGGAGGCCTTATGTAGGGTGAGGAAAGGGAATGTTACCGGTACTCAACACATGGCACATTTACTCGTTTACTCGTCTATCAACGAATTTGGCGTTCTCCTAGTATATTAAAAGGTTCTTGTTACCCTGGGCTCAAATAGAAAAACTATCATTTACTATAACAGGGTATCACATAAAAATTGACATCTATAAAAGAATTAACACATTCAATATTTTCATATTATCCTTATTCTCCAAGACCCTTGGAACATAAGCTTCATCTAATTAAACATTTTTAACTCTTTATTTAAAAATTGTCAATGGTGGTTATTATTATTATTATTATTATTATTATTATTATTATTATTATTATTATTTCTATTGAGTAACAGCCAATGCAGGAGAGTTCTTCGAGCGAGACTAACCTGGTAGACCATCATGGCCTCCACCTCCCTGCCGGCCTCGAGGAGGTAGCGCGGAGACTCGGGGAGCCAGATGAGGCCGATGACCGCCGCCAGCGAGGGGACGGCGCAGATGAGCAGGAACTGGTGCCACGCGCTGAAGTGCTCCTTGTTGTCGTCGATTACGCTGACGCCTAGAGGGGGGAAGCAGAGAGTAAGTGTCGGCGAGGGGACGACGAGGGCGGAAGAGGGGAAGCAGAGAGTTAGTGTCGGCGAGGGGACGACGAGGGCGGAAGATTTGATTTTATTTCAGTCCATTGATGCATACATACTATAGGCGCTCCACGCTCAGAAAGCAGATGTGCGCGCTTTTGACGGGCCAATCAGCAATCGTTATTTTAAATTGGAGCCTGCTGAATGGCTACAATTCACCCGTTAAAAGCGCGCGCACCTCCTTTCTTAGCGTGGAGCGCCTATACACATGTAGGATAATATTAAGCTAACATAATACTGTGGAAAGTAGTTAAAACAATGAAAACAATACATAAACACATTACACATACACATACATGTGAATTACAAATACATGACAACGCTCATAACACCAACGAGGTATTTCTTGATTTCAATAATCGGGAAACACTCCTGAGGTGTTATTGATTATATGGAAACAAATCCAGAAACGGAAAATCCACCTCAGCGAGGTATTGACAACTGGGAGACCCGGGTTTGAAACCTGGCTGAGATGGATTTTTTTAATCTGGATTGATTTCCAAAAAGTGTTGAGGTGGGTTATAGTTGAAGGAATAAATTTGAATTCTTTACATTTTATAGCATTGACACCAATTGATAAATTAATTATGAATCTATTAATGGATAGACGCGAGCCAATATTTGGCAATCTAGTCTGCTGAGCTAGCGACTTGTCACTCCCACTCTTGTGCTTGCAGTCCGCTAACATATTCCAGTTCTCAGCTGGCCGTGAATGCATCGTTGCAACCGTAGTCAGCACAGAAAATCGATGCTGACAAAGTGAAATGGCTGCTGGATTGGCATGCAACTGATAATGGTCAATTTAATCAATTATTCATATTAGATTTGGTTGGTTTCAATTGCTTGGGCTATTCTACTTCTCTTCAATGGACCTATAAAATTATATTTATTGTTTAAACGTTATAAGTTTTGTAGCAGTGGTACTTGAGTGATACTTTGCATACATACACTTTTTTTAGAGATTCACTTTGCATGAATCAACTACTCTACTCTATATTATATTGTGACTTCAGTAGAAAATCTGCAATTTCATTCTTTTTTTAAATGTAGATTCTTGAATATACGTAACAGATATTAAAATTGAACAGTATCATCAAACGGCAACCCTAGTCTTCACTGGTTGACTGGATATATAGCTGGAAGAGACAGAATACACAAGTGTGCTTACCTGTCCTGGGTATGATGGCCCAGGCCATGAGCGCAACGAAGACGCCTCCGAGAGCCCAGAACATGAGGAGCCAGCTGAGGTACTTGGCTCGCTCGGACTTGGTGAGGAACTCGGAGTAGTATGCAAACACCACCGGCAGCGACCCTCCAATACTGTTAACACACAGACACACGTTTAGCTTCACACCTAGCAGGATACCTTTCAGTGGGAACAAACCATTCACTTTCTTTCATCGTCGACTTGCATTGGTGTAGCAACTTGCCTAAACCCTGCATACTGTATAAATATTTTGATATTTAATACAATTCCACCTATGGGAGTGTTTCCCGACTAACCAATTCGAGAAATAGATATTTTGCTTTACACTTTGCAATAACAGCTTATTAAGTATTTCCATTTTATTATTAGTAGGGATATTATTTAAGAAAATTTAGAATTAAAAATCAAGTTTTGACTCATAAAAATGTGCACTTTGTTGTGTTTTGTTAATAAATTGTTTTAAATATAAAAATTTAAATTCATTATGTATTGATAAGTAAATATTTCTGATTTGGTTAGTCGGGAAACACTCCCATAGGTGGAATTGTTAATATTCTGAAGTTCAGATATATAATGCAACTAGGTACATTATTCAGAAGTTACAAAGTTACCGTCTCGGTAGTCTAGTTGGCTTAGGCGCCTACCTGGAATGTGGGAAACCCGGCCGGGATTGATTTTTTAACTTCTGAATTGTATTAAATATTAAGTAAATATTTGTTTCATGTATTGCTATTATAAATACAAAGCCTCATTTGTAGGAATCAAATAATATTTAATTTGTATAGCTTAAAAATTTTGTTTGAGATATTTACGAAGCCATCATTTTTTGTGTTTTAAAATTTTAATGGTGATTCTAACTGTTCACTATTCAGAAACCGGTCTTGACATTAATAGCAGGCCTATTATTATTTATTAGGCTCCCACATATTTTTCTAAATACAATATTGTAAAATCTAGAGAATGGGGAAGGGAATGTTATGATTTATTTAAATGTCGCAAATCATTTTTGTCGTTAAATTCAAGTATTGTCTTTCATGCTGAATGCATATTTTGTCATTAATAATTTGCAGCAAAGTGGATAAATTTGCTAATTTTCCTAATATTAAATACATTATTAGCTTGATTTTTTTTTTTAAAGTTGAATTTCATGTGAGTCATACCAAGTCCTAGTTCTACAAGTCTAGTCCAGTGAAGCATAAAGTTACAACATGAAATTTGTTTTCAATTTTTTCCCTTCATTTAAATCCTAATTTGTTACTAGATTAAAAACTGAATTGTACTTTTACAATACTCAGTACAATACACATATGTGGAGAGGTACTTACCCGACCGCACTGCAGAACCTCGCCGTCATGAAAGTGCCGTATGTGGGCATGAAGGCGGCTATGATGCTGAACATCGCGTTGACGCTGAGCGCCGACAGCAGCGTCCGGCGTCTGCCCATCCTGTCCGAGAGGTTACCCCAGACGATACCCCCAATCATCATTCCGATGAAGGTGATGGCGGCTGTTGAAGAGAAAAACACGTTACGTTAGTTTAGTTGGGAAATTTTCTTTACGTTCGGTTTTATTTAACGTATATACTATTCACTTATTAAAACTGATTTACAAAGAAGGACAATACATAATATTTTATTATCTATAATACATTGTATTCATTGTTTCATATATTCACAAAACATTTGTGTCTGCCCACAACATTAATAATTAGTTGTTTTCTTTTTTAAGAGGCACTTATAATTTTATAGATTCCAACTACGTCTGTTAATAATTTGTAAGCGTGTATATGTGCAAACATAATATTCCGTAACTGTCCCCCACTGAAAATCGGTTATATAACTGAGTGGGTAGACTCTAAATACAATTTATTTTATTTATTTAAAGTAGCAGTTTTTTGCATTTTTTTTTATTAAATGGATAGAATCCTCCCATAGAAGCCCACTTCTCTGAATCGAGCTGCTATTACGCCATGGTATTTGCTCTGTTCATAATGTTTGTAGAGGGATGATCTGCCATCTGTACAAACTCAACATATTCCACACCAGTGCATTGCCGGAGGCTGTGTACTGTCCTAGATACTAATATGATACGTTGCCACGAGAACCGGTAGACTAGATCTCATCTCAGCTACTAAGAGGTGAGGGTGGGGTGATGGAAACTGAGCTCTCTTTAGTCTTTACACTGCACCACAATATTGCAATATTAGCTTCGTCATTTTAAATGCCCAAGCATATCTGGTTTTACTGTAACACTTTAGTAATAATTCATAGTCGTCCCCTTACCAAGGGGATTTCCTCGTTAGTTTTCAATTTTTTACGCAAGTTAATTTTTCATTTAAAAAACACTCATTAGCAACAAAAGGCACCGATTACCTGCGGTTTCCTTTAGTTTATCGAGTGATTCTATTCCTATTAGAGTATGTTTCCTTCTGTCCAATGTTTGGTCCCCTTCCCACATATGAGAATAATCCAATAATTTTAATAATAACTTAACTTGTACGCTGTATTGATTCGCTATACATTTTAATGTAAATATTATGAATAATAATTATAATAATATTAATTAATATTGTTCGCTCGTCCATGATGTCGGCGCCTACAGGATCCTACTTGGCTGGCTTTAAATTTAATGTCCCCCACTGACAATCAGTTACGCGACTGAGTGGGTAGACTCTAAATACGATTTTATTTTATTTATTTATTTTTCCGTCCATCCGTGTCACATATCGTGATAAATCGAGTTAATTCTGTTTCTTTACTTGAACGTACCGACAGATTCATCTCAAGCATCACCCGCGAAACTGATTAGGGAGGTCCGAGTTCGATTCCAGCCACCACTGAAAGATTTCTTCAGATCAGGATCGAGTCAACAATCATTGGGCATTCCTTCACAACCACCCTTCGCCTTCTAAATAAGTTCGACCGATTCATCCCTGGTTTACTACAACAAATTTAAAATTGCTTATCCTTGAGAGATAACGGGACACCTAGCTAATTGTGTGCGTCTGGCCATGCACTATGCAGACAAGACGGAAGTTAGTGTCCCCGACTCGACAACAACGAGTCTGGCTCGGTGACAAGACCTTGCAAATTGCAACGATATTATTTTTAGTGGTGTTGCCACAACATTCCTGATATAAAGGCCTAGCTGTTCAGATCGATACAGCTGCATTGTACGTGTCCGCATCGCTGCATGGGCCGCTCTTCCCTAGTGCTTTACGACAGATGTTATGCACTTAGAGCACATAAGCATAGAACATAGATATGTGCTTTGTGTGTCACGCCTCTCGAGAGAAGCTGAACACGACGTCCTATTGAGATGCGATGTTTTGTTGGCATCAAGGATGTGTTTGTGAAGAGTTTGAACAATCTTTACCCGGCACCTCCACCAAAACAATTCAACGAGGCGGATCAATTTATAAGCTTTATAGATTGATAAACTCACCTTATAATTCACTGCCAAGCACGGGTACGAGAGCACTCTAAAGAGGGAGCGAAGCTAGATCGCCGAGGAAGAATACAAACATGAAATAATTCGCCTCGTTGATTGTTTTGGTGGAGGAGCCGGGTCAAGATGTTGCACAAAGACATTCATTATCATTCTTGATGCAGGGCACTGCCAACACAACTTTGTGTATCACGTCCCTCGATAGAAACCGAACTCGACGACGATTGAGGTGCGATGTTTTGTCTGCATCAAGGATGAAAGAATGTTTTGTGAAAAGTTTTGAACATCTTGACCCGGCTCCTCCACCAAAACAATCAACAATGCGAATTAATATATGTTTGTATTCTTCCTCGACGATCTAGCTTCGCTCCCTCTAAAGTACTCGCGTTCCCGTTGGTAGTGAATTATAACGTGAGTTATCAATCTATGAAGCTTATACAGTGACCCCGTTTACATTAGTTTACAATTTTCATAGACAGGCTAACTCGATCCGTCAGATAGTTGATTGCTTATGGATGACTATTGCTTGTATCAAATGTCCAAGAAAGCTTTAGAGAGGGAAGGAGGAATATCCGTACAATTCAGCCATAAGATTAAAATTTTAAAAAAGATTCAAATTAAATTTTTGAGTGGTGATTTTAAAAAGATTGTTCCAACACACTCTTATCTTCCATTTGATTATAAAGGGAAAATGGTTTTCGGAAATAACGTTTGGTCCACGATTTTTTTCGGCAAACTGTACAAACTTGCCTTTAATTTCATGAAGGGGGAGGGGGGGGGGGAAGGAGGAGGAGTAGGAATGTTCCAGCTTGTAAATACAGTTACAGTTTGGTTTTAACTGCATCCCAACCGTGTGTCACAGGTTGGGACTTCGGTTCATATAACACTCATCATCATTGCCCGAGTTCGTTGTGCGTTGAACTTCGGTGAACTGTTGTCATCTGCGTCGTCAAGATGTAAAATCTACTCATATTTCAACAATGGTATAATGATAATTGTTTATATTGGACCCCATCACAATGTTTTATTTTATATGACATATTACCAAGTATTTATCCTATTCGACAGAGCAAAAAATTGATAACCACAGCAGAACTTGAACTCTTGTAAAACTCCTTGCTGTGTTTGTGTGAATCCTTTCCAGAGAACGTGCCCCTTTTATAAAGTAACCAACTGGGTATAGTATAATATACTCTAGAGTGTGAGGATACTGTACTGAGAGAGACACTCATGAGGAGTAATCATTTTAGAGGTTCAATCCCTAGATTCGCCACTAGCTGGAGCAACCCCCTTCAGATGCGACTGTGGCTGGTATCGAACCAGCGACCTCTCTCTAGCTATAGCTACCTCTATCGGTCACCCGACACACGTGACGACACAAACCACGTGGGCCACCGCCTTGTCACACATACACCGCCTTCTCTAGCTGTGACGTCACAAACCACGTGGACCACCGCCTTGTCACCTTGTCACACACAATACACCGCCTCCTCTAGCTGTGACGTCACAAACCACGTAAGCCACCGCCTTCTCACACACACAATGCACCGCCTTCTCTAGCTGTGACGTCACAAACCACGTGGGCCACCGCTTGTCACACACAAGTCCGTGAATAGACGCGTGAGTACGGATGTCCCGACTCAAATAATACGAGCGCAGCTCATCGGGAACTTCGTGACGACAATACCGTGACTCCTTGTTGTAATCTGGGCTGTGAGGTGGGGGGCGTGGGCTTCAAGTGAACGTGGCTCAGAGCGTTGCCCACAGCTCACCGACTTTGAACCAGGATGATTGCCAGAAGACGAGCAGAATGTTATCGGCCTATATATGCCATTCAATTTTAAGTATGTTAATTTCTATTCAATTTTAGAAGAAACACAATTTGCCCTTTACTTGTAAGTTTTGCCTACTTTCAAGGGATAATTACAACAACAACAAATATTTTGAATACCTTAATTTGATTTGATTTGCTTAACGTCTTATATTAATGCACTAAGGCTATTCGAGACGATGAGTGGTGATAGATGAGGATGAAGTATGAATAGAAGGGAGGAGGGGAAACCCGGTACAGGCACGTAGCCTACTCCTTTCGAAAAGTACCAAGGGGACCAACGGCTTTACGTCCCATCCGAAAGGACGGTGTAACCTTTTCAGTCATAGGTTCCTCCACTAACCCGCTTAATTTTCATTGGGGGTGTCGAGGGCGTCGAATCGATTTCCTTCTGTGTTGTAACATTGAACCCACTCCATCAGTTTATCCTATCCAGACACGTTCTAGAGATCTATAGACACTTTCTCACCTATCCTGACTTATTGTTTTACTTTGTAGATCAGATTTTATAACTGAATATGTAAAACCATTAACAAATCCATGTTAGTTGTAGTTATCGTTAAGCTGGATGCTACAGGTAGCAGCTTTGTGAGCATCCTCAGGTCATTGGTCATTACTATTTAGGCTACTAGACTCCACGCCACAGTAATTAATAAACTCATACTTGGGGAAGGAACTTTTTAAAAGAACGAGTTCCATTTTCTCGGAACTTTTTAAGGAACTTGATCCCTTTTTTGGTTGAGGAACTTTTAAGTGATCAAGTTCATATTTTCAAGGAACTTTTTAGAAAGTTCCTTAAAACGTTCCAGTTACAATTAAGTAGCCAATTTTGTACTTAGAACCACTTTTCAGTATTCGTTAGCAAACAACTTAGCCATTATGTATCATTTATAATTTTCATATATCATACGTATATCATCTGATTCATGACCCTACCGCTCACCGTGCTCTTTGACAGCCGTACGCATGCTTGCAAGTTGTACGCCAGCCACTCTGCAGTCGCATTAAACAAACTAAAAAGTAAAAGGGAACTTTTTAAAGGAACTTTAGTTCCTTTTTATGAGGAACTTGAAATTTTTAGAGATTGGGGTGTAAAAAGGAACTTGAACTTTATAAAAGTTATTTTTTTAATTGATGAACTGAATCTGTTAAAAGTTCTTTTTTAAAAGGAACTTCCCCAAGTATGAATAAACATTATCCCTCTCCGAAACCGCAACTAAATCTCGCCTGATAACAGTGTTTATTAGGTGGCACGGATCATTTGAATCGTGTAATTGATTCTTGAGATGAAATATTTATAAACTAGTACCATCAGTACAGTACCAACAGCTAAACGTACAAGTACTTCTCAGAATTGCCTTCCTTGGACCGAAACAATCTCACAATATTATTATTATCTTGTTGTGGCGGAGAAGAATAAATCGTGGTTGAGATTCGCTATAATCACTTCCTCGTCACGATTGTCCTCGATGCCACGAGATAGGACTTCTCTCTGTCGCTGTATCGCGGCGTACTTGCATGCTCCCGATTGATTTTTCTGTTTGATTGAGGGGGGGGGGGGGTCCCCGAGGGAGTCGGCGGGAGAGCCCTCCAAGCTAAACTAGGAGCACTTAGCAGTGACAGTAGTGTGTTGTAGCATTGCAGGCAGATGCAAAGCTTTTAGGGACAAACATTAACTTAAATGTAAGCCGAAATAAAGTCAATTGAAATAGAGTTCAGCCGCTCACACTTGATATAGGCGTAGACTAAAACATAAGGGTTCAGTGATGCAAGCAGAAGTGTGATGAGTGATGTAAAATGTGTAAATCAGGTGACACAATCTTCACTGATTATCTTTGTTTAACATTTACGTGTATTACCTGTACTTATTGTTTAACGTGTCTGAATAAAAATTGAAAAATTGGGGGGGGAAATGCGCTGATGGGAGTGTGCGGACGCTTATCGTTATTACTTATCAGGTCAGGATGGGTCGGGAAGAAAGTAATACTTATGTGGATTCAAACCCTCGCAGGCGCGTCGGAAGTCCATTTTTCCAGGGGGGGCGAACTTTACCAGGAAAAGTACATGCTTCCATACATAGTTACATATGGTTACATAATATGCAACTAATGTCCTTGAGTCAGTGGCGTATGCTGGAATATATTTCGGGGGGGGGGGGCTTGGACGAACAACGCAATGGAGGGGGTGCCCCCACAATAGCGCCGCAGGCAATTTTTTGAAAAATACTTATTTTTTAAGTGGTTTTTATGTGTTTTAGAAGTAGCTAAGGGGCTTTGCAGAACGAAAAAAATATATATAACAGATGGATGAAATTTTTTACGTAAACCTAGATGATTTTATAAGAATATAACATTTAAGCTGGGATTTCGGGGGAGGGGGCGCCCAAGGCCCCCCCCCCCCCACCCGGATACGCGGTGCCACTGCCTTGAATATTGGTAGCATTTTAGTGGTGAAAAGTACCGAACACTTTGCGACGATAGTTTTGTTTACAAACTTAGTAATACAGATTTGGTCTATCTCTATAGCTATCACGCTGGCTAGCTTCTTATGAAGGAGTAGCAGATGACAGCCTTCAAAATCTTTGCAGATGATCTCATTTGAGAACGATTCTCCCTTGTAACACGTTTTAGGGCACTAAAAGATCGTTCCGCGGTTGCTACCGATATGTACAGTAGCGGTCATCGCGACTCGCGAGACTGCAGCGGTTTCCTCTTTCTCTCGATTTGTGCTTGTTTGCGGGGGTGGGGGTGTGGGGACTTTTTGTGCCAAGAGACATTCACCCACCGTCTATGGATACATCCAAACCCAAAAAATATACAATATCTGACTGACATCTCTTAGATACTGTCCATCCTTACAAGAAAGTGCGAAGCTATAGTTACACTAATCAGTATTTGATACCCCCACAATAGCGCCGCAGGCATTTTTTTTTTAAAATACGTATTTTCGTAGTGGTTTTTATGTGTTTTAGAAGTAGTTATGGGGCTTTCTGAACGAAAAAAAAGAAAAGATAAAAGATGAATCATAACGAAAAACGCGCGTACTTTGGTTAATAGTTGATTTGTCATTTTTCTAGGGGGGGGCGAGAAGATACTTTTGCCCCCCCTCAGTAAGCTCAGGGGGGGGGAAATCTACCCCTCTGCCCCCCCCGGCTCCGACGCCGCTGAACCCACGGCCCTTCGCGCAGCCAGCAGAAGAGAGGAATCAGTCAGGATAGAGGTGGCCTGGCCTCATCGCCTTGCACACGACAATGCAACTAGGAAGTTCTCTTACTAAGCTCTCTCTGGGATCGGTGCCAAGAGCGTCGCGACGTCAGGGACCAGCCCAGTGACGTCACACGACGCGTCAGAGAGCTCTACTCGCCCGGAGTCGAACCCAGGAACGCGCGAAACACTAACTCAAAATACTTGTTTCATCAGTTCGTTCCTGGTTTGAACGTATGAATCAGAGCCTGGTTCGAAATATGTTGTGGACTGTAATTACCACCAATTTAATTTGTCTGTACTTAATTTGATTACTACTTACTCATCTTCGAAGTGGGAAACAAAAATTGTAAACTCCAAAAGTCATTGATTACTTTTTTAATTGGAGCCTAATAACTTCCAATGAAAATGTAACCTCTTCGGAATGATATATTTGATCCGTATAAGTGTTTACCTTCCTTCCATCTAAACCACACATAAACTGTTAGTTTCTACATTGTTGAGATAGTTTACAAATCTCTTGATTTGCACTGACATGCACAAGTACTTGCTCCTAGTTCGAAGCCGCCTCTCGACCATACTCTTCCAAGTAAACCAAACGAACCTGACTTCTGGGAGCGAGTACAGACTATCACAGGGCAATGTTTGTAGAAAAGACCTAACTATGGTGGCTCGCCGCGCAAAAAGTTGTTTGATACTTATTTCAGTGTACATTGCAAGTAGCTATAGAATTAACATTTTAAACGATGTGTACATCCTTATGAACAGAACTGTAGAACATAATTATGGTATTTTGTCGACTAGTTTGCCTGGCTTACAAGATAAACAGGTTGCAAGTTTTTTATCAGTCATCCAAACACAAAACATTAACTACTTACTTTGACCTCGACTTTAGGATTTTTTCTTAAAATCACATTTTAAAACTATCGACTTTAATAAGTCATTTCGATCATATTTTGATAAATTTAAATATAATGAGATATGGGACACAACACGTAGCCTGCTCCTGTTGGAAAGTACCTAGTAACGAGCACCGACAGAAATGGCACCACCAGACTTTTGTTCTGGAGGTTGTTGGTTTGATTCTCGTCCCGTGCAATCCCGGGCTGAAGATTGCAACAGAAAGAGGGAGGGGCTGCCAACCAACACGTACATGCAAAGTCGTTGCCTGGCCTTGAAGCCAGGTCTCCCAGACAGAGGGGCGTGGGCTCGAATCCCGTGCGAGGCTCGAGTTAATGTTAATGTATGCAAAATTGTTCATTTCCCGCATTCCCATCCCATGGCTGTTGAGAGGCGTTGCTGAAACTACTGCCGCTTTGTCATTTGCCAACGTTAAGCTACATAATCCCACTTCTTTTGTTGTAGACCCTGTGGGGAATGTAGTTTTCGAAATTAATTAGAATTCGCGAAATTTTGTATTTGCTTCTTACAGTATTTGCTATTTTATGTGCTTTCCGTACACTTCCATTGACTTTCATGAATTGTTTACTTTTAAACCCAGGGTAGATGAAAAGGTTTTGTTTTCTGGGCCCAAGGTGCTCAAGGGCACACTGCCTCCTAGGTGTTTTTCATATGGCTCGTGAGGAGCCACGACGAGCATCTAGGAGGCAGTGGTCGTGCACATACCCCGCCTGGGACTCGAACCCAGAACCTCGG
Organism: Sweltsa coloradensis; assembly: GCA_024449915.1. Lineage (NCBI taxonomy): Eukaryota > Metazoa > Arthropoda > Insecta > Plecoptera > Chloroperlidae > Sweltsa > Sweltsa coloradensis. The sequence continues at coordinate 210,064 of JAMZAV010001315.1, forward strand.
GCTCGAGCACCGAGCCACAAGACAAACATTCACCAGATGTCTTATGCTTGAACCCTGTCATCATCCACACTTGGTAGTCTAGAACTAGGACAACAACAGATGGAGCGACTCATGATCGACGCCGGCTGTCACTACATGCGTGCAGTCAGTACACATGACATGTGTACTGCCAGTACAACATGACATGTGTGCTGCCAGTACAACACGCGTGTTGTTACGTGATGCTATCATCTCTTTAACATGCACCGCACACATTGGGAGCGATACCCCACCCAACAAGAGTTTCACTTGCATGTTATGGTTCGGCGTGCGTGCAAAGCAAACTTAAGACTCGACCTTGGAGGTGCATTCTATACAAAGAAGTCTTGATGCAGTTTAGTCTCATCATGAGGACCTCACGTTTTCTATGCGACAGAGTGCGGTAAAATGAAGAGCGACCACAGACGACTTTCAGGAGTTGTTTCCCTCTGAGAAATATATACGCTACTCGTCTTTATATAATATGATTACAGGCTCAAATTTTGAAGTAACTTATCAATTGTATTATATGTGTTGGACAGGCACGGCCATCTTAGGTCTTCCTCCCTCCTGCGCGTGTCTTCCTGCGTCGTATACACTCGACACCTCACTGCCCTGCACTCGAGGTGTAAATGTGTGCACTACAGTTGCACGTTTCTACACCTTACTACACCGAGGATGGCACTAGCATGGCCAAAGATATCCCATATAGTAGACTAGATTAGCAGTCAGCGGTCCACTTCCGGGACAATTGGAAGCCATCTTGAATGGGTGAGTTGGGAGCGATAAATCGAAAAAATATTTTTAAAGATGGCCGCCAGTTTGACAGGTGAGCATATTAGACTTTGACACCAAATGATTACTAAATTCCCTTATGCAATAACTTTGCATTGTTTCTGTTTGTTCAATACCATGCTGCACAAGCTAAAACCATATCAAACAATCCAGTAAAATACTTTATTGCATTAAAAAAGCATAAATTAAAACGCCAAACCGCCATTTTAATGGGTGGGATTGACGCTTCAATTTGGTACGCTCGCGCCTGTGCGGAGGTATTGGAGACTGCTAATCTAGCCTACTATAGGTGTTGAGATATCTATGAGCATTGCACACCCTGCACCTCCCAGCACGGGGCTACGCTACGGTGTAAAAGTACTCGGTATAACCAGCAAGTATTGTTGTATAGTTTGGCCGGACGCCATCGTACACATCCTCCACGTTAGCGCGACCCTTGAAACTGGTGTAAACTAACCCAACACCCGAACAAATGCAACATTGTCACTGATATCTGGAACGCGACGGCTCGTGTGAATAGACAGTGTTGCGCATTCATCCCGTAGCCTAGTTCTGTCTGGGCGTCCCTGAGGAAGCAGACGACGCGCATTCATCCCGTAGCCTAGTTCTGTCTGGGCGTCCCTGAGGAAGCAGACGACGCCTGCTAGGAGTTATATTATTTAGGGAGGCGGTCTTAGGTCGTGCCTGATGATGAAGGCCTACATGGGATCTAGTAATGTCGAGTGCTTCTGCTCCTCTCACTGTTTATGGACATTGAGTATAGAACCTCTATGGGGTAGAATGCACTATAAGCAGGAATTTAAAATCAAATCCCATGGGTTTTGAACCCGGATAAATATTTAAATCCATGATCAGACGTTGTTTTAGTTGCATATCTTCAAAACGTGCCCTACGGTATCTATAGCTTGTTGGTGGCCATAGCGCCGTATAGGGATAGTTTGCCTCCACATTACATAATACTGCCTCCACATTACATAATCATAACGGCCATATTCTCGTGGTATTATGTTGTTGAAGACTAACAAGTGGCTCTCGTGATCACAGAGATTAGTATCGACTCATGACGTCAGAGCTACAAGTGGGGGTCCCGGGTTCAATCCTTGGATCTTACAATACCGGGATATTGCACAATATATAACTGGTTCTACATGAGAGAGTGTTTACATTATACTTGAGTTGACCTCTTCCTGTGCCTTGTCCTTGTACTAAACTAGGATGTACCGTGTTCCTAGGCAGAGGCGACGTAGACTCCCAGGTCCCTGGAGCATCACCTTCCAGACATGCCAGTGCCACCACCCCGTGATGAGATGGACACAAGGTAAACGACGTGATTACGTATAGAGTTCAGAGATTAGAGGTTTCGAAAGTTTCAAAGTTCCAAGAGAGAAAACGAGATTTTTTTCTTGTATGAAGTCAAATTGGTGATCTCGCGTCGCTTATATGAAATAAAACTGTCTCGGAAACTACATCATCTGGCGTTCATGACCAGATTGGGTATAGTTTGGTTATGAGACGAGAGTAGAGACTAATTAACTGTGGTGCGGCCTATAGTATAGTAGTTATAGGGCCTATAGTGACTAGTAACTGGTTAACACGAGGTGAGACATGACAACATCGAAGATAGTTTCAAGATATCCCTGGAAATGGCCGCACGTTGCTCACTCTTCCGTACACGCTCCGATGATCAAGATATGCGCTCAAGTACGTGAAAGCGATGCATGTGTGTGCGCGTTAATTAAACTTTCAATTTCGTTTACACAATACAATGGAATTTTATCGACTTCCCGTTGTTAGGTGAGTGAATTCAAGCTATGATGTGTGACCACACATTGCTATAGCTCGTTGGATTTAATCCCATCCCACACCCTCCTCTTAGGACTAGGAGAGTCATGTAGGAGCAGGACGCCCGTCTAAGACTACTTAATGACGAGTTGTTGGTGACAACAAGACAATGCGCGACGAGAAACATATATATTGCTAATCATCGTCTGTCTCCAAAACCAAAACCCCCACATTAAACATTTACGAGAACGTTAAAGGTTGGATAATGAGCTGTATTTGACACTTTAAAACAGATAGGTTCACACAAACTGGATACATTTATACCAGCAGCTTTTCAAGATTGATTATTTCAATTTTGATTCCGTGATGTTGGCACAGTTTAAATTTGATCAAATTTTATTTTATAACATCCCACACAAACGGATACTGAAGTAAATAATACACTAGACTAGGAACTAGATTACGCGACTCTCGCCTAATAGTAGCCCTACAAATAAAACAACAAGAGGAATATGATGTAGGATGTAAGATGAAGTGGATGTATGAAGGAATATAAAACTTGTGTGCTTGCCCAGGAATTATGGAATTAAATTTGGCAAATAGCGGAAAAAAATGAAACACAGCTGAATTTTTTTCCAATATGCTGAGTTGGGTATGTAGTTTAACATACTCAAAGTCCCCACCTGTACCGCGTGAGCTTCCTTATAATATGACCTTGAAATGACCCCGAGAAACGTTTGTTTAGTTTTATCTCGCAAATGGTAGAAATAAGAAAAAAATACTTCAAGCAAATATTGTTGTACATTTAATTGTCTACAAAAAAGTTCCTTACCTATTTTATCGCTAGTTCACTCCTTCCTCTCCAAAATCAAGGAAAAGGTAACCCACGTTTTTGATAATTTCAGAAATCTGGCAACAACGCTTTAAAAAAAACAAGTTAAAATGTCTTGCAAACTTGGTTGTGACCAGAGTGATTTTAGGGTGTTTTCTCAGATCAAGATTGACTGCTGTTCTTGGTTGTAGTTGTGACTGACGTATTGAATAAGGCGTGGCTATCATTGGCGAGTGTATGTCAATTTCAAGTGGGATTGTATAGGGGATGAAAAAATCAACTCCCATGATGCTTACATTGTCGGCTGCAGAGCTTTAAAGAAACAAAATGGAAAATAAATTGGCGATGTCAAACTAAAGATCGAGTGCAGACTTTAGCAAAGGTAAAAATTCTTTAAAAATTCAAGGTCATGTCGTAGCCGCTGATCCTCTGCAACTTTTTCAGCGCATATCAGTTTCCGTGAAATCGCAAGAAGATTTAGAAAGTTATTTTGAGTATGAATTGTTACCTTACCCATTCTCTCTGTTTGATAAAAATGGAATGAGAAAAACTAATAAGGCACCTATTATATATATTCAATATTTGAAAAGAATCAGGGAAATACAGTCCCAACTGGCAGTTTCTACGTAATATATGGAAGTTTGCTCTTCCATCGTTTTGTGTGGCCCGCTGGGGGAACTTACAGGATCCTATTTACTACAATTATTCAGAAATTAAAAAAGTCCGCCCCAACCGGGAATTTTTAATTTCTGAATTGTAGTAAACAATATCAATTACACCTACGGGAGTGTTTCCCGACTAAACAAATCGAGATACAGGATCCTGTTTGAAGTATACGTTTCTTACATCAAAAGACACTATGGAAACAAATGTTGTATTGTTTTTTATGGATATTCAGAAAAAAACTTGTGATACAAAAGTATCCGAAAGATCTCGTAGATATTCCAAAAAGTTTTCTCCGGATATAGAATTTCACGAGAAAATGAACATAATTGCGGCTCAAGAGAACTTCTTGTCCAATAGTCATAATAAGAACAAGCTGATTTCCTTCATTATGAAAAAGTTCCTTGAAAATGACTTTGAAGTCAAGCATGCTGATGGAGACGCTGATACTCTGATTTTTCAAACTGCTATTGACTGTTCGATGTCTGAAAAAAACTGTGTTATAGTTGGAGAGGACATAGACCTACTTGTGCTGTTAACAGCAACTGCACCTGTAGAATCAGAAATATTTTTCATAAAACCGGGAAGAAGCAAGGTGGCAACTATGCTGTATTTGTCACATAGTAATAAACCTCTTCTTAATTAAGGATAACATTTTCTTCCTATACACGCTTTCTCAGGATGTGATTGTACCTCTGCTATTTTCAACAAGGGAAAAATATCATTATGCAAAATGCTGGAAAATATAGAAGACCTTGTGAAAGGAAGCAGCTCAAACTTTTGAATCTGAAACGGCTTTACAAGAGGAAATAGCCGAAGCCGGAACAAAACTTTTCCTTGGTCTATACGGTGCATGATCACAGAACCGCTGAACAAACACTGTTTTAAATGTTTCAAGAAAGGTGTTGCAGTCGGGAAGAAACGTTTATCTGTTTTGCCGCCTACTCAAGTCTCTGCCAAATTGCACAGCCTTCGTGTCTACCATCAGGTGCAATTGTGGAAAGGGAATAAACTTCTTCCAGAAAACTGGGGCTGGTGTTTAGAACCTTGTTTTCTCCAACTCCATCAACCTTGGGGCCAGCACCACAACATATCTTGGACTCACTTTTTTGTGGTTGCTTGAAAGGATGCGGTGAAGCCTGTGGGTGCCGAAAAACAGGATTAAGGTGTTCAAATATTTGCTTGGTTATATTTGGATTAAGGGCGCGTTAACCGTTAGGTCATAATGCACCATTCTAGCCTAGGATATGGGAAGGAGGGGCCCATGCTGATCAGAACCAGCCATGAGTAAGGGGAGGAAGGGGGGTTTCTCATGTCGCGGTCGTCATCGTCGTCGTCATCGTCTTTGTCATCGTTCGTTGTTTCACTGTCAACGTCGTCGGGGAGGTCGTCAAGGGAAGGGGGAGGTGTCCCCGACAACGATTGGCATAGCTCGCTTCTAGTTTCGAGGTGTAATATACACCCCTCGTACTAGCTGATGTTTGCGAGGTGGACTTTTCTCTTGAATCGCCTTGTACGATTAGCAGAGCCATGCTCTGGCCCAATTCTACCCCGAGCCCAGACGGGGGCGTGCACTGCAGTGGAGTTTCGTGTGAAAGCGCAGGAAGGCTTGAGATAAAGGACGACGAAGATGTCGATGACGTTCAGGAAGAGGATATTGAACATGTTTTACCGCAATCATCGTTCGAGAAGGAAGAAGATGGAGAAGATGCAAGTCGCAACACCGACAGAAGTGGTCGAGATGATGACGGCAATGATAATGAACCGAGTACCGTCGATTATCAAGTCAAAATGAAACGTCAGATGATGAAATGGGAATCGAGGAAGCCGATGAAGAGACACATGGAGCGACCAAGAGATTAAAATTCTAACAGACTACCCTACTGGCCTATACTGGGGATACATTCCACATACAGAAACGCGCCTAATTCTATACGTCTAGGGTGGTGTGGAAACTATCATACGAGAATGTATTCAATAAACACGATTATAATGCAATAAACATTTCCTGATTGTTGATTACATTTACTTTTATTGAGCTGAAGCTAACCCTCCCCTCCCTCACGCCACCTAAATAAAACCACACCCTCTTTCAATCAACTGTTGACACCTTATTTTACCTTGTCAAAGTGTGAGAGCATGTTTTATGTAAATACAATATGCATTTTAAAATCATTTTTCATAAGAATTTCTTACAATTCACTATTTCCATTAAAAGTTGATTTTTAAATCTTGGATTTTAAAGGGGAAGGAGTGATCTGGTGAAAAAATGGATTTGAACTTTTTTGTGAGAAATTTAGTATGAAACATTATTTGTTTGAAACATTGTTTTCTAATTTCTACCAGTTACGAGATAAACCTAAACAAACGTTTCTCGGGGTCATTTCAAGGTCATATTATAAGGAAGCTCACGCGGTACAGGTGGGGACTTTTAGTATGTTAAACAACATACCCAACTTAGTATCTTGAGAAAAAATTTAGCTGTGTTTCATTTTTTTCCGCTATTTTTCCTTATATTCCTGGGCAATGCCGGAAACAAGGAAGAATGTTACCAACCCACCGGCTCTAAACACGAGGCGAAGACGTAGAAAACGAGACGTGGGAAATGAACATGTAAATTTACATTGTTGGAGTGTCAACAACCTGCAGGTGGAGATTTAGTTTGTGCGGCTTCTGATCTCATTAGTGATTTAGAACTCTAGTCTCTAGTGCAGTGGGCTGGAACCCTAGTGCATGTGGACGCCCTAGTATTAGGTTAGAGTGCTCCCGTTACCATGACTTCAGTCACTGACAGAGGTCGCGGGTTCGACACCCACCACCACCACTCCTCATAGGAAGGTTTCCACTTTCATATAGGCGCAATCTAGGCATTGAGTTCAACCACACAACAAGCCTTTTAACTGCCCGAATAGGGTAAGCGGATTGTGGTCTTAAGTATTCGGGCCTCAGTTTTTACAAAATTACAAGGGGAAGTGTCGGGACCCTGACTCCCCAGTAACTCTCCTGAATATGGTCACACCGAGTAAAACTTTTGTGTTTATATAGCAGGGATTCTAAAAGCTATTTCAGTCAGGACAAAATAAGTTTTTAATTGAATCCGAATGAGTTAGTTTATGGTAATGAGGAATAAGATGCAACCTGCCTCGCCGTTCAGGAGCCTTGCACAGCACAGGAGATAAGGTGTCGGGTGTAAATCAAGTTGTTTGCACAGCAAGGACAAGAGCACAGTAAATACAAGTAACTGGAGATAGTTAGATAATGTCGTCCGATTGTATATTATCCATTTCTTTATGGTAAACGAAGATTTGAATCAGGTCACGAATCACGAGAAATGGCGTTGTGAGTATAGTATAGGCTACCCTAGTAGGCCCTACAAGCCGTGGAGAAGTCGTAGAAACAGAACTGCTGTGTTCGAGTAGTTTCACTACAAGGCAGTGCCTACACTTCTCCGTGAGATGCCCAGTGATAGGTACAACAAGTTTAACCCAGGAGAGAGGGTCCTCTTCGGGTAACTGAAAGTACTAGGGTGTTCGGGTCTAGTTATAGGCCGGAATGTCGTAGGAGCGGTCCATTCGCATTCTCCTGTGACAGAGGAAAACCTTGGAGGGAAACGTCAGTCAGGAGTTCCTATAGTCTGTAGCGGGTATGTGGGTCAGAGACTTGGTAATTAATTTTTCTTTCCATTGGACCTTAAAATAAAGCCGTTCAAAATTTTCAAATTCGGACATTCCAGGGCAGTTTCGAGTTTTTGATAGTAAGACGGCCGTATTTGATAATTTTGTTACCGATGAAGGAGTTTTTTGTAGAGAGAGGGTCCTCCTCGGGTAACTTAAACTCCTAGGGTGTTCGGGTCTAGTAAGGCCTCCACACCCTATATTAGGACTCAGCGCCTGTGACTGAGGAAAACCTTGGAGGGAAACGCTCCTGTGTTGGTATCGATCCGACGACCGTCTAAGTCGGAGTCCATGCGACCTGTGATCTCTGTCGGGTGCAGACCAGGATTATTCCAAGATATGGCAAAAAAGACTCTTTGATAACGTAAGAAAATGTTCAGTTTCCGCAATACCAATTTGTCTGATGTCTAGAATTGCACCTTCCTCCCTATCTACCCACATACCTACCCACCCACCTACCTATACCTACATGTTGGGCAGGTATGAGACCTAGGTGGCTGCACAGTTACAAGGATTTGCATAACTTATGCGCGACGATGCAACATATTGCAGCTATTTTCAGAATGAAATAAGAAGCTGACCAGCCGGAACACGAACCCTTGACCTTTAGCGTTGTAGTGGGAAATAAACGAGTAGCCGCCTAGCTCTATAGCTTCGTTCACTGGGTCGTGGACACTCCTATCCTGGTACACAAGCCTTGCCCGTCTGGGGCAGGGCCCCAAATGAACCAACAGTTTAGTAGTCTAGTTTCCGTTTCACTTAAAAATGTTTGTTTGAAAGTTATCATAAAAAAATATTAAAAAATCACAGCAAAAATCTAATCTAAATGCCCAAACTCAGAAGAAAGGTAAGCCTCCCGAATACCGGACTAAAATTAGTTTTATATTTCAGACACACAGTAAAATGTAAGTAAAATGCCACACGGTCATAATGTTCCTGCATTCGACGGGAATATGACATCGTTAGGGACTTTTTAATTAACTACAATAATTTGTTCCAAGTTCCAACTGAATGGAGCAACTTTTAAGTTATATACTGTTCCTGGTGTTTGAGAAAAAACATGTTCTTCTCCAAGACACTCACAGGCCTACACACTACGTTGTTCCAGTCATTGTGTGTAAGTGTACAAGTCATGAGGTGGTAGTACTCAGTACTCGGTACTCTGTACTCTGTACTCACCCAGCCAGCCCTTCTTGGAGTCGTCTATGCACAGCTCAACCTCGGCGCTGGGTAGGATGTAGGCGACCACGAACAACTCCACAGTATCCGCCGCCAGCCCCAGTCCCACCACGACCAGCATCGCCCACTGGAAGTATCCGGATCCCGCCTGGAAGCAACACAACCACAGTCAACCACTAAGCCCCAGGTCAACCACAACCACAGTATCCGCCGCCAGCCCCAGTCCCACACGACCAGCATCGCCACTGGAAGTATCCGGATCCCGCTGAAGCAACACAACCACAGTTAACCACTAAGCCCCAGGTCAACCACAACCACAGTCAACCAAGAACACAACATGGAGAAAGACTATCAAATCAAATCAATATGGTTTGTGTTGCATTTCATGAATTGCCCAGGGTCAATCCATGCCCCTCATCAGGTATCTGGAGTTCGGACAGTTGTGACGGGAGCGTCCAAGCCAAGGATTGCCGACGGTGGGGATCGATTGGGCAACCTCCTGAATCAGCATTGAATCATCACACTCCACTATACATTACTGGTAACCTAGACCACCATCTATGGCAAAACCCTTGCGTGCACAATGGATGTAAGATAGTATTGTAAGTCAGAAAATGTAAAAATTACGCTTTTCGATTTTAAACACATTCAAAATCATCGTTACGTGCAAACAGGTGTTTGGCTCGAATGCTTCTCAGATATAAGTGGTGTATATCAACCCCTATATTAAAGCCTGGTAATCCCCCCCCCCCTCAGAGCTTTGCACTGACTGAATGAAATCATTATTATAATTCACTCTACACCCCTGGAACCCAACCCAACCCCTCGTCTCGTCTGAATCAAGTCTCATAGAAGACGATATACGGACGGGGATCCATGCGGGCACTCGGACCCTCCTCCAGAGAACATATACAGCACGTATGAGATACTTGTCAGCCCATGTCTAGTGCAGATGTGAGGTCTCGTCTGTCTCTTCACTATACTGTCCTGACATGTAGGAACAAACATAGCTGACAGTACCACATGGGGGCGCATTCTACATGAGTTTGTATTGAACATGGGTTCTTCCCAGTGGTATGAAAAATAATAGTTTTTGTATAATTAAAAACTTTTAATTTATTCACCATTTATTAGTCAAAGTAGTGGTTTTTCCACTTAATTCTTTTGGTGAATTTAGGACTGTTATCTTGCAGAGGCCTTACAGCAAAAATAAGATTCTAAATCAGATATTTGTAAAAATTTCAAATAATAAATTCAATTACGTCCAAATAGAAAACAGGCTATTTGAACAGTTTAAAACAATATATTATAATAATTCAATATTAAATAGAAAATAATCCACCATAAATTACAAAATACTTTTTCGTTCACGTAAAATTTACTTGGCGTAGGAAAGTATTCGAAATTTGGGGGGGGGGGGTTCGTTCCAAAAAAGCATGTCCTTGATCGTATTTATTTCAAAAGACGAAAGCTCTTTCAGTTTTGCAAAACTCATCATTCCCGGTTACTGTCGTACATTTCGTTAGAATGCCGGAGATATAGGTCAAGTAAAGTTGCCAAGAGCTGTGATGGCAAAAGAAGAAACTAAGAGTTAAAATATTGATGGGAATTGCGTAAAAATTGCACCACTCTGACCTAACTCGTCCCGCACTGCGTTGCGCTGCGCTGTCGCTAAGAAAAGATTAGCCAAAGCTAGGACTGTGCGGGTAAAAGTTTTAACAGCCGGATCAGGTAGGGAAAAGACGGCCGTTATAACATTGCATGTAAAAATATTGAACTTTCCATCTGAAAAATTTAACACCATGATTCTACCAATTCATTTTCTATTGTCTTTATTTTTGTCGAATGGTATTTTGTGTTTGCCACGAATAAAAATTGTCTGAACCGGCACCTCCACCAATTACGTACGAAAATCCTGGACCGGCACCTCCACCATTCCCCAAAAACAAATGTTATTTACGTTATTTGCTACCCAAAAATTAATCCCCTCCTCAAATACCCGACCGACCCTGAATTACAGTCTTAGTTCGTAGGTAACCTACTCTTAACACTTTGGTTTAGCGGTAAAGGCAGCGAGCTAGCAGCCTAGCACTGAGCCACGCGCGTCAGGGGCGAGATTTAAAACTCTTTACTTAGATCAATCATTTCAAGCCCAACCCCCCACTTTACAGCTTGTTTCAATAGAGGGAAACCACTTAGAGTGAACTTAAGACGCCCCTCCCCCCTCTTAAGCTCACACCTAGTCATCAACTAGAGATGTCAGGGAAGCCACATCCAAGCACAACATCCACTCAAGCGCGTGTGTTTAGTAAGCTACACCACTCTACCTTCAAGAGACGAGTCCGATTACCAAGTCCCTCCCCCTGAACGTAAGTCTACAGTGCATATCACACAACCACTAACCTTGATGCAACAGATTAATGTGCACATGGATGGATGAAGCAATCTTCTGATTGGTCCGTGTCTGTCAGGACTGATTTGTCCTCTACTGAATACCCTGGGGTCTAGGTTCAATTAGATTCCTCTATGCTTAGATACGTGGAATGATTATCCCCCCCCCCCCCCCCCCCCCCCGATCTAATGCACCTCTCCCCTGATCATCCTGGCTATGAACCATACAGTGTACACCCTGATACACTAACTCACTCTGACGGCGGATTACAATAATTACAAGACCTCAGATGAAGCTGAGCGCATTTAAGGACCATCAGGACATGTCAATTATAGAAGTTATGTAGGAAGTGGAATTCGCACTCCTCTTATGCCTAGTGTTATCCTACTTTGAACTTCTAGCAAGCACAGTCAAGCAAAAGTAGCCGATACCAGTTTAGTCGGCTTTATCTGAGGTAGACAGGGGAGTCCCCGGCCTAGGCAGATGACGTCACCACACTCTGGCGGTGGTTTCGAGCACTAGAGAGGGAGTCCCCGGCCTAGGCAAATGACGTGACACCCACTCTGGCGGTGGTTTCGAGCACTAGAGAGGGAGTCCCCGGCCTAGGCAGATGACGTGACACACACGCTGGCGGTGGTTTCGAGCACTAGAGAGGGAGTCCCCGGCCTAGGCAGATGACGTCACACACACTCTGGCGGTGGTTTCGAGCACTAGAGAGGGAGTCCCCGGCCTAGGCAGTGCACCCACCTGTCGTATGGCGTCCTCGTGGAACTGCGCCAGCACCGAGATGTCCGAGTCCACATAGTCCATGAGATCGTCCTCGCCGTTCGCCTGGCTCTCGGCCTGGTGGATCACAGTGGTGGAGCCACCGCCGCCCCTAGGATTCAACATTGCACCGCCCTCTTCAGTGTAGACCATGCCTTCAGTGCTGCGGACGAGCGCGGCAGACTCCGAGTCCAGATCGCTGTGGTGCCTGCCTGCAGGCATCTTGGCGACCACCGCTCATCTGAAACACACAGACAACACGTCGTTAGATGACTGGGGGACCAAAAGCTTTACAAGAGATAGAATATCCGAGAAGAGGGGAACATATACATACACATATACATAGATATACAGACGAGACCAAGAACGAAGTAAGTTTGGGGTTGATTTGCGTTCAAGGGCGCGTCAACCGTTAGGTCCTTAGCGCCACGCTGGCCTAAAGGGGGGTGACAGAACAAGGAGTAGGCGGGAAGGAAGGATCCCAAGATATAGGCGCTCCACGCTAAGAAAGGAGTTGCGCCGCGCCTTTTAACGGGTGAATTGTAGCCATTCAGCAGGCTGCAATTTAAAATAACGATCGCTGATTGCCCGTCGAAAGCGCGCGCATCTCCTTTCTAGCGTGGAGCGCCTAGCTGGCCGGGCCTGCACTCCTTCTGTTTGCTCGCCTTGCTCTGGCCACATTCTACCCCTGGGGAAGCGACAAAGAACACACAGATCGCTGTATGATTCCACGACTTGGAGCGTCCTCCAACAATAACATTACCGTTTGTTACCGAATGTTTGATTACTAGGAAAACGCCAAAGTCGTTGTTAGACGAGTGAGTGAGCCATGTGTTTAGTACCCGGTATCTTTCCCTTTTCTCCCCCAATATCTAAGACTGGATCTAGACAGCGTTGGTCTTTTCTCCCTAGCCCATCATAGGCTAGAGTGACGCATTATGGCCTTACAGTTGACGCGCCCTTATAACAAATAAAATCAAAAACCCCAACATTATATCCATATATCAATCAACTTGTAGCAGATGTTCCCGCGTATTCAACATTCAACACATGACTCGTACTCGTTTAACGACGACTTGGCGTTTTCCTAGTCTAGTTGGATAAGGTGCGCTTTACCCGAAATGTGGGAGACCTGGGTCGGGAAAGATTTTGTAATTTCTGGATTGTATTTTAAAAAATATAAAACATTTTTTGAAATGAATAGTGTAGTCTTTCATCTCATCTGTGAACAATAGGCCTACTATGGAAAACATAGTCAGTACGAAATACGCGTACAAAGATTGCAAGGTTTACTCAATCTCCGAGCGGAATTTGGGGGTACCTTGAGCGTGCAAGATTCGATACACCTTGGTCACTGCATGCAATTTTCACAGCCTGACAAATAATAAACAAAAAATATTTTTCAAAAACAAAAACATTGTCGTTAAAATAATTCCTACACATTGCAACTTATTTTTCAATGTATTATTTCTTGTAGATTTAAATCGCAATGGATATAGCTGATTTTGTTAGCAGTTTACAGTTTTCTCGCACCAGATGTGTGTTTAAAATTTCCGCGCAATCTATTCAGCGATTCGGCTATTTTTTATAGTAAAAACACACCCCCACACACAGAATGACCGAAGTACCGTTCGAGATGAATGACTACGTTCGCTGCGCTCAAGCCTCACTCGTCTAATCAAAGTTGTAAACATTCTCATAGCTTTACATTACAGTTGCATCACAGTGTTTTATTTTATGTCGGTTTCTAATTTAATTATAAATTGTTCTCGGCTATGACAGATTAAATAGACAATATTCAGAGTGTCAATAGTGCATCAACACAATAACGTTTGTGTGGACAGAAAACACACGTCCGGCATCGACGCTCGAACTTCTTATACTTTAAACTCAACATTTCAGAAAGTATAATAATATTATGCTCCGCTTACAAATTATGATGGATGGAGAGAGAGAGAGAGAGAGAGAGAGAGAGAGATCAAAACAATCTAAGCTTGACCCGAAAGCAGTTCGCTGATGACCAACTGACCTTCCAGTTCCTCGGCCAATCAATTGAGCCAGAGTCACTGCACTTTGATTAGCTCATACTTGTGTCAATCAAGTTGGGTTGTGATGAAAAGACCATGGACGATGTGCGTTAATACGTAAAGTAAGATTATCATCGCAAACACTCCATTCTCGAAGAAAATTGTTTCATCCAGTATTTTAGTGATGACTAAACGACCACTCACTTTAATTGTTTAATTAAAGTGCCTACTAGATGTCATTGTGTCCCATAACAATAAAACCTAGACTGGTGAATTGTCATCTAGTTCCACGACCATAAATCATTAGCGACGCAATTAAACGGAGCTCCCATCGTTCCTAGTTGTAGTTTAGCCTCGTTCATCTGTGCTGTGGCTACAGACGCCCACTCGCTCCATTAAACTCACCATCACTTGTAGTTAATAGCCTGATAGATCACACACACACACTTGTAGCAGAACTAAGAACTCTTGTGCTCCACACACGCCTAACGATTGCCAGGCGTGATCGCCAAGGAAAGCTATGTTTGATAGGCGGCATTGATAACAGCACAATACTCGATGTAGAAAGCACGTGGCTTAACTCAATTACAGATAACACAACTGATTTGATTTAAAAACATATTAAAGTTAATCACTACTGTTAATTGTGTAAACGCGACTACAAGATTGATGTTTGATTCGTAATTAATTAACAATTCCGTGTTTGCCAAGGCGACAAGAACGATCGCGAGCACCATTTCAGTAGCTCGGTTATATTCTCACAAAAACTTCCACGACCACTCAATATTAAATATTTTACCGACAGTGTTAGCGTAATACTCTAATTCGGGAGGTCCTGGGTTCAAATCACGTCGAGACCGGCAATCCTGACTTAAAGTTTTTTCCCGAGGTTTTTCTCAGTCGTTAAAGAGAATGTTAGGGATTGAGCCTTTTGGGTCGGACATCCCTTCACAACTGTCCTAGCTCAAATAAACTAATAGTTAAGACACCTGAATGAGGGGACATCTATACACTTGCACCCTGAGTAACTTTTCCACGATTTTTTTACAATTATTATTATTATTATTACACAATTTTTAAAAATAACAAAACAGGTAACAATTAACCTGTCCTCAGTTGAATAACCAAAATAACCGAATGTGATAATTATTATTGTATGCTCATACTCTGCGACGCATCGAATAGTGGTCCAGAGTTAGACTCTTCTCCCCACCTGGCTGTCTGCAGTGTGCACGGGATGGCGTCTCACTCTCAACTATAGCCTACGCCCAAGTCTGCTACGGGGATCATTTCTCATTACAATACCGACACGTAAAACTTCCCAACTATGAAATGAGTTTCCGTTCTGTGTCTATATGGTCTATACTATATCCTGAGCGTCACTCTTTCCAGGGGTGGGTGGGTCGCCCTACAGCACGCGTACACACACGCACCCTACATCACGCGATACACACGCACATCCACTCCCCCACAAGTAGTGAGAACTACGTCCAAACACCCGCTACAGTAAACCTCTCTCCGAATCCTATTTTAGTCTCTTTAGCTTATTTTTACTTTGTCTTCTGTGTTGGCTAAACAGTTCCATGTGCGACTTGACTTGTACCCTCCCTCGCACCAACACCCTACTCGTCTGCTCGCACCCCCCACATACGGTCGTGCACCCAGAGTGACTATTGTAACCCTTTTGTGAAACCCGAAAATATTATATTGATACGAATTCTAGTTAAAAATGTGGGACGGGATTTTTGTGATATTATTGTTGACACCCTTGAAATTTGAAATTGTGATCTTGGTTGTTTTTCATCGAACAAGGAATAAATATGTAAAAGATATATGAAACTTTCCTGTGATAACTTGCTCCAACTGGCTGCCAGGACTTGGGGTGCTAGAATGTCTCAGTGATGGGGTCAGCCCCATACAGCACAGGTCGTGGGACTCGAACCAGCTCCCTCTGACTCGGTCACAGTGCACCGAGCCCCAACGAAATCTTTCCTCCTTGACCACAGTCACTATTCTCTACAAGAATACTTATCCCCCACACCCAATCCTCCCTAAGTTTTTAAACCCACCATACTGATACATATTAATTGTATTTGTATTTTAATTTAATTTGATTTGTCACATTTCACTGTATTATTTCAGTATTCTGTACAGCCTAGAGTCATGCATGCAATTTATAATAGGCCATTGACCCACTCTGTTTCTCACTCTACCGAGACTGCTAATTGTAGGAGACTTTTCTACTGTACATATTATATATTTATCAATTATGTAACCATATATTAACTAATTCAATTATCTACCTAGCATTAGCCCCATCTTTAGTTACTTGTTTTTACCAAACTTGACGATGCCCATATTTGTATTTTGTACTTATCTACAGGCTAATAAAACTTATTACTTATTACATGGCGGGCGGGGGAGCGGACTAATCAAGTCGGCTCCACCAATATCAAATGTCAGCTCGCAGCCATGTCATCATGTCGTGTGGGGGGCGCTCGCTCACAGCGGAGATGAAGCGAAAGCCAATTAGAACTTGTGTGTTGTAGAAAATGTCAATTAGAGTCTTTATTAGCTGTAATTCCCCGACTGTAGTGGGGGTCGGGGCATTGCAGCGGCAGGGTCGTACAATACACGCGGAGATGAGACTAACTGGACGCGCCTGGACTGCAGGATACGAGTGAGCCTCACGGTAGGAGTGCCTGGCTACTTCTAACGGAAGAGAGGGTCGTGGAGGTACCGACCTATCAGACTTGCGAGGGGAGCATGCTGGAATAAGAGTGTCTGGCTACCCCTACCGATAGGACATCGTGGGTGTACTGACAGCTGCATGGCAGCGCTCATGCTTCTTTGGTGGCGCTTCCCAGTTAAGGGGCACTTTGTGTGTGCCAGGGTAGGAGTGTCTCGCTCTGGTTACTTCTAACGGGAGTGGGTCGTGGATGTACTGAACTGTCAGATGTGAAGGAGAGCGTGTAGGTGGGATAGGAGTGTCTGGCTCTGGTTACTTCTAACGGGAGTGGGTAGTGGATGTACTGAACTGTCAGACGCGAAGGAGAGCGTGTAGGTGGGATAGGAGTGTCTGGCTCTGGTTACTTCTAACGGGAAGTGGGTAGTGGATGTACTGAACTGTCAGTCGCGAAGGAGAGCGTGTAGGTGGGATAGGAGTGTCTCGCTAGTGGCTACCCCTACAGGCAGCAGGTCGTGAGGTGTTGACCTATAGGACCTGAACCTTGACCTTCTGAAAGGAAACCAGGTTGTAACCCATGGTTGTGGCTCAACCAGTGTGTCCTGAAGCAACCATGCCCTGCACACTGGAGTCTGACCGTGCTTTGTGTGTGTCAGGGTAGGAGTGTCTGGCTAGTGGCTACCCCTACAGGCAGCAGGTCGTGAGGTGTTGACCTATAGACCTGAACCTTGACCTTCTGAAAGGAAACCAGGTTGTATCCCATGGTTGT
This sequence comes from Sweltsa coloradensis, assembly GCA_024449915.1. NCBI lineage: Eukaryota > Metazoa > Arthropoda > Insecta > Plecoptera > Chloroperlidae > Sweltsa > Sweltsa coloradensis. The sequence continues at coordinate 227,646 of JAMZAV010001315.1, forward strand.
GGCTCAACCAGTGTGTCCTGAAGCAACCATGCCCTGCACACTGGAGTCTGACCGTGCTTTGTGTGTGTCAGGGTAGGAGTGTCTCGCTCTGGTTACTTCTAACGGGAGGGGTCGTGGATGTACTGAACTATCATATGTGAAGGAGAGCGTGTAGGTGGGATAGGAGTGTCTGGCTAGTGGCTACCCCTACAGGCAGCAGGTCGTGAGGTGTTGACCTATAGGACCTGAACCTCGACCTTCTGAAAGGAAACCAGGTTGTATCCCATGGTTGTGGCTCAACCAGTGTGTCCTGAAGCAACCATGCCCTGCACACTGGAGTCTGACCGTGCTTTGTGTGTGTCAGGGTAGGAGTGTCTCGCTAGTGGCTACCCCTACAGGCAGCAGGTCGTGAGGTGTTGACCTATAGGACCTGAACCTTGACCTTCTGAAAGGAAACCAGGTTGTATCCCATGGTTGTGGCTCAACCAGTGTGTCCTGAAGCAACCATACCCTGCACACTGGAGTCTGACCGTGCTTTGTGTGTGTCAGGGTAGGAGTGTCTGGCTAGTGGCTACCCCTACAGGCATCAGGTCGTGAGGTGTTGACCTGAACCTTGACCTTCTGAAAGGAAACCAGGTTGTATCCCATGGTTGTGGCTCAACCAGTGTGTCCTGAAGCAACCATGCCCTGCACACTGGAGTCTGACCGTGCTTTGTGTGTGTCAGGGTAGGAGTGTCTCGCTAGTGGCTACCCCTACAGGCAGCAGGTCGTGAGGTGTTGACCTATAGGACCTGAACCTCGACCTTCTGAAAGGAAACCAGGTTGTATCCCATGGTTGTGGCTCAACCAGTGTGTCCTGAAGCAACCATGCCCTGCACACTGGAGTCTGACCGTGCTTATATTTTGTTTGTGTGTTGACCACGTATTTCGATCAGTTTTGCAACGAAAGCTGTGCAATCACTTCTTGCGTAGTTTTATTTCACAGTGTACGTGCCTGAACGACGCGAGAAAAGAAATTAGCTTGTTGTCTAGAATAGTGTATTACAAATCAGGCTTGAAATTAGTAAACAGAGGCGCGAAGTGATGTTGATGTATGTATAGGTACCAAGTGGCTGGCTGGGTGGTTGTGTGGGGGACGCGGACCTGCTTCAGATGATATAATTCTGGGACTATACTACCTCGTAGAATTGAGAAGGGGGATTCGGGACTCTGAATACAGTTGTGGATTAATTTATTTGTATAATACAACACCCCAAAACAATTTGACTGAACGTGTTTTTTCTAATTTCCAAAGTGGCTCTTGGACATCGCAGTCCACCTGAACCTAAAGTGGGTCAAGAAAAAGTTTTTTCCGCGGCGGGTTTTCCAAAAACAAATAAAATAACGATCTAGCTGCCCGAAGATGATACTCTCGAATATTGGAGCGAATAAGACTAGTACCCAAAGGTCGATTTTCCATCTTGTTCTTTGAAAGTGTTGTTGAGTTAGAGTGTTATGTCAGCACCTAAACCTGGCTCTCTTACTAAGCTTCCTGCTAAGCTTCCTGCGGTAAGAGCTATTAGCGTCAGCACTCTACAATGTCAGCTACATGTGATGAAGTTCCCCTGTCTTGTACAGCTCTGAGCTTTCTCTTGGCTTCGGCTGCCGTCAAAACAAGCGAGACTAAATTTACACTCGGCTCTGTTTGTCTGGGTTGCACCTAGACTCGCGGTGACGTCACATGGAGGAACCGAGGTTACACCGGCTCGATCTGCAGTGGCGGAGGAACGACGTGGCAGGGGCAAAGCCTCCTTCAATGCTGACTTTAGCCATGAGAATTAGAATTGTCTTAGAATTATTCTTGTAAGTTGTCAACATTATTTGAAGGACGGTTTCATGTAATTAAGTACAGCAGCTGGTGACATTTGGCATGGAGTTGGTACACTATCTTGCAGCCAGAAAGGATATGATTGATAATTATTGACATTAAACTTGGCATGATCGTCAAGCAAGAATGTATGTATACACAGTACACACCATACCAATTAGTAGGCAATTAGACCATATTAATATCGTAAAAGTTGTTGATAAATTGACAAAAAATTATCGAAATATATAATAATATTTCTATGATTTAACAATGTCCAAAATAGACAAAACCAAAGCAATTGTTTGGAAAGTGCCAAAAAGTCTTTATTTCCTGTTTCCGTGGCATTCGTCTAAAATGTTTAAGGACACCACCAGTGAGTGTCATGACATTCGGTCGGCCATGATTTGTAGGGGAATATTTGATCTAGTGCTATGCTCCCATTCCCAGTACCTTTAAGTAAGTATTACTGTGCATTTACTGTTCAGTTTAAAAATACATTTTGACCATATCAACACAAGTATTAATTTTCTTTGTAAATAAAAATCACTGCAAATGTACAGCGGTAAATACGTTTGTTTGCTGTAGGCGAAGCAAGCAACACTACAATAAAACAAATGTTTGCACTCTGAGCGAACTAGCTCTAGTTGGATAAGATTCGCGCCAAGTAGCTCGACTAATGACCTGTCAATCAACTGAGGACGCGAGAGGGGTGTAAGAAACACGCGGGTCTCTACCGAGTATCCCACTTGTTTTTGCCAGGAGGAGAACCCCCGCCTACACGAACACGTGTTGGCGGAGAACGAACGAGAGGGTTCCACCTCACGCCACTGGGAGCGCTACGAGGAGAGAATTGCCTCGACTATACGTGTCAACTGACCGAATTCTCAACTTACCAAAAGTTCTACTGACCAACAACTCATTTTACCGCAGATACGTACCGACTTCTTTATAGTTACCAAAGTCTCTACTATAATCGACTTTTTATCTCAGCGTATCCTAAAACGAAGTGTTATAGTATCCTTGTTTCTAACCTATAACGAAACCTCGGTTGGTTGAGACTTAGTTGGGACTAAGGGCTAAGGCACTAAGGGACTAAGGACTAAGGACAGTGGAGACACTCCCGCACCTCGTAACCATAGTTCCACCTGACTCCACCAGGGGCGCTGTGTGGAGGTGACACATGAGGGGTAGGATGACCTTGAACCTTGGTCAGCCCCTTCCTCGTTAGATGCACTCGACACGGGAAGGGCGGGAACTCGACGTTTGAAACGAGAGACGCGTGGATAACGATGACCGGGATGTGTTCTGATTGGTTTCCGATGTCTGTTTGACAGAGGTTCGGACTGAATGTGAGAACTATCCCATCCAACGCAGACGTCAGGCGAGCCTTGATTTAAGCCTCCAGAACAGGAAGTCGAATCGGGAACATAATGAAATCCCTTCTAATAACTATACTGTAGAGTGTAGAGATTAATGACAGTCATATTTTGGTACATTGTGAAATAATGGTCACTTTGTGCGTAACAAGTATTGGGTACTTGACTAGGCCTAACTTAAACAGGGAGATAACTCCAGGTCGGATAACTTTTGGTGGAGGTGCCGGGTTAAGAGAGTCCCTATACTTTATGATGGTTCTAGGCCCGGACACCAGCAAGGGGAAGGGCACAGAACGTATCCTGAATCATCTTTGTTGAAGGACAATGCCAACAAGAGAAACGTTTGTCAATTGGAGGTAATGTTCGGCTTTAGCGTGAGACGTGACACGCGGACAGACAGACAGAAAAGTGATGCATAGGGGAGGTGGTAAACTAAAGTCACTCCCCCGCGCTGATCAACCCTAGTAGTGGTGTAATCAACCCTTGTATCTCGCAGTCCTGACCGGTGGGCCCTTCGCCCAAGTGACTTCTCGTGTCCCCGACATTCATGCAACACGCCACAGTCGGGGATATCTTTCCAGCGATATCGATTATACTTTACGAGTAACTTTTATTTTTAGAGAACCGTGACAGTTGCCCACAAATGCGTTTTGTGCCCTCTCTCTTGAACTCCCTACATGAGATTGTTTCGAAGATGGTTGCTATTTGTACAGGGCGACAACTTGAGAAGTTTTTTAAAGTATAAGATCTTCTCCCTAGAAGGTTTTGCAAGATGTTTTAAAGTTCTTAACCAAGTTTTCCCCTTTCCCACCCCGCCGTCCCAGATGGTTTTGTTGATGGTGAGATCAATTTCCGTACTCGAAAGTTTCAGCACTGTGCAAACATAGCACAGAAATGACAAGGGTTCGTATTCTCTTGTAGTTGAGGGGGCTGGCACAACTATCTGGCAAGATAAGGGAGAATTATAAAAACATCCCCTATCTTAGTGGGTCTCTTGAAACAAAGCGTCTTTGTGCCAACGACAATGACAACAAAAACAACTGCTAAGCGCTATCCGCTTAGAGGTAGCTACATCACATGATCCAGTAAGCACAGCTCTCTAGCTCAGCACTTGCCCCAGAAACAAAGGGCGCGGCACCCCCTCCTCTGATGAATATATTTCCAGCGTGGCAGTTCGTGCTGGTGTAAGTTTGTGATGTATGTATAGACTTACTTTCTCCTTACTAAGCCTCCATTGTTTGACTCTAAATGAATCATTAAACCATGGTAACATAATATTCTATAGGGAGCGAAGCTCGCGCAAAGCATCACTTTTCTGTCCGTCCGTCTGTGCGTGTGTCACGTCTCACAATTAAAACAAAACGCGACGTCCGACAGACCAGTATTTTTTATTGGCATTGCCCTTCAGCAAAAGTGTCATATAATGATTTTGGTCACCCTGGGGGTAAGAAGGGGTTAGCTATTTCCGTAAAGGGTTTGCAAATGTATGACCCGGCACCTCCACCAAAAACCTCTGTTAAGGCGAATTTGATAATTTGTGCATTCTTCATTGAAGAAGCGTTTGCTATACCTCGTTGTGTAGACTACTCTGTACACGTGTGTATTTATAAATAATTAATTATCACTGAGAAGCGTTTAACTCAAAGTGAGAAATCGCTTAGGGTAATATTAAGTCAGTTGAGGCCCACAAGGAAAACTAGCCTAGACCTCTAGACATTTCATTGGGCTAGTTTTTAAAGCGTGGTCCCGGTTTCTTGGCTTGCGCTCCTACTAAATATCACGGGTAACACGGACTGAAGTGTTGCCTATAGTTATACTGATGGTATTCGAGACGCGACACTAGCTCTCAAAAGTTTACACCTTTGTATCTGACTTTAACAGACTTTAAACATTCCCACATCGTAAACACACACACTAATCTTCATTAGACAACGAGCTAAGTATCTATACCGACTTTCATTAGCGTCTTGGCTCAGTTCTACCATTTGCTGCTATTCTTATATCTCGAGAAACGTTTCAATTTCAGGGGCGATCGTTAAACTGCTATAAATATACTATTCACATGGACAATATAAATCGCTGTAGAGTTTCGGAATTACATATTGCCTAAAATTAGCTTTAGTTTCTCGAGGAGGGCCGTAGCATTGTCATTTGTTTTCAGAAACATATCATGACGTAGGGCTTTTAATTCTTAGTACGACGTATTTTATGTTTTGTAAATAGAATGTGTTGCAACATGCGCTACTGCATTACACCACGCATAAAATTACATCCGGATCTGTTTAAAGATAACTAAATTGATAAATATAGATAACTAAATTATTATTTCTCGTAGTAATGTTTTGTATCCTGAGAGCCCTGAAAGTCCTTTAAAATGTTAATGTTTGGTGGATGATTAAACGGGAACAAAGGTTAAAACAAAAAAATCAACTACGAGAATGGGCATCATCTTTCTTTTAGTATGTAATAAAACATTATCGTCATCGATGATAAATAATTGTAGACGTACTTCGAAAAGTACGAACACACATTTGCCACTGTGGATTTGTCGTTTCCAATCGCCCAGTCGTACATACAACGGTTAACTTTCGTCCTGATAGCATTTTACAATAACTTTTGATACTATTTTCCATTCCATGAGTATTGTACAATTGTGATAGAAACATAAGTTACTGGTTAGGTCAGAAGAGAAGAATTGTGTACAATAATCATTTCTAGGGTGTTAATAATACAAGAATGCCGATCGTTTTATCAAATGAATAATAACCATCTCAAATTGTTATTTACTCTTAAAATTTACAACTTGGCCTTCTTAACTGTTTACGTCAGCTGCAAAAGTGTTTCCGCACATCATCAGCAGAAACGTTACCACTCCCTAAAAACAAAATTGTTACGACCACATTGAAGTTTTCAGCAGTTCTTATATACTTTCCCACAACATCATGAGAATTTAGTGAGGAATAAAACGCTTATCGCGAGTTTTTATTGAACACACAAACTCTCTTCTTGCGCGAGTTGCCCAGACGTGTAGCTCAATGTAGAACCCATTGTTGGACATAACTGGCAACATATGCACGTTATCGAACAAAAGTAACATTGTGGCATTATAAACATGATTGTGTTTTTACTCTCGACAGATGTAGCGCAAGTGTAACACGTGAGACGAGGTCCTAGGTTCGATACCCGCCACAGGGAATGCAAATATTCACCCCTTGGTCATTCCATTCACAATTATCCAAGCTCAAACATACCTTATTAGATACATGACGAATTGCATGCAATTGCACCCCGGGCAAGTTTCCCACTAGATATGTTTGAACATTTTTGTCCTAACTATTGATATGACTTCGGCCTTTTGAAAAATCCAAACAAAGTTTGGAGAATCGAATTCCCTGGCCGTGAATCGGCGAGAACTTTCAACTGAAGTGAAAAATTCCGAAAAAAGTAATTGGAGTTTATCCGAATCTCACCCCTAACCCAACGTACCCCGACAACCCGGGGGCCCGAGAAAAGGCAAAAGGCAAATTCCAATTTCACACCCCTGTCCCGGCCGTACCTTTCACCTGATCGGGTACCTGTGTTTTAATCTTTTGTTGTCCCAACAGCTGTTTAGAATATGATTTCAGTTCATTCGGTCACACCCGAACGAGTTAGGGCACTAAAGAGCTCTAAAAAACACATTGATGAGCAAATCCCGAGACACTTTTCTCGTTCCCGTGATCCTAGCGCCCGCCCTAGCCAGTCGTGAGTAGGCTCAGAAGTTCAGGCTCGTTCTCACCAAGACAAAACAGAAACCGCGTTACTTGTGTGTCTCCCCCCCCCCCCCCCACCAAAAAAAAAAAAGGAAAATCCTAATTTGATCACCTTTAAATTAATTTTGGGACTCCTGAACCTTGTTAGTGTGTAGATAACTTAGAGAAGATATCCTAATAATATTATTATTACGTTCACTTCTGGAACGTTGTTCGTAGGCTTCAGAACAACTCCTTGCCAAGTTCTAGACTAATAAAAGAACGAACATTGGCACCAATAATTAACTTAAACGTTCTTCTCAGTCACATTCACATAATAGTTCTCTAGTTCATCGAGCCGATCATGTCTCGGCAACAAACAAGTGGCCTATCATTAGCAGCCATCTGTCACAAGACCTGTATTGATTGGACCGTCTGGTTTGCGATCACAGCCACAAGGTCGCTATTAATTCTAAGCTTTGGCCTCAAATTATCTTCAGATTCTCGCTCGACTTCGGGTTTTTATCCTCTTTTTTTGTTATAAATCTGTATAAAAAGTGGGCTAGCATCTGTCCACCTCTCATGATATAGCTGCTGGGCCACAGAAGGACGTGCTGTGTTTTATCGTTGTAAATGTAAAGCTACCTCCACACGCACAGTGCAAACAAGGCGGCTCAGGTGAAACAGAGCAGAGTTGCGAGCGTTTCGCTCATACCTTCACAACGTGAATGTAAATTAAAATTAATTAATTCTACTTTATTAGATAATATATTTTATGGTACTGCTTTTCATTAGAAAATAGAAAGTGAAGCAATCTATGAGTATATTGTGTTTGGATTGGATAAAATTATAACGCCGAAATCGTATTGAGATTCTCTTTGTTCTTGGCCGTTTCAAATACTGGATGGTGCGCACTCACAGAAACTTCTGAGTTAAAAGTTCTGTATGTATATTTCCAACATATCTGATACAAACATGGCCAGACTTGAAACTTAGCGTTTGTTTTCACTTTAGAGCTTAAAGTACCCACTACCCACGCTGAGCTGAGTGTGAAAACAAACACTTGGGCGTCTGGACGCGGCTGATCCAGGCCACGCGTCCGTGCGTGAGCGTGCGTGAGTGAGTGGCACTGCCTTCCAGATATAAGGAGCCACGCGTAGCATCTAGGAGGCAGTGGTTGTGTTCCGCAAAGGCGACCAGAACGACCAGTTGCGACCAATGAATTTAAGTAACACAATTTGACAATGGTAGATTTCAAGAAACGAAATGCGATCGTTGCTGTTTGATGTTTGGTGGACAAAGCCACAGATTTATTCGGTTCTCTTCTTTGAGGCGCGTTTTCAAATACTTGGATTGGCAATCATGGAAAATTCGATTACCGAAAGTTCCTGTATATTCACAAACAATATCTATACAACTTTCATTCCAACTTGAATTAGGTTTTGTTTGTACTTTAGAGCATTAAAGTTCATTAACAACGCTGGCCGAGAGTGCACCACTATTGTCTGGACGCGGCGATCCAGCACAGTCCGTGTGAGTGAAGTCACTGCCCTCCGAGCCTATAAGGTCCGACGCGGTGCATCTAGGAGCAACCATTATGAGAGGGACAACCATCAGGGAACTCGAATTAGCTAATCGCACTTTATTCAAATATAAATTCTAGGAAATTTCTTGATAATTGTAAAAAGTATCCCTTAAATTGCCTGTGGAGGTGGTCAAGCCATATAAGTCGGAGGTAGGTACCGGGTTCGTTTCCCGCCACCAGCAGCCCTACCTGAGGTCCTCAAACTGTATAAGTGTCCTCAGACACTGCGATCTGGTAGAGACCCAGGGTAAAGTGTCTTGTAGAGACAATAAGACTGACGGCACCTCTAAGGACAAGAGAGCTTCTTACTCGGGAGGTCCGGGTTTGTTTCCCGACTGACAGTTTCCCCATGTCCTCCTAAGTCTCAGTCATATAAGAGTAGCACGCAAGCAGGAACGCTGTCAATATGACTTTCCACTATCACCCAATATCAAAACAGTTGTCGTAGGTACAACAATTTTCATCGGCAGTTGTTCGTATACGGTTGGGCGAAGCAGGAAACTGATATAGGTTCCAATTATTAATATTAATATTATTAATGATATTCGTAATGTGATTACTATGGACTTGGCCTCGCTACTGATTACACGTTACTCAACCCCTAGAGCTGTTATTAGCCTGGTAAATACAAGAGTGTCGACTAAGTCCTGCCTTGGACAAGGTCCATGCAGACCTATGTGTACGGTGTCAGCACAGCATGTCGCATGTTGATGAGGGTAGTTAGCACTTGATTAATAGTGTTGTGACTGTCACTAACAGATCGGCCACGCCCGAGAGAGAGATGGTTCGTGCAGCGAGGTTCATCGAGACGGTGACACGTAGCCTGCTCCTGCTGAGTGAGGACTGCAGTCGCGTCCATGGCGTCAGGTAAGACACTTTGAAGGGAGTAGAGAGAAACCCTTGGCCGTCCGAGATATATGACACCGGGGTTCGAACCCCGCACATAATATCGCCATGTTTCACCACTCATCGTCCCCTCTTTATAGCAAACAAAATCAAGAACACTCTTCAAATCAATGGTCAACATTTTTCGCATCACATTTGACAACCTTATTAAAATTATTTTGTACAACTTGATTTAAGTAATATATTGTAAACGCTTGGAGTCTTTAATATGAACTCACTAATTTCTCTACGAATCTGTATCGTTGAAGCCAGTACCTTGTGCGGGATTCGAGCCCACGATCATCTGATCTATTGATTGGGTCGTCCCTGCGCCAAACTGCGACCCAAACCAGATGGGAATTGCGTTTCTTGGAGTTATTGGACATAATTTCCTCTTGTCAATAGTTTGTGTAAAATAGTTCGATTTCCAATGTAGAATCGGTCAGTTATAGCTTATAGCGATTCAGGATAATATTATGTTCAATCGCCCCAGGGCTTCAAAAAACAAATACTATCACGCAGTTCAGTTCTCGTTTCTTATTTTTAAGTGTTTTGACTTATGAAGCTGTCTCGTGAAAATACTTTTAATTTTTGTAAGTTCGCCAATAACGTAGCGTGTTTGGTTACTCAGTGAAACGAGTAGGCCAACCAAGTCGGGAGCAGTTAAACTCTGTGGCTGATTTATATTTGTGTTTATGCTACTGCAGCACGCACCTCGCCGTGGCTTGAACCCATTCCCGCCCGGGTATAGCCTCTCTGAGCACGTGGGCCTGTCTGTCTGTCTGTCTGTCTGTCTGTCTGTCTGTCTGTCTGTCTGTCTGTCTGTCTGGTAACGGTCTGTCTGGTGAGACATGCAGACAGACCACGACACTTAGTTTCAAACAGGCAGCTCCTTCAAACACAAGAACCTTCACTTTCAGTTTGTTACACGTTGAAACGATTTGGAATAAAATACACAATCTTGACATATGTACGGGGGAAAATATCGTGTTTTCGCCTTTATTAGACTTGAAGCTAACCTAAAAGATTAGAGATTAACTTAGTCTAGAGTCAAGTAAAAATAGCGTGTTAGGTTTTAGTTATGCTAAATCAGTAAACCTGTATTTTTCAAACCTCTAAATATGGTTATTTTCTACTAAAAGCAGGACTCATAGCTATTAGTAATTGATTTAGTAACGTATTCTTACCCGTTTGTGGCTAATTTCAGTAATTTAATCTAAAGAGCATCCTTAAACTTTGAAAGGGCATGGAAACTCTAAAAGATGTATTTTCGAGAGTGTGCATGGGAGATAGATTTAATGGATATTTTCAAATTAAAACTGCTGTATATTTTATTTGAAACTGCTTGATGTTTTTGCATTGTAGCATGTTCTAACAGTTTAGTCAAGTATTCAGAACATAGGTTCGGATGGGGTCTGATAAAAGAGAAATACATTAAGCCTAGAATGAAATAGTCATATAGCTAATGGTCAATAACAATGTGACATAGGCCTATTGCGCTCGTATACTTCCCCCATATTTCAACGTCAAGCCGGGGAACGACGGCTTTTTGTCCGGGAGAACTTTTCCAAATTGAATCTGACCCGTTGAGTCGATGTGAGCGCTGACCAGAAGCCGCTAGTGGGGGGAATTAATTGCTTTGTAATTACAAACATAATTGCATTTCAAGTTAGATAAATCCAGCGCGCGAACGACAAAGTGATGTTGTCAGTTGCAACGACTCGGAGAACAAACCAACTACTGGAATTGGATGCCCGGAAATCGTAACTTCTATAGACCCAGTAAGCGGTTATTCGCGAAGATATTTTAACACTCCTTGTTCATCAAAGTGTGCTTTTTATTGTAATCAACTATTACATAAGCTATGACTTTGTGCTTAATACAACGTGAGGTACTTGATTGGGTGATTCGTGAAGCTTACAAACTCCAAGTTGACCAGACTTGAACTTCAAGTGAACGATACAGTTTCCGTCATGATTAGTTACCGATTCCTCTGTAGCTATAATAATAAACATTGAATTCCCTTATTATACCGATGCAGCTCGTGCCTCTTGGGAATATGGTAAATTACAATCAGTATTAGTTATCTCCCGTGTAGGGCTACAGGTGGCCACTATTTCACAGAACGGGCCCTCTTTGGTTGAGGGAGGTGGTTAGCTAGATATGACGGTTCAGACTATTTGATGGTGATCGAAGGCTCTGTGGTTGTGACTGCGGGATAAATGCAAGCATGTAAGGAGCAGCATAGATAGGTTTGTGTGCTTGGCATTAGGACGCTTGTTTTAATAAGGGTACACTAATATTGTGTTCGTAGATTTGTCGTATATTTTAATTACTTTTCAATGGAAGTCCAGATAGATTGTCCTTTAGCTGTTGGGATGCTCAATTCAAGACAGTTCCCGATGCTGTTAGGCAGACTAAGAGGAGAAGGGTATTACACTGGGGTCGACGCCAACTGGCTACAGATTTGGTTATAACCGGACGTGAGCAGAACGAATGTGCGCATGCTCAGTACCATAACAATCCAACCATGGATTCCAGTTGGTAGTTTAGAACATTCTCAAGATAGGCAATTGTAGCCAAACTTCGACCCAAGACTGCAATGTTGGCTCCGATCAGTGGCTGGCATGGACTGACTGCAGACTCAACTGCCACCTGTTTGTGACGTTGTCGTGTTCATTGTTGAATAATTTAACTAATAAGCTGGTCGACGCTTTGGGGCAGACCCTGAGTTGGTCTCAATCAAGTCAGCTTCCTTATATCGGGGCAAAGTCTCTACAAGGAGCCACCATCTTAGACTTGGCTCCTTCTAAGTCATCTTCCCCGACCTTCTGTACCATAGCACGAGTGACACACGTGATATCACCTCATCTCTCATCCCTGACTGACATGATAATGATCGATGTCCGTGTTAGCCTGCGACCTTGGCTCGTCTTCGCCTTCAGACGCGTAGTCTGCACTTTCTGCGACCGGAGGAAGTCTGTGCAGAGTTAGAGTCTCTCCCTGCGACCGGAGGAAGTCTGTGCAGAGTTAGAGTCTCTCCCTGCGACCGGAGGAAGTCTGTGCAGAGTTAGAGTCTCTCCCTGCGACCGGAGGAAGTCTGTGCAGAGTTAGAGTCTCTCCCTGCCACCGGAGGAAGTCTGTGCAGAGTTAGAGTCTCTCCCTGCGACCGGAGGAAGTCTGTGCAGAGTTGATCGCGGTCCGATCTGAACAGGAGATTCTGATCGATCAGTTCCAGTTGTTGTGAATGGACCGGGAGTGAGTGAGAGAGACAGAGAGAGTGGGTGTCAGTGACAGATGTGACGTCACTGGGATCCAACCTGCGCGATTTACTTCGGACGAGGGAGAAAGAAGCTCCTGGTCTGGAGACGACATCAGTACAACGAACGAGTGGATGACGGGTATTATGATCGTTTGATTGGACGAACTAGAGAAGAGAGTGAGAGGTATATCCTGGATGACTGACTGATGAAGGAAAGAAGAGTGTCCGAAACAGCTAGGATATTGAGGGATGCAATAAGTACAAATGTACAATCTGTTGCTGACAAGTGACACAAGCGTCCGATTGGATGAACTTATAGTGAATAGTTCTCGAGGACTTGACTGACAAAGCGAAGAAGGGATGTCCAAAACAGACAGCGTAAAGACGACATTAGTGCAACTAGTTCTAGATTGTTGACACTTGACACAAACGTCCGATTGCATTACGAATATACCTCTTGGAAGCGAAGGGATGTCCAAAACACCTGCGGTATAGAAACATTTTTACCATTAATGTCAGTTTACCGGTCAGGCATCAACAAAACGGAATGACACCCGTATAAAGACTATAACTCCGGGATATAAAACAGTTCTCGGACGTGCCCCCTACAAGGCGGTCGTCCCCTGTGACATGCAGATAGAGATGTGAGGGCAGGGTCATCTCCGGGATATAAAACAGTTCTCGGACGTGCCCCCTACAAGGCGGTCGTCCCCTGTGACATGCAGATAGAGATGTGAGGGCAGGGTCATCTCCGGGATATAAAACAGTTCTCGGACGTGCCCCCTACAAGGCGGTCGTTCCCTGTGACATGCAGATAGAGATGTGAGGGCAGGGTCATCTCCGGGATATAAAACAGTTCTCGGACGTGCCCCCTACAAGGCGGTCGTCCCCTGTGACATGCAGATAGAGATGTGAGGGCAGGGTCATCTCCGGGATATAAAAACAGTTCTCGGACGTGCCCCCTACAAGGCGGTCGTCCCCTGTGACATGCAGATAGAGATGTGAGGGCAGGGTCATCTCCGGGATATAAAACAGTTCTCGGACGTGACCTCTACAAGGCGGTCGTCCCCTGTGACATGCAGATAGAGATGTGAGGGCAGGGTCATCTCCGGGATATAAAACAGTTCTCGGACGTGCCCCCTACAAGGCGGTCGTCCCCTGTGACATGCAGATAGAGATGTGAGGGCAGGGACATCATCTGGGAAATAAAACAGTTCTCAGGACGTGCCCCCTACAAGGGGTCGTCCCCTGTGACATGCAGATAGAGATGTGAGGGCAGGGTCATCTCCGGGATATAAAACAGTTCTCGGACGTGCCCCCTACAAGGCGGTCGTCCCCTGTGACATGCAGATAGAGACGTGAGGGCAGGGTCATCTCCGGGATATAAAACAGTTCTCGGACGTGCCCCCTACAAGGCGGTCGTCCCCTGTGACATGCAGATAGAGATGTGAGGGCAGGGTCATCTCCGGGATATAAAACAGTTCTCGGACGTGCCCCCTACAAGGCGGTCGTCCCCTGTGACATGCAGATAGAGATGTGAGGGCAGGGTCATCTCCGGGATATAAAACAGTTCTCGGACGTGCCCCTACAAGGCGGTCGTCCCCTGTGACATGCAGATAGAGATGTGAGGGCAGGGTCATCTCCGGGATATAAAACAGTTCTCGGACGTGCCCCCTACAAGGCGGTCGTCCCCTGTGACATGCAGATAGAGATGTGAGGGCAGGGTCATCTCGTCACGCTCACCGGTCGATACAACCCCACACCGCATCGTATCGCGTACACTGTACAATAATTAATGGCGTTGACCGCACAGTTCAGACGTTATATCATGTTAGGTTAGGACATAAAGCTGCAGGCGTCGTTACAGGTTGCCGGGTTTTATGGCCAGCAGCAGCGGGCGACAAGTTTATAGTTTGGGTGCTTCGGTCAACGTTATCGTCAGACGAATTTGTCGATTTTAGTCATTTTTTGAGCACATCGCCGTCTATGTACATAACAGTTATGTCCCGAGAAATTATCATAATTTTGTCTTCTGTGGCGTCAACGTAACGGGTGCGTTGCTTAAAAGGTGAGACGTGGAATTTTAATTCGGGAATCGCTGCTTTATAGATTCGATGTCATCACTGTATAGGAAAAGTGTTAATCAATGTTTTCCTCGGTAAAAACTCGAAGTCCGATTGCTTCGTATTCACAACCTGTACCTTAGTCCCCCTGAAGAGTGTGGTTCCTGCGTTGTGGGCGCGGGTGACCGAGGGACGTGGGTTTGAACCTTGCAACTGTACTTCGTGGAATAGAATGAGTCTCCCGAGACAGTCTTCCTAGGAATACACGAGTCAGGAATGTAAGCGAATCGTTTGCGGTGTGACTACCCAGAATGGAAACTGTCTTATTGTTGGTTTTTATGAATTTGTCTCAGATCATGGACTTAGAATAGTAACTGGCGTTCATGCTCAGATCACGGCTACGTTTTCAAACAAAAGAAGACATGGCAATGCGATGCGATGGGATTTTATTAAATTTGTACTTTGTTGTTTTTAGAGGATGTGATATGCGTCTTGTCACGCACACGCACACGCACACTCCGATCTAAGCTCTGCGAGAGGTTTGTTCCATATGTTTGACACGTTACACCAGTTGAACCAACAAAAAACTCAACCCCACACGCGACCGGGGAGACAGCAGCTGATTCAACCCAGCTTTCAGTAGTTTAGTGTTCAGATGTTGGCTTTTTATTCGATCCTTACTGAAAACCATAAGCCAAAGTGCGTTGACCGAGGTGGTCTTATGTTTAGATATAGAATAATTATTTTAGTTGCATTTAATGTCCTTAAACTAGGGAATTAAGCATTTTAATGTAATTACATTTTAAAAATCTGTATGAATTTTATTTTTGCTTTTGTATTTCCTGTGCACATGCCAAAAAGACAATTTATCGTCACGTAACTTATAGTTTCTGATTGGTGTTCGATTTCTTACTTTCCACGTTAGTTCACAAGTATTACATACGAACAAGCATTGTGTGCAGACAGTACAGCATTGTAATAAATAAAATACAATGTGATTACAAGCCTGCGTCAAAACTTGTCAGTGTAGCACAGAGGCTTTACTTGTTCTGCTATCCCGTGATAAATACAACTATTTAGAGACATCCTCGCGTGTCTGATGCCACAATGCAGCTGAGATATGTGCATAACAAAGTATGTAAGATATGTATACTGTGTTTGGTATTATTACACTAATTAAAGCTAGAACAATGCATGTTCTGCATCCGAGTTCAGACGAGGGTCGTCGACTATGTGGTGCATTGTGTCGAACAGGGGCTTTATCGATGTCTTGATCCATGCAGTTTTGGGGGTACTGGATCGACACCCCCTCTCCGCACCTCAGGCATCACCGCCGTATTTCCACCAAAAACATTAATTTCTAATATGTTTCAATAACCTTTCAGTCGATTGTTCGTATTTAAAATGTAAAATCACATTTTTTTGTTGTATTTTATTTGCTTCGTACTTGTTGAGTACTTCCTACGCGGACTAGGAATGTGAAACAACAACATTCTCATCTATTATTGAGTCTTCTCTTCAGGACTGGATGGAATGCTGGGGATTAAATTCTTCTCGGCACTGAATGAGATCTCTGCTATTGTCAGCTACCCTCGCTATACACTACCCCACACAGCCGTGGTGTGTATTATGTAAGAGTGGAGTTGCTACTCTACAGTATCAGGGAGGCCTCGGTAGACACTAGACAGATGTACATCGCGAGCTCCCAGGTTTATCACTCAAGCTTTTAACTAGGCCGAGACAGAGGTATACAATACCACTGACTTTTTACTGGAACTTTTCGTAAAGCCAGTTTTTATCAGATTGTTACCAGCCGAGGCACATTTTTTTAAACAATCACAAAAAAAATTCAAATAAATTCAGGGGATTTTTAGGATTTATGTTTTTTTGTAAAATCATCAAAATTGGTAAATTTCGGAATTTATTCGTGCGTAATAGGCAATACTATTTAGTAATATACTTGATTGATAATAATTAATACCCAAAATTGCATATCAATCGGATGACAACTGGAAGCACGAAAAGTTCCCCAAAAAGTTTCAAATATGTGTTGAGGCCTCGTATACATCCCCTCCCCTACCATTCACATCATAACTACCCTAAGAGTTCAAAATATCTAGTTACAGTAGACATGCAACTGCCCAAGGACAGGCTCCAACGACGAATTTAATAACGTGTTTTTCTCATCATTTGAGGATTTTTGGCAGACAAAAACTGACGCAACCTACGAAAAGCAGACAATGCATCGTGAACCTTTAAAAACTTTCCTGTTTGAATTAGTAAGTGATAGAACATGTTCTATCGCGAGCATTACATGGAGAGGATCTATGAAACTTTGATGTGCCTGGGGTAGTGGTGTGATCTATATGTCTGTCCGTCTGCCTGCCTGCCTGTCTATCTACCTGTCTGCCTGCCATCTATCTGTCTATATGTCTGTCTGTCTGTCTTCTGCGTTCTGTCTGCCCCGTCAGATCAGCGAGTGATGGCTAATTGATGGGTTCTCCACGTGCGACATTCCAGCCAGTAGTGATGGATTGCAGAGCAGGGCCACCACATCCATCTAGTAATTAGTAACCTTCACGGGGGCAGATTCCGCTAATTGATGGATTCATCTCCCCCCAAGGGACTAACTTTATTAATAACTACATTTAGTTAGGTGGAATCAATACTTGAAAACAGAACCCGATCGCCTGGTTAGCACGGCTGCCCCTGTACTGCCCACTACTTGTTGCCGATCATAGCTCGCCTGCTCTGGCCATTATATAGAGCAAATACCACCTTGACCAGTATACAAATGTACAGTTAACTATTTACTCCGCGAAAGATTGTTTTCACCATAGCAAGAACCAATCATAACATTTTACATCCTCCAAATAGAGTAGAGTAGAGTAGAGTAATTTATTCGCTTGACCAATACATAGTACAGTGCTAATCCCTCAAAGAAACTAAATTTACAAACAGGCCGACTCGTGTACCAATTATACCTTCGTCAGAACGCCAGACCCACCACCACGATAAGCGTGTCTCCAAGTGTCTCCACGTTGCCAAATAGAACTCGCCTCAAACAAGACACTTTTAAATTGCTTTTCTATTGTGTTGAAAGAGTGGCGCCTCCTCATCGACAACGCTGACCGCGCGTGCCTTCAGGTATTAAGGGTTGACAGGCTACAAGACTACTTATTCCGCTCGAATGAAGAGCGGCGAAATAAGTACTGCCCACAAATACAGGATCAGCTCTATATAAGTATACACACATTATCCTCTTGTGAGAGAGATTTGCCATAAATATTGCCATAAATAACTTGCTTGTGGCTATTTGTTGTTTGCGGTAACGGGAACGGTATTTGGTAAAGTGGACTTCACGGGAAGATTGGTCCGCAGGTACCAGGAATTTCCTCCCCTCTTTACCACCACCACCTTCCTCGGACGGGCAGAGTGCACAAGATTTAGATCTTACCTATCCTCGACCCTTCTATTGATGGTCTCTAAACCCTTGAATAGAGATAAATTTATTTTCTTTTCATTACATAAACTGTTGTAATTTACCTTTTAAGTAACTGTAAATGTTAATGATTTTAACTTTAATGTTTCTCTGAAATAAAATCAACACGAAAATGTTTTTAAACGCAAAAAATTGATTGAGAACTAACAATGTTTACAAAATATTCTTAGCACTTCTGATGAAGAAGTGTGTTGTATATTATCTGTTAAGTTCTTAGTTTTCAATCAATTTTTAGCATTCAAAAACATTTTCGTGTTGATTTTACTTCAGTGAAACATTTAAGTTAAAATCATTTACATTAAAGGGCATTTAACAGGTAAATTACAACAGTTTACGTAATGAAAGGAAGGAAGGATTTAACCTCTATTAAAGCAAAAATAATTAAATTGGATGGTTTCGAGACCATCAATAGAAGGGTCGAGCGACTATTAGATAGATACGATCTACCTCTTGTCCACTCTGCCCGTTCAAGGAAGGTGGTGGTGGTAAAGAGGGGAGGAAATTCCTGGTACCTGTGGACCAATCTTCCCGTGAAGTCCACTTTAGACGTTATTTTCTTGGTTGGCGTTGAGAAGAAATGTTTCGAATGTTCTCACTTTGTTTGCTATAGTGGTTAATGAGGATGAGTTTGCCGAAGAGTCAGGTCAGATGAGGTTACCAGCTGGAGTTCGGTAGTCGGTCCTCCCAGAGGCAGCATATTGTTGTACCTACTACCCAGGCCCTGATAGTTGGATGGTGAAAGTACTGGTGACACAATGAACTAGAATGCTTCGCACTTGAAGAAATTATCCTAATATGTGTGTCAATTTGATCGACTCGTCCATGACATTGAACTAATAGTGTACACTCTGTACACCAATGTTGTAATGTGGTTTAAGTTCTTAAGTTCTAGAAGTTTCAAGTTCAAATCTACCAAACAAAGGTTCCACCTTGCAAATCTTGTATTGGTAATTGCTTCTCCTCTATACAGTCTTTCCTTTCCTTTGCAATCAATAATAAGCAACCTATCCATCAAACACAATATTAACTAGAATAATAACACTATATGTTTAACTTTTCAATCCACCTCCAAACCAATTTATGTCTCATGTTTAACAATGCATTCGGCATTAGACCCTTTTTGCGAATCACTCAGTATTGACTTAAATTACTTTGAAAACTATTTCTTATGATCTACCCGGGGCATATTTAACTTGTGATTGTCAATCACATCAAGAGTCTGCCACACATTATAAATAAACATTCCAGTTCTTGTAATTGCTCTTGTCATTCTGTTATTTGTGTTATAAAGAGTATTCTCTCCCAGTGAATCTTCTTCGCAGGGCGTAGGAGGATTGTGTGTTATGATGTGGGGTGAAGTCTAAGTACTTGTGGAAATGTAAGTGAGGGTCACGAGAAAGAATGCCGTCTTGTGTGTGCTAGACCGAGCAAGACCACTGACCCGGGCTGTGAGAGTTGTGAGTCTGTTAGGCGCAGTAATTACAACGTCAGGATGTCGCTAGTTACCTCACCCAACCCAAGAACAATGCCCCCTAGAGTCAGTGCACTGCGGAACGCGGGTTTGAGCCCGGGCTATCTCTTTCACTATAGACAAAATAGATTTTCTTGTTCAACATCAAAATCCCTAACGTTGTATGAAAAGTAGCTCGGTTAAGCTGTCAGTGGAAGCTAAGACCGATCAATATCATGCTGTCATTTTCACACGTGCCATACATTGATAAGAAGTTCGCCCTTCAAAATTGTAAAAAAACAAATTTATAAAATGTGGAGTTTCAAACTCAAGAAAATACAATTTTAATTAATTGTCCATTAGATGTATTTGAAACAACCAATCTCAACCTCCTAAGATTTGTCTTAATCTCATCAGGATCACTATTCAAAACCGCTGAGTTGAGTACCTGCTGCACACGACACATCGCTAAAACATTAGGGGTTTAGTTGTAAGCAAGATAGTCAAGGGTTTGATTATAGGTTATAACCTAGTAATAATTGTTTTTCGACGAAAAAATCAACTACTGGTCCTTGTAAAGTTAAAAAGGTGCGTTAGATCCCGCATTGCCGTGACTTGGCTTATGGTGCGGGCACACGCACCCGGCGCCCGCCCTGAACCACACAATCTCGCCGTGTCACGCAGGTGATTGCCTGGCTGGCGCCTCCCCAGCTAATCAGCCCTCCTCTGTTCTCTGTACACCTCTATACACGTGGGCTGACTAGCCCGCACCCTGGACCAGAAGTAAATCAAGGGCTGGGTAGAGTAGTGACACATACAACCCTTGATTTCCTTGTGGTCGATGGTGCCGTCTGATGTGACTGATGAGAAGCCCTTGCAACTCTGGCGATACTATCGATAGAGGAAGCCCAGGCATTGATGTCACCACCAGCAAGCACCATGGCGTGCAGGTCTCCTCGGAAAGAAGAAGTTTCAAACTCAAGAAAATACAATTTTAATTAATTGTTCATCAGAGGTATTTGAAACAACCAATCTCAACCTCCTAAGATTTGTCCGAATACGCAAGGTCTCCTCGGTTAAAAGAAGAATTCTGTGATGTTGGAGTCCTATGAAATATCCCTGGGACATTCCAACTCAGAAATAACAGCACATAAGTCCCTGTTTCCTTCTGAGAGTTGTCTTGTTGGTGCATGGGTTGAGAATACAATACGTACAACTTGCAGTAGTGTTAGCTAAACCATGGAGTTTGAGAGTACAACTACAAATCCGTGGTTAAACTAGAGTATTGGGAAAATATATTTTCATAGTAAACCAGCACAGAGACAACACTGCCCCTCTTCAGGTGACTTGTGAGGATGGAATATCTTCTAAAGCTGTAATGTTTTGCAATACTTTATCCCGAAACGAGCTTTACCCGCAGGTAACCTTTAGAAAAGACCTCCATAAAGGATTACAGTAGCGAGTATCGAACCGATGACCTTCCGAATTGTGTCACTTGTAACGAAAGCCACGAGCTGGCTCAACGAAATACTTGAAACGTGATTGATCCGTGCCCATGTTAATAACCCCCCTCCTCAGTATGCTAACGAACCAATAACTAACTACGTGGTATTTGCAGGCTGTACGCGCAGAACTGGTTGAAGGTATATGCAGAGGTTGGCTGAGAATGAGATCCTCGGATGAACTTGAACTTGAACTCACGAGTCTGAGTAGGAAGCGTCCCAAGGCCTCGTACATCTGTCGTACGCGTGTACCGCGCTTTAGTCTTGGTTGCAATACAGTTTGCAAGTCGTGGCCTCACTTATCATTTAACTTTGATAAGTATTTTAAGTTTACAATCCACTACGGGTTTCCACAAGGTTCGAGCGTCTAGCCTCTTCGTTATGAACGCTATACGAGAAGAATGAATTTTTATGTTGTATATATATGCATGCATCGCTGCTCTCTTTAAAATCTTACATCATGAAATAAGTATTGTAAGGACTTGTTTTGAAGTTGACCATTGCACCAAGCCGACACTTACAGATCAATACCTTATTATTTATTAATATATTCTTGTGTTGAGTCTGCAGTTACTTGTCGTCCAACATAACTGGCTGCTCGTGTACATATTTTGCATATTGTTTCTAATACCTGATTGAGGTTTGCACACAATCCCACCTCCACGTACGGGTTTCAAGAAGACATACGTATTAGTGTAATGGTCGGTGCTTACATTGAACGCACGGGTACGAGATAACAACGTATCTATCTCGCTGGTTGAATTGTTTACATTTGCTTGTTGTTGAATCGGAAGTCAAGGCCGTCATTGTCACGTTAGATAGTGGTTTCGTTTCTTTTTATAGAATTCCTAACAGGTGTGTGTTATGTTGGTAGAGGTTAGGTTAGGCTGTGTGGAGAAATAACTTACTAAAAGTCAATAAGTACAATATCTATTTATCGTCTCTAGCCTGAGATAAACAATAGTGGGTTAGCTAGTTATATTTCGTTATTTGCTTTGTACAACGGCACACGTTTAGAAGTAGATAAGGTTTAAAGCCCAAAGCCTCCTGTGGGTCGTCTAGGATAAGATGTCTGAAGGAGTTATCAACAAGAAACAGAAAGAATGCGTCCATTTAAACTTTAAATGGTTAAACGACATACATCATTCTTTACTTTATGTGGATGTAGCAATATCGGGTTGAACCCATCACTATAGCAACTGTTGTGTTTATCAGCTGTTGTGGAAGGAAAAAACTACATTTTGTGGTGATGGAGCGACATTAGTGCACGTATTTCGAAAAAATGCTACTAAGGGTTGTATTTTTACTAAAAGCAAAGTTATATACTCATTGTATTGTGAATTAGTTTACTATCCTTCGATCTTAGTTGAGCAAATTACACTTACTAATTGATTTGAGTTTGTCTTTAATCCACAAACCAAATCACAATTTTTGAAGGAAGGTTAATCAGAGCCTGAGAAACCCAAATTTTGTATACGCGTTTGTTCTTATGCGTAAATGTGTTTATCCTTGCTTCCAACGCAGAAGTTTTGGGCTTCAAACCTCGGTTTGGTCAGAGGATTTCGAAGCAACGAAGCACATAATACATGATGTTGATTATGTCCGTCGCTGAAAAACCGTAATTTATCCTCTTAGAGTATAGGCCCTACTATAGATATACACACAAGTTTATTTGGGTTTGCTATTTTACAAATTAGAAGTGGTACAGACTTGATATCTAGCCACTACTTTCCGTGTCCCGAGGGGCTCTCTGCATGTGCATCCCAACCATTACGACGTCGGCGTCGCCTGGTCTACCAGAGCAGAACGGCTAAAGACGATGCACTAGTATTGAGTGTACGTTTAACTAATTAACCCCCCCCCCCCCCCCCAGGGTGTCGGCCAGGCACGCGTTCTAAAGCACGATACTCACGCCATGCACACGGCTTCAAAAATCAATCCCCTAAACTAAATCAACTCGTGTATAAGATGTACTCACGTACTTGGCTCTAGCGCGCTGGTTCGACCCTCCTCCCTAGACTGTCACATGTAGCCTGTCAGTGTGAGAGTCACGTGCTCGCGTCGGACGCTCCCCCAGGACGCACATCTTCACGCACGAGACAGTACGCACGTTGACGAGAATATCTCGCGAGTTATCGCTCTATCTCGTAAACACTAGTCCCGCACCAGCAACACTCTCGATTACACTAGACGAGCGTCGGCGAGCCAGCGGGGAGGCGCTACTACTTCCGGCGTCCTCCGTTACGGCGTCGGGAGCGCGGCGATCGCCCGATGCACATTACTTACGACCGACTGTCAAATGACGCCACATTAAATGTTTCCGAGCTCGTAGTTAGTGAATCTGTCGTTGAGATTGAGTCGCCCCCCGCACGGCCAGACTGTATGTTTCCTCTGTGAACTCGCTCAACTAGACCTACCTACCTTGGGCGCATTGATTTTCTCCCCTCGCACCGACGCCCGTCGCGACGCTCCCATTGGTCGTGACGTCACCGGGGCTAGGGCCAGCCAATTAGCGACACCCGTGTCAGAGAGGGTTATCTTTTAATCAATTGCGTTTTAAAAAACGTGCTTTTCGGCTTCATTGATTGCGACTAGCGGTTTACATAATATTTTGGCGAGGGTTTTAGGGGCAATTATACAGAATATATATGGGCTCTTCAGCTGGGAACTGTGCTCACATAAATGTAACATCATCTCTTGCATCGATATTTCATCATTTCATTCACAATTTCAGATAACACTCCTCTGTCTTCTTAGTCGCCACTTTCGGTGATAGACCACCTTGATATTATTTTCACCTCATCTAAAGTTTCTTGTTTCGTACAGGGTCGATCGCGACGTCTTCTGTCCCAGATAAGAGAGATTATAATAGCCACGACCTTTGGAAGCTGTGTATTGTCACAACGCCTCGCAGATAGGCCTACGCGCTCGTGTGAAACTAACAAACAAAACCACGTATACGAAGCAGGTTGTGTCTCTGTCTTGCGCTAGAATTCCGTGAATGCTGCACTCACAAGAACTGTAACGAACAACATGCATAATTCATAACAAACTCTGCAAGAACCAAGACACGTTGCGCAGATGCGGCAAACTTGCTCCTGTAACAATATTCCTATAAAATATTCAAAATATTAAGCGCAAATCCACTCCGAAATTTGTTTTTGAAATTAGAAATGTAGAAATGATGTTTTGTAGAAAAAAATCATGCATAATCGTACGTTTGATGAACTTTTAGCCTTCAGACTATATTATTTCTCATTTATTATATTATTTCCCATGGTGTTCACGTCATTCGCGGAAATATGCTGAGCTAGTTGCATTCATCAAATGTGATCTAATCAATGTGCAAACCAAATGGGGTCGGCGATGATGACCTCACATTATTACAAACGAATAGTTTATGTAGCTAATTAATTTCCATGAATAATCATAAGTATCCTTTTGACAACAGACTTTGAATAGGTGGTCCTCCTATATACAATAAGGGTATTTTCTCAGTAACCTTTCTTTTAGGCAGATTAAATTCGTCAAAGTTTGTGTATGTAACTGACAAGGGGAAAGAGTGATATTGTTTGTCACACCTCGTCATTTTTGTCTTGTGGCAAACTACAATTGTACAAAATTGTACTATATTGTACATCTCCAGTAGTGCGCTGAGAGTCCTCCAAGACTTAGTGCCCTGACGTTTGTGTCTCGTGTCAGTTGATCTCCCCACGTCTGACTCTGGGAAACGTCCTCGGAAGACTCATCCCATCATAGATTACCTCCTGCTGAGATTTAATTATTTCTTTAGAACTTCTTGGCATCTTGATCTGGCCAGCCAGAGTTCCCGGGAGTACACTCACCGGGAGCACAGCAAACAAACAGACAGACAGACGTGTGAGCGACATGGTGAGAGTGGGATTCAAGCCTCGGTGATTTGCGTAGGCTCAGGTTTCCCGAGTGTGTTAGGTGAGGAAGGTATCGTGTCAAGAGTGAGACTTGAACCCTATATCAGATGGTTCAAGATAGTTTCTGCATCACTTTGATAGGGTTGTCCTCTGAAGGTCACACATCAGTGTTCAATTATTTATTATTTTTCTCTGTAATTTGTACACACGATACAAAAATTTACAGAATGAAACAGGAAAGCAGGCCTATTGTGGCCCATCCACCGCAGTGATCCTGTCCCATTCTTAACATCAATATATATATCACTACACTTTGTTCCAACATCATTTAGTTGGGTAAAGGGGTGTTTCCACCTAAATCTTGGGCATCACCGAATCAGCACCGGCCTGCCAAGCTCGGCACATTAATAATTTTAAAAAAACATTAATAAAGCAATAAATTAACATAAATTCTATTATAAAAGGATGATAATGATAATGTTGAAATATGTTACCGATGTGACCCCTTATAGGTGGTGCTATCACCCTGGCATCCACCCTATATAACTAGTTACTAGACCCTCCTTGCGTCCGCCTCTCACCAGTCACCGCACCCAGCCGGGCTCGGGTTCTAATCCCGGTTCATCTCCCAAAGATCTCGTTCAGCGCCTACGTTTAGCCTGTGTGAGCCGAGATCCAACAACAACAATACAGTCATGAGTTATATAACGATGCCGGTTTACTCACCTCACGTGCGTGTTAAACCACCCTCGGATATGATGGAGATTTATTTGCAAGTACTTATTTTATTGTTTAATTCGTCGCCCTATCTGATCTCTACTGAAACATCGCCACTTTTTTCTTCGAGTAGGAACCGTGAAACTATCAAATAGTTAAAGAGATTAAATTAATTTTGATCAAATGCCTCCCTTACATTTTGTTTTCTTCCAAAATGTTCGCCGACTGCATCGAAACTCAAAATGCCATGTTTAATTAAATATATTAATTTTGGAAAAGAATCCGGGTATCGTATGAAAATATATATTTACACACATAGCTAACGTTCAGCTCAGGTTTAAAGAAAAACCCCCGAACGACAATTTAGAAATATTTAGCGTGTATTTCCACTTTACACCACGAAGGTCCAACTCTTCACTCACTTGTTGTTCTCGCTTCCACCTCTAACACTGGCCGTATGTGTTACGTACGACTGTTCTTTACTAACTTCTTCCTAATCCTATTACTCGTATAACCCTCTAAAGTCTAAAGCGGCTTATTGCCACATACTTGTAGCACCCGTACAGTCTGCAGCGAAGCCCGTGCTGCCTATCACTAAACCAACACACCTATCTCAACGTGATTTACCCGTTGTTTTATCATCACCAGACTCTGCTATCGTGCATCAGTGTTGACATTACCTACTCTTGTTGTCGCCCGGCAGCTAGAATATAATATTGTGATTTTCTTTGTTCACTGCACATTTTTGTTTTGGTGGAGGTGCCGGGTATGGAGGAAAAAACTAAAAATATGTTTCGTCCGAGCAAATAAATTTCGATGTTGGTGGAGGTGCCGGGTATTTATAATAAATAGAGTTTGGAGACACTAGCGCCGCCCATAAGCCCGAAAGTGGTGAATTGGAGGTGAAAATAATTACAAATATAGTTAGTATATAACTGTAGTGTATGTATCTCTTTCGTCTGATATTGGGAAAATTTTGGACTGAGATTTTGTAAAAAGAGTTTTCAAATTAATTATATGTATGTGTATGTATGTATGTAAACTTAGAGGAGGTATTTGTTTAGTGAGAATATTAGCGTACAAAAATGCATAATTGTTTTTGTATTTGCGATGAATTAGTGGGTTATTAAAAATGTTGATGTTAGCGTATAAATATATACTTTGCATCTTCTGTACAACAAACCACATCTGGTACAGCCGGCGCTGAGCCTACTTGAGTTGAGATAGTAGGTTGTAAAACTGGACCAAACGAGTCAACAGTCAGTTATCTTATCAGTAACACATTTCCCACGCTTATCTAGACCATTATGTTCTCATAAAACATGTTTCACGTTGAGGGGTTTTCATTACAGATCAGTTTTTACTTTATGTTTTATCAAGACAATGGAGGCGACACAGATAGGTGGACAACTTGCCCCTACCCAGGTAACCATCTAGGTGCTCATGTGATGATCGTTAGAGGAGAAGGATCAATATTTATACAGGACTCATTCTCAGCATTCGCCTTTTTAACTTACGTAAATCTATTAAATTCGGGATAACTCACATTTTAATTTGATTTTCGATACTGTCTGTATGCAATATTTGTGTTACATGATAAATGAAAGAAAATTATAATCATATAACACGGAAACTGAGTACGATGGGCCATCAAAGTCCAACTCGCTACCTCCCCGTGGTTTGGCCTGTGAGTAGGGGAGTAGTGTATTCCCCAAAACTAATGGCGAACTCTGGCCGGTTAGGGTG
The DNA here is from genome assembly GCA_024449915.1 of Sweltsa coloradensis. NCBI lineage: Eukaryota > Metazoa > Arthropoda > Insecta > Plecoptera > Chloroperlidae > Sweltsa > Sweltsa coloradensis. The sequence goes on from JAMZAV010001315.1 coordinate 255,183, forward strand.
CGTGTTGCAGAGAGAGTTCTTGCTCAACTTTTTATCACACCTTTCTTCATTCACACAGCCTTACTCATATTTTTTTTCTTCAATCACTTTTTTCTTCTTCTCCATACTTGCCGGTGTGGCGGCATATGAGTACGATAGCCCATCATTACCCAGTAGTATAAATATTTTAGCACCGGTTTACCACTAGTAAAACTGAGCTAGCCCAGCTTTACTCATAGGTAAAACGGAGCTATAATATTATTACGCAAGGAAGTATGTTTTTACCTAGACCTACACACAGGAAAGGGTAATACTAAGCCAGAATATAATTACGATTTGAATTGGTCCGTTAAATCTAAACTTGTGTTAAGTATAGGGTGTTACAAAATTATTTTAGAAAAAAAGCCAGATATATCATATGCAACGGTAAAGATCGGCCAATATATTAGTACTATTGTATGTTACATCGTTGTTATGAAGGAGTGATAAATAAAATTTGTAAGTAAGGTTAATAAACAACCAATTTATAATGTTATAATTTATAAGAAGCAACGGTAAGGATCAGCTGGTATATTAATACTATTATATGTTACTTCGTTGTTATGAAGAATAGACAAATAAAACTTGTAAGGAAGGTTGTTGTTATGCCAGCTGATCTTTACCGTTCCTTGTGTTACACAGTGTTGACCTATACATTATACAGTAGTTGTTTTATAACCTTAATTACTGGTTATAAGTGTCTGTCATTCATTGCAACAACGTTACATAATAATATATAATAGTAATGTTATGCCGGCTGATCTGTACCGTTCCTTGGGTTGACCTATACATTCATTGATTGATAACCATAATTGCATAACAACGACGTTACATATTATAATAAAGTAATGACATGCCGGCTGATTTTTACCGTTCATTACCATGTCATTTACGTCTTTATACATTGTGTAGTTTTTTTAAACTTTCATTGCAAGTTTTTTCGTGTTCGTCATTAATAACAAGGAAATAAACTTTATAGCATTGATGTTACTTAAAATTTCATGTTAGTGCTTAACTTTGGTACCACCCTATACTTAACACCGCATTCACTTGATCGCAGTCAACGAGGTAACGGATGTAGTGTAGTAGTATTCCTGTGCTAGCTTGATTTTACCTTCTCTTTGTTAAATGCTAGGTAGGAATATACCAGGGTAGGTAATAACTGGCCGGCTGGAAAGTACTACGCGCGTAATAATCAGCTATTCTATTTTTACTCAGGTAATAATATGCTAAAGGTAGAGATATTCCATTACACCGGCCCTCTCTGCAACGAGCACTCCTCCGTTCCCCCCAGTTTAACCCATCATATCCAACATCCTAACCCCCCGCGTCTTCCCTTACGTTCCTTTCTTTGGAAAGAAGAAAACATGGAGGTAATCCACAATTATGGAAAAAGAAAGTTTGGAAAATTCCAATACACTTGACATGGGCACTGATAACTCTACTGTTGAGTGCCCTAAAACAACATTAACTAACTAACTAACTGAGTACGATAGGATGGTTCCCGTCTATGGTTGGTTGCAGCAAACAATTAGGCCCCGTCGCGTGTCGCTGCGTTCATCAAGTTCTTCGGTAACTGTTAACTAATTGTCTTCTTCGTTAGTGTAGGAATGTAAACAAGATAACTAGTGGAAATAGTTGATGCTCCCACACTAGGCTCAACTCCTGGGGTTTATGAACACGAGCTAACCATTCTAGTCGCCCCCACACAGAATCTACACCAACACACTTCCCGGTCACCCCGCCTGAAACACACGTACCTCTCTCTGGTCAGTGTGGGGGAGGGTTGAAACACCTCTAGTCTAGTGATGAATTTCACAGTAAAAACTGACGACAATTCCTCTTAAAAACGATTCTAGCAGGAGGAATTAAGGTGATTGGATATTACGAAGAAATGTCCAGAGGGCGTCAGATGGACGTAGTTGCAGTGACTGATATAAACACCCCAAACATGACAGAGATCGAGCTCAAGACCGCCCGACTAAGAGTCGCGGTGTAACGCGCAACTACCTCTGTTTACTCTGTAGGTGATGAGAAGGAGTTGCTGGTGAGTCTATGGATTTGTATTATAGCTCTGTGTTGAAACATTAAAAATAAATATATCCGTATTTAGAGTCTACCCACTCAAGTCACGGTCAGATTAGGTCAGTTGATAACAGGGTCACTGGTCAAGTGAACTCGTCCATGTCCACAGCAACCTCCTGGTCTGACCATCAGGTCGAGGTGTCTTCTCCGCCTCCCACTCGCTCGCTCGCTCACTCACGCACTCACTCACGCACTCACTCACTCACTCACTCACTCACTCACTCACACACTCGTACTCTCTCACTCACTCAAACTCTCTCACTCACACACTCGTACTCTCTCACTCACTCAAACTCTCACTCACTCACGCACATATTTTGAACCTACAAAGGAAGAATTAAATGCCAATTCTAAACAGAGCAATCTTTAATTAACTAGTACTGCCAAGTGCCTAGTATAACCGTTCACACTGTGTACAGGTCGCGTGTCGACAAATTGTTTAAATTATTAAAATAAATGTAAATTTTGAGTTTGTCGTTGTCAGGACACGAGTGTAAATAAGCTCCCGATTAATTCAGAAGTCGTAGAGCGACTAGAGCGAGCCCGGGTGTTCGTGTTAATGTAGGACGTAATGCATTCAGATATGCAACGAACTGATTAGATAACCTATTCAAATGTAAAACGATTTGGATGAAATGAACTAGACGAAGAAGTTTGAAGCGCACATGACATGTCGTCATAGCCAGGTTCAAGGCCTTGCGAGGCGGCTGGCGGAGGAACCCATGACCCTCGCCGGGAGTGCGCTACGTGCCCGTGTCTGACTTCTCATCGAATTTTAGTTTTCGTCGTTTGCCACAACAGATCCAGGCAAAGAATAGTAAATGAAGTTCAACTCACACTCCTAAACTAACCGTAGTCAGCTAGATATCGTCAACACGTCAATACAATAAATTTGAAATTTAAATTCTCTGCACAATCTTCATTGCTTCCTCGAAGCTCGTGAAATCACATGATGCCAACGGGACCAGTGGACCAGTGGACAGATTGGCCAATGTAGGGTCCTGTCCTGGACAGATTGGCCAATGTAGGGTCCTGTCCTGGACAGATTGGCCAATGTAGGGTCCTGTCCTGGACAGATTGGCCAATGTAGGGTCCTGTCCTGGGAAACAATGGTAGCGGAAACCGAACCTCTTCTTCCAGGGACTCTCCGGGTTTTCCATAATGATTGTTCGGCGTCCGACACTTCTTGCTCCAGTGGCGGATGTAGGACGTTACCGTGGGGGAGGGGAGATCGACCCACCCCCTCTATTCGCCAATATCTAGCTCGCGTTTCTGTTTCGCACAATTAAAATAGGACGACGACTGACATTTCAATTTATTTCTTCCAGATCTCGTATCAGTAATTCTGTTAATTGAAAACGATCTGCAGCGGAGATAAAACAAAAGCACCAACCAACAAACAAAGTAACTAGACTAGATGGAAGTTGAAAGATCACTCCAACCAACCCCAACCTCGAAACCTCGCGCTGTGGTTGGGTCAACCCCATGCAGAGCGTCCATCATGGGTCACGTGGGTTCCACGTGACTTCATGGCAGACTCTCTCTGCGGCACCATTGAGTATAGAAGTTTCTATATTATGCTCTATACTCAATGATGGCACTCTTCACTGTTCACTGACTTGTGGGAAACCAGTTCAGGGTGCAAAACACCTTCAGTCAGGATTGCCGGTCTCTACGGGATTTGACCCGGGACCAGCCGAATCAGAGTGAGCCAATACTGTCGGTGGGCTACTACCCTGTCACACCAGCTCTTCCCCCAAGTATTGATTTGAAAGATATCAATTTACATTTTAAATACGTTATCAGAAATATTTATCTCGTTATGTACAGTGTTCTTAATTTATTGTCATCGTAAGTAAAACGTGTTTAAATTCATAGCTGTATAGGATAGAAGTAAAACAAATAGTACCGAGTTTATGAATTGGGTTAGGGGTAGTCAAATCAAGTCCCAGCTATAGTCTAATTCTCTATTCTCTGTTGCGACTTTGGACTCTTTTCACTATAATGATTAAATACTTCCAACAAAATCGCTAGGAAGCTGCAATCAGAATAATAAACATCCCCTTAATATTAATGTGACAACTGAGCTACCTTGTGATCAATATTGTACTTACTACTTGGTATATTAATAGAAACCCAGCTTTAGTCTAATTCTCTATTCTCTCTTGTGACTTTGGACTCTTTTCACTATAATGATTAAACACATCTAACAAAATCGTTAGGAAGCTGCATTCAGATTTATTAACATTCCCTTAATATTCATGTGACGACTGACTGAACTACCTTGTGATCAATATTGTACTTGGTACAATAATTAGTCTAATTCTCTATTTTTTCTGTTGCGACTTTGGACTCCTTCCACTATAATTCCTAAACTCATCCAACAAAGTCGCTTGGAAGCTGCATTCAGATTAATTAACATCCCCTTAATATTAATGTGCCAACTGAACTACCTTGTGATCACTATTGTACTTGGTACATTAATAGAAACCCAGCTATAGTCTAATTCCCTATTCTCTGTCGCGTCTTTGGACTATTTTCACTATAATTCCTAAACTCATCCAACAAAATCGCTAGGAAGCTGCATTCAGATTAATTTCCATCCCCTTAATGTTAATGTGACGACTGAACTACCTTGTGATCAGTAGTGTACTTGGTACCCAGCTATAGTCTAATTCCCTATTCTCTGTTGCGACTTTGGACTATTTTCACAATAATTCCTAAACTTATCCAACTAAATCGCTAGGAAGCTGCAATCAGAATAATAAAACTACCTTGTGATCAATATTGTAGGCTACTTGGTACATTAATAGAAACCCAGCTAGAAGTTTTAATGAGTTGCCATATAACTTTAGAATGGCAACTAGTACAAAGGAATTTAGAAATAAAGTAACCGAGTACCGGTATTTGATAAGTGGGGAGAGAAGTTTGACTATTTTGTTTAATAAATATATAATTTTAGATTCTGAGTAATTATTACTCAAGATATAAGGTATGATTGAAATATACTTATACTATTATGTAGTAGGGCCTACCTACCTACTTGTAGTGTGTAAAATTATAATATGTAATGTGTTTGTACCAATAGCGCACTGACGCTAAATAAAGACTTATTACTATAGTCTATTCTCTATTTTCTGTTGCGATTTTGGACTCTTTTCACTATAATAACTAAACTCATCCAACAAAATCGCTAGGAAGCTGCATTCAGATTAATTAACATCCCCTTAATATTAATGTGTCAACTGAACTACCTTGTGATCACTATTGTACTTGGTACATTAATAGAAACCCAGCTATAGTCTATTCTCTATTTTCTGTTGCGATTTTGGACTCTTTTCACTATAATTCCTAAACCCATCTAACAAAATCGCTAGGAAGCTGCATTTTGATTAATTAACATCCCCTTAATATTAATGTGACAACTGAACTACCTTGTGATAACTATTGTACTTGGTACATTAATAGAAACCCAGCTATAGTCTAATTCCCTATTTTCTGTCGCGTCTTTGGACTATTTTCACTATAATTCCTAAACTCATCCAACAAAATCGCTAGGAAGTTGCATTCAGATTAATTTCCATCCCCTTAGTGTTAATGTGACGACTGAACTACCTTGTGATCAGTAGTGTACTTGGTACCCAGCTATAGTCTAATTCCCTATTCTCTGTTGCGACTTTGGACTATTTTCACAATAATTCCTAAACTTATCCAACAAAATCGCTAGGAAGCTGCAATCAGAATAATAAACATCCCCTTAATATTAATGTGCCAACTGAACTACCTTGTGATCAATATTGTACTTGGTACATTAATAGAAACCCAGCTATAAGTTTTAATGAGTTGCCATATAACTTTAGAATGGCAACTAGTACAAAGGAATTTAGAAATAAAGTAACCGAGTTATTTGATAAAGTGGGGGAGAGAAGTTTGACTATTTTGTTTAATAAATATATAATTTTAGATTCTGAGTAATTAATTACTCAAGATATAAGGTATGATTGAAAATATACTTATACTATTATGTAGTAGGGCCTACCTACCTACTTGTAGTGTGTAAAATTATAATATGTAATGTGTTTGTACCAATAGCGCACTGACGCTAAATAAAGACTTATTATTATAGTCTATTCTCTATTTTCTGTTGCAATTTTGGACTCTTTTCACTATAATAACAAAACTCATCCAACAAAATCGCTAGGAAGCTGCATTCAGATTAATTAACATCCCCTTAATATTAATGTGCCAACTGAACTACCTTGTGATCAATATTGTACTTGGTACATTAATAGAAACCCAGCTATAGTCTATTCTCTATTTTCTGTTGCGATTTTGGACTCTTTTCACTATAATTCCTAAACCCATCTAACAAAATCGCTAGGAAGCTGCATTTTGATTAATTAACATCCCCTTCATATTAATGTGACAACTGAACTACCTTGTGATCACTATTGTACTTGGTACATTAATAGAAACCCAGCTATAGTCTAATTCTTTATTCTCTGTTGCCACTTTGGACTCTTTCCTCTAAAATTACTAAACTCATCTAACAAAATCGTTAGGAAGCTGCATTTTGATGAATTAACATCCCCTTCATATTAATGTGACAACTGAACTACCTTGTGATCACTATTGTACTTGGTACATTAATAGAAACCCAGCTATAGTCTAATTCTCTATTTTCTGTTGCGACTTTGGACTCTTTTCACTATAATTCCTACACCCACCTAACAAAATCGCTAGGAAGCTGCATTTTGATTAATTAACATCCCCTTCATAATAACGTGCCAACTGAACTACCTTGTGATCACTTTTGTACTTAAGTGCCACGCCCCCTCCAGTAGCTCGCCTCCTGCCGGTGCCGGGGGTCGAACCAAGGACCTCCTAACCAGTCGTCTCGTCTGCTCTAGCCACCTCTATCGGCAATTAACATTACTAGGATGTGAAGAACAATTTGATGAAAATAAGTGATGTCCAATTACTGTTCTGCTATGAGTGATTGAGCGAGCGAAGGGATAGAATTCTCCATTCGACTTGATTCACTCATGCACATACGACGTTTCATTTTCAAAGTAGATCAAATTAAAAATTCACTGTGTCCACAGTTTATACAAGGAATATTATTACATTTGTTTGCTACAACAAAACATGATGGAGGAGAAGACGACTACATGGCAAACAAGGCAAATAATAAGTAATTAACCTCTAAGAGTGTGTGAAGTGAAGTGAGCAGTGAACCTCCCACGCTATCTTCCTGGTAACCTTTTTGTTTTGGCGTCGTGACCTAGGAGAACGGAAAAAACGTTCCAATTTGATTATTTTTAACACGATTCTGAAGGTACAGCCAAAATTGTTGGCTCGTCGCGACATCTCGCCAGCCAAGCAACGAGTCTGGTGCCAAACACGAGACAGGGCTTCGACTTCTGCAAACCCTCGCTGAGTCTGAGTCTACCTAGATCGAGTTAGACCGGTTCTCGCGAGACTGTCTTCTCTCGCGTGGCTGTCTGTATGTAACACATTGTCATAGATAGCGGGCATGCAAATTAGTGGTGAGGGGCCTCAAATCATTGGATCATCGCACGGGCCAAACGCGTGCACAACCTTTGAATTTATACCGATACTACTCCGCATATATATTTTTTTAAATCCAAAGAAGTTTATTATACCTACTCGAGTTTTTTTGTTGCTATTTTTGCGCTAAAATTACCACGAATATATGGAATATAATTATGTGCTATTGCATCCCTAGGTCCCTACCCTAACGAATAAGGTGAAGCGAATTAAGATAATAAATAATAATGACTTCAAATTAGGCCTACCGGTATTTTATTACATATTCTGTAGCTTGGTTCATTTGAAAAGCAATACATGTGTGCAGTGAAGCACAATTTCCATTATTGATTTTTTATACAGCTGACAAAATTATTCAATCGGAAACTGATTCCGGGTAAAATTCCCCCTTCCACAAAACCTTTGTTATTTTCGTCACGCTCCGAGCCCATTCCATATCAGCTGTCGCACTCTTACAAACTCTTTTCTGGGGATAATAACTAATTCAAAGGCACAATGCTCGAGTCCCAGCAATAGCATTGATAACCGTCTAAAAATATCGTTTGCGATATGATAGGATAATATTGTACTGTCTAGCTAGAGTGTCCTCGCGTTATTGCACGATACTTGATCAGTGTTCACTGATGCGGGTGACCGAGTGTTTTGTTGTGAGCTCGGGGACAGTCCCGGGTTCGACTCCCGGAGGAGTGATAACAAGGAGAAGTGTTGTGTTGTGGAGCTCGGGGACAGTCCCGGGGTTTCGACTCCCGGAGGAGTGATAAACCCAAAGGGAGAAGTGTTGTGTTGTGAGCTCGGGGACAGTCCCGGTTCGACTCCCGGAAAGGAGTGATAACAAGGAAGTGTTTTGGGGTTTTTGAGCTCGGGGAAAAGTCCCCGGTTTCGACTCCCGGAGGAGTGATAACAAGGAAGTGCTTTGTTGTGAGCTCGGGGACAGTCCCGGGTTCGACTCCGGGATTGATAACAGGAAATGCTTTTTTGTGAGCTGGGACAGTCCTGGTTCGACTCCCGGAGGGTGATAACAAGGAAGTTCTTTTTTTTGTGACTCGGGGACTTTCCGGGTTCGACTCCCTGGGGGAGTGATAACAAAGTTTTTTGTTGTTGTGAGCTCGGGGCAGTCCGGGTTCGGATCCGGAGGAGTGATAACAAGGGAATGTTGTGTTGTGAGCTCGGGAACAGTCCCGGGTTGACTCCGGAGGAAAAAATAAACAAGGAATGTTGTGTTGTGAGCTCGGGGCGCCCGGGTTCATCCCGGGGGGTGATAAAAAAGGGACTTCAGGCTTAGTGTCCCGGGTTCGTCCCCGGGGGAGTAAACAAGGAATGCTTGTTGTGAGCTCGGGGCAGTCCCGGGTTTGACTCCCGGGGATGATAAAAGGAGTGTTGTTTTTGAGGGTCGGGGACAGTCCCGGGGTTTGCTCCCGGAGGTTGATAACAAGGAAGGCTTTGTTGTGAGCTGGGGGAAATCCCGGGTTCGACCCCGGGGATGATAACAAGGGAAATGCTTTGTTGTGACTCGGGACAGCCCCTTCGATCCCGGAGGAGTGATACAAGGGAAATGCTTTTTTGTGAGCTCGGGGACGTCCCGGGTTCGCTCCCGGGGGTGTAAAAAAGGAAGTGTTTTGTTGTGAGCTCGGGGAAAATCCCGGGTTCGACTCCCGGGGGAGTATTTAACAAGGGAAATGTTTTTTTTGTGAGCTCGGGGGGAAAATCCCGGTTCGATCCCGGGAGGATGATAAAAGGAAGGTTTTGTTGGAGCTCGGGGGGCAGTCCCGGGTTTTTGCTCCCGGAGGAGTGATAACAAGGAAATGTTGTGTTTGAGCTCGGGGGCGTCCCGGGTTTTGACTCCCGGAGGAGGATAAAAAGAAGTGCTTTGTTGTGAGTCGGGGGAGTCCCGGTTCGATCCCCGGGGGAGTGATAACAAGGGAAGTGTTTGTTTGTGAGCTCGGGGGCAGTCCCGGGTTCGACTCCGAGGAGTAAAAAGGGAAATGTTTTGTTGTGAGCTCGGGGACAGGTCCCGGGTTCGACTCCCGGAGGGTATAAAAGGGGTGCTTTGTTTTGGGGCCGGGACATCCCCGGGGTTTGACTCCGGGGGGAGTGTAACAAGGGAATGTTTTTTTGAGCTCGGGGACAGTCCGGGTTCGATCCCGGAGGGGTGATAAAAAGGAATTTGTTTGTGAGCCGGGGAATTTCCCCGGGTTCGCTCCCGGGGATGATAAAAAGAAGTGTTGTGTTGTGGCTCGGGGACAGTCCCGGGGGTTTGACCCCGGGGGAGTGATAACAAGGGTGTTGGTTTGGAGCTCGGGGGCAGTCCCCGGGTTCGACCCCGGAGGGATTTTTTAAAAATGTTTTTTTGTGCCCCGGGGAAGTGGGCACTCCCGGAGGGGTGATAACAAGGAAGTGTTGTGTTGTGGGCTCGGGGACAGTCCCGGGGGTTTTTCGACTCCCGGAGGAGTGATAAAAAGAAGGCTTTGTTTTTGAGCTCGGGGGCAGGTCCCCGGGGTTCGACTCCCCGGGGATGATAACAAGGAAGTGCTTTTTGTGACTCGGGGACAGGGCCCGGGGTTTGCTCCCGGGGGAGTGTAACAAGGAATGTTTTTGTTTTGGGCTCGGGGGAAATCCGGTTCGCTCCCGGAGGAGTGATAAAAAGGAAGTGTTTTGGTTTTAGCTCGGGGGGAGGCCGGGGTTTGATCCCGGAGGGGGTGATAACAAGGAGTGTTGTGTTGTGACCCCCGGGGGCAGTCCCCGGGTTTGAAATCCCGGAGGGTGATAACAAGGAAGTGCTTGGTTGTGAGCTCGGGGACAGGGTCCCGGGTTCGACTCCCGCAGGAGTGATAACAAGGAAATGCTTTGTTGTGACTCGGGGACAGTCCCCCGGGTTTTGACTCCCCGGGGGAGTGATAAAAGGGGAATGCTTTGTTTTGAGCCGGGGGCAGTCCCGGGTTCGACTCCCGGGGGAGTGATAACAAGGAAGTGCTTTGTTGTGAGCTCGGGGACAGAGCCAGGCTTCAGCCTCAGGGTCCCGGGTTCGACTCCCGCTCAGGCGACGCCGCCCCCTCGTACGCCCAGCACCGCACAACAAACAAATCGATAGTGGCAAATTAAAAAGATGGTTCTTGTAAACATGGAGTCTAACTCGAGGGGTACATGCAGTGTTTCTTACCTTGAGGGTCGAGGTTCTCTCCCTGGCAGAGCGTAATCCCAACCGGAGCACAGCACACGACCCACCCACCCACCCACGCGCGAAACACCAGCCGAATCGTTAACTGACAGAATCCCAGATACCGACGACGCCGACGTCCACTCAGATCGCTGCCGTACGAGGTACTGACGGATCACATCACATGTGAGGACGACGTCCCTCTCTCTCTCCGGCTCACAGCATCCCTCCCTCCCGCGTCCCCCTCATCTAATCTCTCTCTCTCTCGCTCTAGTGAGGCGCCTCCATCTTGCCTCTCTCTCACAGCGCGCGCGACCGAGCGAGGTGTGAGGGCAATGCCTCCCCCCTCCACTTCCCCCCCTCCCCCTCCTATCCGGGAGCCGTGACGGAGCGTTACGCCAGCAGGCTTTTTTAGGGTATTGTTTTCATCAATTAATAATATATACATGCTAACAATCTTACATGTTGTATTGTTTGTATAGCAAATACGATGGGAGCCACTTTAGCAGCACTGCAGCAGTAAGAGTCAGGTAGAAAGTTCAACGGTTTTAAAATGTTATATTTATTTTTTAAATGGGTACCTTATTTTTTCATGGGAATCTTTATACCTTTTTCTTGTCAGTTGGGAAGGAATATTAAAAAAAACAATGTCGATCACTGAGGGAAACACCTAGCAAGATCCCTTCACTCGGGTGGTCGTCAGTTCGATGCCAGCCACGGAAATACAAGACTTGCCCAGGGTTTCGTCCATCATAGCCTCATAGGTGAATGCTGGGCTGGGTCCTGCTAACAGCGACGACATTTTGTTTGGACATTCCTCCTTAGCCGGCCACCTTAGGGAACGATTGTACCCTACAACATGAGCAGGGATTTACATGGAAACAATGACAACGTGCTTGGTACGACGACGGTTCCTAAATCACCTAGACTAGAGAGAGGCGCACATACAACGAACGTGCTGGGTGCTGCTACGGGCGTCACATCTAACACAATAACCGGCGTCCGAGGTTCGGAATATCAATGAGCCGGTAGGGACAACACAGTGGCGACTTCCGTTCTCAGAGGATCCTCCGCCGGCTTCACTGACACTCGCACTCACACTCGCACTCGCACACACACACTCGCACTCACACACACACGCACACACACACACTCACACACACACACACACTCCTCGTACTCAACACTCGCACAGGCACTGACCCTGTAAAGACCTTCTGTTTGTTTAGTGACCGATAGGGTTTGTACCCCCAAACCCTAATATTGTTAATTTAAATTTTTCCCCTTAGTTTCCAGTATCTAGACGGAAAGGAAGAAGCCCATCAGGCTCTTCCTAGTTTATCATTTTCTTTTGTCTCTCATTATGTCTAAACCCGTCACATTTATGTTCTTTTCGTTTCTCGTTTTTGAAAAAATATATCCTTTTGGAAGGTGTTTTCTCTCCCCTATCGGTTCAATTATAAATAAAAAAAAAGAAAAAAAAGAAAACACGCACACACACGCACACTCATTACTCGTACTCACACTCACACTCACACTCACACTCACACTCACACTCACACTCACACTCACACTCACACTCACACTCGCACGCCCACTCCTCGCACACTCTCACACTCGCACACTTATCATCACCACAACCACCACAAGAGTTTGACAGTGTTGCGTCGCACATACACACTCACTTATTGCGTCCTTTCAGTCTCACACGTCATGTAGAGTAGACCGCACTGGTACATCCACACTCACACACTTGCACACACACACTCGCACTCAACATCAAACTCACACACTCACACTCAAACACACGCACACTCATCATCACCACCACCACAAGAGTTTGACAGTGTTGCGTCGCACATACACACTCACTCATTGCGAGGCTTCCTCTCGTATCATGTATAATAGAGTAGACCGCTCTGGTACAGACATCCACACTCACACACTCCATGCACCGATAGAGGTAGCTGAACTGAAGCTCATGCGCACGCTCGAGACTCTAATGCAAGGGCGCGTGTAAGATACCCACCACCCATGATCCAAGAATATCCTTGTACCATGCCCACCACCGGTGATGTTCTTTCTTCGAGTTTCTTCCCAATCTTGCAGCTGTTATTAGGAGAATCTTTGTATACCACCTACCATACGTAAATCAAGGGTCTAGTTGTATCTACTATACCCAGCCCCTGATTTACTTCTGGTCGAGGGTGTACATCCCAATTAGGTACCTACTTGGCCCCCAGCAAAGGGTGTCACACCTGATAAAACTGATGTGTACCCTACCACGGACATTCATACGAGAAAAACACCTCTTACGTTGACGCAAACGAATAGACTACCGTAAACCGCTTCTGAAACGCAGATTCTAAAAACAAAGTGCCTGCTGCGCTGAACTGTGGGTGGGGTGGGGGTGGGGGGTGCATCCCCCTTCATACATCCCTCATTGGATTTGGATGGTGGTAGAGCTCATGCATAGGCCTACGTACGAGACTCTGATTCGGGTGGTCACAGATCGAAACCCGTCATCGGTATTCACAGGTATTCATAAGGTCGTTAAGTAAATGAATGATGGGATTGAGTCCTCCGTATCAGCTCTCGGACATTCCCTTATAATTACGGATTACCCTAACACCCTAATAACCCTCACATTGTAGGCTAGGTGTTGTTTGTATGAAAGGTTAGGAATCAGGACACGAAATGAAATTTAAATTCAGACAAGCAACCAACTGTTCATAATAATACTATCTGTAACGTAAATTTTAAAACTAAATGCTTGTAAGATGTGTATGTAAAAAATAGCAAAATTCTAAATAAAGATTTCCGTGGGAGCATAGCGAACAATGTTGCACTAATCCATTGCATGTCCAAAACCAATTTTGAAAATTCCGCCATGTTTCTGTCGAAGCTGGCCGAACTCCAAAGACAAATTATTTGGGTTGGTAGTACTGATCAAAAGAAGAAAACGCATGACGCTAAAAAAATATGGCCGCCAAAATTTACACTTTATTTGGGTAGGTAACTTTATTTAATTTAAAGCATGAAAGTAACTAAAAAAAATACTCGAAACGAACATGAAAATTCTAATTAAATTTTTTTCTAGGTCCTACCAACTTTTGTAACCGTTTTGGGATCTAGTACTTGGGTGTTTTCGATCATGTTCTGGAACCTGCGGAATTCGTGCATGGCTGGAGCCGGAGCGTTGTCTCCCCTCATGGAATTGCCAGTTTAATGTAAGTTTATTCTAATAGCCCACGGTCTAGCCGAATTGTAGACAAATAATTATAAGGCCTAGGCCTAGCCCTAGACGTTTAAACGTTAAACGATTTTTTTTTTGCAAAATTTTATTTTGTCACTTTTGGAGCCTAGGCCTACACAAACACAGGCTAGGCCTAGGTAGGTGCCGGGTCCAGGCTGTTTAAGCATCATTCACAATCAGTTCTAAGGCGTAAGGCGCAAGGCCTAAGGCGTAATATTTTGTATTGCCGAGTATGTGTTTCAATCAGAACGTTCACAACACGTCCCAAGTCGCAAGGCGTATGGTTTATGTCATAACGAATTGCCCAAAATCCAATTCTTACGACGGTTTCTTACGACGAGCCAATCACGAACAAGGAAACTCCACAGCTGACTGTACGCGCATGCGCAATACACAGGAGCAATGAAAAATGGTAGGCCTATGGTTGTTGTAAACGCCTAGCATTTCTTACGACTTACGCCTTACGCCTTAGACCTTGCGCCTTACGACTTAGAACTGATTGTGAATGATGCTTTAAGGCCGGTCATCAGTACAAAATTACGATTACGCCTACCTAAAATGAAATGTGGCTTAAAGGCCAATGTAGAATTGCCCGGTAACAACGAGAACGGGAAGACACTAACGTGGGCTTTGATGCACAATAGCCAGTGACACAAACCGACGGGAACAAATCAAATAAGCCTAATAAGTGTTAATTATATTTTGTTATTCCGCATTTTTGTATTTAATTTATTTCGCATATTACTCGCGTATAAGCCATCAATCAGCTGATAAAATAGTTTTAGGACCTGCCATCTTGATTCCGATTGATTCCAGTAACGTACGGAACGGGAACATTACGGAAAGTTAAAACTTGGGGATGTTCCCGTTGTTGTTGCCGGGATATGGGAACAACCGGCAACAGGAAGCTTTATTATGCATCGTGTCGTAAGTTATGCGGTTGCGGGTCCAGGGCGCATAGCCCCGGAAAAATTTTCAATTCTTAGGGTGTGTTTGGTGCGTTTTAACGAGTTTTAAGCACAAGAAAATACCTTTTTGATAACAGAATACAAACCCATTACATGCAAGAAAAAAACAAAATTCATCAGTCCTCCAAGACGTTTTCATTGTTCTTAATTTTCACGCCCCATACAACATGCGGGTCCGGGGCGCATAGCCCCGGAAAAATTTTCAATTTTTAGGGTGTGTTTGGTGCGTTTTAACGAGTTTTAAGCACTAGAAAATACCTTTTTGGTAACAGAATACAAACCCATTACATGCAAGAAAAAAACAAAATTCATCAGTCCTCCAAGACGTTTTCATTGTTCTTAATTTTCACGCCCCCTGGCTGGTTTGGTCGTTTTGCACTTAGAAATTTGATCGATAGATAAGTTTGATTTCATTTGATTTGTTTAAACAGATTATATTATGAAAACGTCCTAAAAGAAAAACTGGGACAATTACCCGTACCGGGTGTTTTTTTCTAGGGACAGCAGGACAGGTGCCTGAATTCCAGGATTATTAATATGGAAGGTAGAAGTCTAGATTCTAGAAGATAACAATTCAGTAACATTACCCTCCAACAAAGAGAAATGAAATATTTTAATTGAAGAAACGTATGTAAAATATCAAGTCAAATTTAATTCCTTGTGCAAAATCAAATCATATCCAACCTCTTACATTTAAGATACATCGTTATATGATGACACAAAATACAGAAAACATCATTTAAAGATTTAAAGAGCCAACGAACCCGTTGGCTGAACCATGGTAGTTTTTATGTGATTTATTTTAACAGCTGTTTATATAATGAATAATAAACTTTATCAGACCTGTGGTATTGTTGGTACTTGATATGGTAGAAGATAACAATTCAGTAATGTTACTCTCCAACATAGAGGAATGAAATATTTTTTAATTGAATAAATCATGTGCAATATCAAGTCAAATTGAATTCTAACTACAAGATCAAACCACCCAATCTTTTAATATTTTAGATACATCGATAAAATATGAAACAAAATAAAGAACACATTTAAACAGGCGAACGACTTGTTGCTTTTGTTACGACACGTCGACAAATGTGAGGTGACACAACATCAACGGGATCCACCCACTGAAGGAACTTCGAAGTGAACTAGTAAAACTTTTGTTCTCAATAATATATTTTTTAAATATAGGTTTATTTACCTAAAAAAGGGGGTTTCATTGATTGGAAGAGCGTAGCGAGCGAAGCGAAGATTCCATTTCACTTCACTGGAGTGGAGAAAAAAATCCGGAATGTTTTGTTTTTTTTTTGTTTTTTTTCTGTATTTTTGTGTGTTTGTCAGCACGATTCCGGCTAAACCGATACTCCAATTGCGATGAAATTTTCTGGAGGCCTTCGAAATCTCTGAACTTAGAACTGCCACGTTTTTGAGCGCAATCTTAAAATTGTTTCACATGAAAATCGCAATTTTACGATTTTACGATTTCTAGAACTTATAACTCATTCACAAGTTTTTGGAAAACCCTTCGGAAAACAACTATGTAGATATAGTTTATTATTAATTGTTTACAATGTCCTAAATATGATGAGGTAAATGAAGTATGAAATAAAATAATAAATACAAAATAAAATGGGGTGGGTGGGTCCCCTCTGGGGACCCCCTTTAGGACCAGGAGCAATTGCTCCTGGTCTTATATGGTCAGCGCGCCACTGCGTGTAAGGTGGGCAGTTAAATCTAGTCTGGCCTCAGGTCAGTTCGTACAACGCAGTCCAGACTCAGCTCGCGTGATGAATGGGGTCTCGTACACGTACTCTAGGTTCAAGAAGCACTTTAATTTCTCCTTCATCGGCTTTCCCTGAGTCTGTTCCAATTCATTACCATGTAATTAGAAGGTAGGTCTAGCCAAGGCTACATGCACACGTTCGTTCTCCGATTCTGTATCAAGCCTTCTGCCTTCCTCGACTAGCCAAGTCTACCTTGCTTCTTCTTTTCCTTTCTTTGCTTTAAGCCAATTTCTAGATTACCTATATCATATTATGTATTACGATTGACTTCTAGACTAATTTTTTAACAACTTGTTGCAGATTTGAAGATTAGTAATCGACTCATTGACCTAGACCACTACTCTAGTCATCCCAGTCTGCCAACCAAGCTGAAGCATCAGTGCCTCGCCTCACACAGTCTGCCCTGCGCCCACGAACCTCGAGATTAGCCCCTGGAGTCAAGACTCAAGATGCAGAAGAAATCTTCTTCAGAACTATTCAGCACCGGTACAATGGTAAGTTGAGACAACCTAGGCCCATAAGCCTCTATGCTCAATTCTACAATAGGTGCTAAAGCAGCGAACGCACCACAGCGGCTCTGCTTAGTTCCGTGGCCAGAGTGGTGTGAGTAATCACTTCGGTACCGTCCCAAGTGCCGCGCACTACACGCTCCGCTCAGGGCCGTGCGACCAGGTGCCAGTTCACCAGTTCCATTCTGTTTCTCGACCTCATAGTAAGACAATTTTTATAAGTGGTGCTCTCTTTAATTGGAACTGTCTTCTACCTCGTCCGGCTGTATGTCCAAGTTGCTCGCTCGAGCAACCGAGGATGAACGGAACCGAGCGAAAGAGGGGAAGTTACACATGTACTGGCCGGAGCGGAGCAAGTGCGCGGTGTCTCATATGAGTCGGTGCATTTCAAGTTGACGCAGAATGCTGTACTGGAAGGAACTGAGCGGAGCCGCTGTGGTGTGTTCCCTGCTTAACTGATTTACTGGTTACTTAACTTCTAGCCCTGCAGAATAAAGTGTAGGCCTCTAGGTCTTCCATGAAATTTCCATTTAGGACTATGAATCGTTCACAAGGGGGTATTTGTCCTTTTCTCTTACACTTACTATAAAACTTCCAATTCCAAATTTCTTCAATAAAGCATACGCGGCTCCGAGGGTACCTACAATCAATGTTTTTAATTGTACGTTTTTCAAGGCTTCAATTTTTTTATCGAAGCAGACACAGATGACTATTGCTGGATAAGTTTTAGATAATTCTACATATTTCGTCTGAAGAATGCGATTGAAATATTGCGAAAAGGTTTAAAAATGCATTTCGGGGTCTATTTATGTGTAAAACAGACTACTATATAAAATTAAAATTGTTGGTCTTTGCCTTTTATTACGTTTATGGATATTAAACAGTAGTGTTAAAAACAAGGTATGTGCAGTTTTGTCCAGACGATCAGCTTCCAGCTATTCCTTAATGATGTTACAAAACTTTCCCTTTTTTTGAAAAGTTACCCGCTTACCATTTTTTAAAACCCTTTTCCGCTAAAGTGATTTCAGATAATTTTACACAGTAGTTTAATCAGGGTGTTGAGAACACTTGGTTAAATTTTCAACTTGTTATACGGTTTGTGCACCTAAAAGTGAAATTTCAATATTTTTTACTCTAGTATGCAAGAAAGTATACCTAGGTCTAATTTTTATTTGCTTATCGATTATCGATTGACGTAAATTTTTTCGATAATCGATTGTACATGCTTGATTATCGATATTCAAATTCATATCGAACGGCAACCCTACTAGTAACTGATGCTTTTTGTTTCTGGCCAACAAAAGCAATCTTTAACGCAAGAATATATCGTTGGCTTCAAAGATTTCTTCGTAAAAACATCCAAAATATCCCTTTCATAAATTACTTACAAATGTCAAGAAGTGGAAATATAGGCCTAACCACAATAATGTTACCGCTGTACACCTCTAGGTCCGTACATTAGGCCTAAGTAGTACGTACATGATTTTAACACATTGTGTTCCTCTCGTTGCAGTCGATCGCTCCAGCAAGTGGCAGGTAAAGGTCATGGACCCCAAAGTACGATCTCACCCCCGGGACCCCGAGCGTCTTCGAGCACCAACAATGTGAGTGGATCTAAGTTTCTGATGTTGCCAAATCAGATTTGCCGATTCTGCATTTGTAATAAATTAATATTAGACAAACTAAAGCTCTTAAAAATAAATATACAAAGAGTAGGCCTACTGGTTGTTCCAACATTTTTCCATTAGGAGAATTTGCGGTAGCCTAATTACTAATTAGTAGAGGTCCGTGAAAGTAAAAGTGGTTTTATTTTGTAGTGAATTTCATTTTTCAAATTGGATTTCGGTGTTATTTATTGCTTTGAACTTTAAAGCTCTATTTCAGCAGTTTTATCTATATTTACTAAGTTAGGCCTATATGCATGTAATTTACTTCATACAATATTGAGAATTAGGTACACCATAATTTAACAATTATTTAAATTTTTAGTGCTTTTCGTTGTTGAAAACATAATTTTTGTGAATTTTGGTGTTATTATGTAATTTATAGGGCTGTGCGAGTACTCGATTTCTCGAGCTTTTTCGAGCTTCAGTTTTGAGCTCGCGCGGCCGAGCCTACAAAAACACGCAGTACACGCGCTCATTTTCATCAACACTCGACAGTCTTGTCAACAAAGACTTTCGCGGAAGAATGCGGCAGCCTGAGCCAGCAATCAACAGTCGACTCGACGCAGTAGAATGCGATATTAGGCCTAGGCCTAGAATGCAAACGTGTCTCTCTCATGTGGGAAAACCTATCACACTATCGCCCGCGCTGAAGCTTTTGTCGCAAGATAAGCCTAGGAAAGAAAGGAGATAAGCCAAGGAATAACAATCCAATGCGTCGTGATCGTAGAAACATGGATCACATCGCAATAATTCTTCTTCCAACTAGTTCCACACTGATCATCTTTGTTCTTTGTCAGCTGTGAGTTGAGTTGGTTGGTTCTTGGTTGGATCGACCGAACGCGCACGTAGTTCGCGCAGGTGTCACGTGATGGCTTACAACGCGCTCTGTTGTCAACTCGAGTTACTCTTTAGCAGAGTCGACAAAGAAGTTTCCCCGGGTCTTCTTTATCGACTCTCCAGGCAGCGGGCAGGCTCCGCGGGAAAGATCGCATCGACGTAGCGCGTAAAATAATAAACCTGTGAATTAGCCTAAAAACTGTCGCGAAAAATACCCTGATCTTATAATTGGCTCCGGGTAATTTCTAGAACCGGGTACCCGATGACATCCCTAGAAAATTTGTAGCCTAACCATTTTTATTTTTATATATATTTTTTTTTTGAAAAAGCTCGGCTCGGCTCGAAAATCAAGCTTTTTTTTTAATACTTGGCTCGGCTCGACTTAAAAATTCTAGGCTCGCACAGGCCTAGTAATTTACACATATTTTGGTGTTAAGCGGTGATTCAATTTTGGCATTTTATATTTTATATTTTTTGTGATCAATTCATGCTCATTTTGTGAAATTAAATGATTTGCACATATTTTGGTTTTATCGTCAGTAGCGAAATACACGTTACCTCTACTAATTACAATTAGGAACAACCCCTTATGCTCAAATGTTTGAAGATATAAAATTTTATAAAATTGTGTGGTTAAGGGCTAAGGCCATAGCTTCTTCTTTAATAATTGGATGAGCAAAGCAGAGACTTCAATTTCACTGACCCCTCAAAATATTTAGCTCCAATGTTTGTTTTTTTCTTTTTTTTCTGTCTATTTGTTCGCTTTCTACCGGGCAAACGGTATATGCGATCTTGATGAAAATTGGAGGGGACCTTCGAAATCTCTTACCTTAGACCTGCCACGTTTTTGGGTACAATCGAAGAAATAGTTCTCATGAATATTGTACTTTTACAATTTATTTTTTTATTTTTGGTACAATATTTTCGTGACATTTGGGCCGATTCTGACCAAACGGGTGGGGCTACAACGTTCATATTTCACATGGACATTAAGGTAATGATGATGTATTTCCTTTTGAAAGAAAAAGTTGAAAAAGTTATCTAGAATCCATAGAATAAAGTTTTTAATATGAATTGTTTGAGGTATATAATAACAATTAACAAGTAACATAGAAACTTGACAACAATCACCTAGGCCTACAATGCGTTCAAAAAGCACTTGCAAAAGTAAAGAGATCCCACGCAAACTAATAACTTACAAAAAAGCTCATCCATCAACGCGACTAAAAAAAGCGTTCACGAAGCGGCCTAGTGTAATCAATTCTACTGAAAAAAGTAACTAACCATTAATTAATAATTAGTTACTAGTTAGTTAATGTTGTTTTAGGGCACTCAACAGAAGTGTTATCAGTGCCCATGTCAATTATATTGGAATATTTCAATTTTTTTTTTCCATATTGTGGATTACCACCTTGTTTTCTTTTTTCCAATGGGAGGAACGTAAGGGAAGACGAGGGGGGTTACTGGGAAGGAGTGAGGATGTGGGATAGGATGGATTAAACTGGGTGGGAACGGAGGAGTGCTCGTTGCAGAGAGGGCCGGCAAGTATGGAGACGAAAAAAATTAATGACGTTTGTAAGATATTGCAAAAAAGTTTCATTTCAATTTTCAATATCAATTTCAATTTATTAAATTAATAAATTTGTATTGATGAGTCTAGGCCCTACCCACTCAGTTATGTAGGCCTAACTGATTTCTTTATTAACAATTATAGGCCCTACTCCTACTGTATATATTTATAAATTAGGTTGTTAATTTTATCTTGAAAGACAATATTCAATATATGTGATAGTGATAGCACTTGAACATTTATAATACATGTTTTCAGTTACGGTTAAATTAAGGTCATAGGTAGAGGTGATGAGAAATGGTTTTATTAAAACCCAAATTTCGTTTTAAAAAACCTATATTTTGCGTTTTTTGTGTTATAATTTTTTTGTCAAAAACGTTACTAAAAAATCAAAAAATCAAAAAAAAAAATTATGCACTGTTATTTTGATGGACTATTTTTGTGGAATCCTTGATACGCGCCGTTATTTTGGAGGTCTATTTCCGTGAAGCCCGTGACGTCACGGTACCGCCTACCGCGCGCATAATATTCGGTCTGGACCGGCACCTCCACCAAAACTGGACCAGCACCTCCGCCATCGCCTCACAATTTGCACACTTAATGGTTCAATTTTGCGATTTAATTTGCGTTTTGACCAGTTTGATACGATTTTGTTCGTTATTTCGCGCTATACGTAAAATTTCGCAAAATTCGCGTTTTCAAAATGTGTTTTTTTTTCCATCTCTAAATGATGTAATTTGTTGACAATAAAACATTTTAGGCAATAAAAAGGACATTTAAAAAAAATTGCGAATTTTGTTATCACCATTTTTCACTACCTCTAGTCATAGGTCAACTTTCCAAATTTGTTCCTAATTACCCCAGTTTCCCCAATTTGTCTGAGTGCAAAGCAAATATGAGATCAATGGTTGAGTGACCAGCCCTGTTAGAATATTGTTTGTTACTGTCTGTGTTTTACTTTCAGGAGTTTGAGGAACTCTCGAGTCGTCAATGAGAAACAAGAACATTCATTGTCGTTGCACGTCACCACTAACGCCACCGGTTTAGAAGAATTGTGTGGACCGGTAAGTTATTTGGCTATATAGCATGCATACCACCAGTGTTGTTTCCTTCTGTTGCAAAAGAGCAACGGGTACATGTTAACATCAAACATAACATTTTGAATTACCAAAATATTAGTTGTAAAAATAATACTTCTGTGTTTAGCCTATTGTTATTGTTTTTTTTTATTTTCTAAATAGTAAATTTCTAAAAAAATAAATAATATTAGACAGTACCTACCAGTACGTACTGGTGGTGTCAGTTCAGAATGCCAAGCGATGCGGAAAGAGAAGAGCATGCGTGCCAGCTTTTAGTTCGTTGTAATGACTCTTGTTTAACATAACGAACATAGAAGTTTGGGCTGGACGACCAAACTTGTTTGGTACAATGGTAATTTTGTGGTAATGCCAATTATCAATAATTTTTATTTTATCCTTGTTCAACCCTACTATTCACTGTGTTGCACATTTCAGGAATCAGAGGAACCTGTGTGATCGTCAAGAAGGCTCCTCGAGAACCTTCCACATCGTATGTCGCAGCTCATGTGAAGACTTCAGCATCTCGCACATCGTCATATTCAGCCGACTACGCTCTTATTGCACAATCATTGAAATATTTCTTTGTAAGTCAGTTCATGGAACAGTTGATATATTCCTAATCCCTCTATCCTCCCTCTCTGCATGTTCGGTACGGTGCTCGACTACTTGCTTAACTATTTCATTTGTTAGCGTAATTTTATAAAGTCTGTCAACTTTCTTGTTATTTTTGCAGTCTCTTAAGTTCTCTGACACAGCGGTTGTCAGTGAGTGAAGTGATGATATCGCTAAGCTAGTGGTCATGAAGAAGCACTAGCATGTTCCCAGCATGTTGACTAGCTCACACCACAGTTTACTTTACAGTCAAACTGTTTTCACGCCAAATTTTCTGTGGTCCATAAGAACAATTCCCTACTACGTCCACCAGTAGTACGTTGATCCGCTTATGCCATAATTTTGTGGTCCCGTACTGTACCGCGTTTACCACATTTTTTAGGCTTCGTGACATCTTCAGCCAATCAACAACACTTCATCCACCCAGCCTTTTCTGAATTCGAATTATTTATCTCGCTCGGTAGACCTAGGCCTATCTTATCTCTTAGCATTGTTCTACTTTTCAAGGTAACATCACAAGGAAACTTCTTGCCTTCATTTAACCTTTTCTAGAGTCAGGCCTTAATACTACGGCGAGCCGTAAGTTGGCGCGTGGGAGTATGGCCGTAATACCTATTACGTCCGCACATTTTGATTTAAAAAAAAAAAATTATCACTTGAATATTGAACTCTCCATCAATGAAGTCATCTTCGTAATAAATGTACATTCCTAGTTTTATAGGCCAAGTTAAATAATTGCAAAAAAATATTTTAAAAAAACCACTCCAGGGGTAGTAACTGGATATTTAAAACTCACTTCTGAAAGGTTAAGAGCACATTAGTAGTAACTGCTGGTTTATCCAAGTAAAATAGGCCTAGTAAAAATAAAACTACATATGTTAGGAATGCGCTCCGATTTAAAAACCAACACTGATAGTACCATATCGTTCACATGTCGACATATCGTCACATCATTGATGACCTATGCAGATGCTAGGCCTAAAACAACCTAGGCCTAGGCCTACTACGTGTGTACTGTGACAGCAAAAAGTAGGCTAGGCCTAGGTACTAGTCTGCGTGTGTATTCAGTTCTGAATCTTCGTATGCTGTCAACTGGGTGTAAAAGCTAAGGCTTATATGCGTGAACCAGGGAGCGTGAATACACGGCGTCGAAAATAAACATCCTTTATTGGTTTCGTTGCGTCAAAATCAGTAATCACTAATATTTCCGATAAACGATCGTGAAGAAAGAATGCCGGTGAATAGTATTCCACTTTAGCACTTTTTACGTATTTTAAAATTGTGGTTTGCGTAGCTTGACATTATCCATCTTCCATCTTAGCATTTTGCTTCACTTCACTTACTGTCGAAGGTATAACTCAGCGAGCGTCGCTATTGGATGGAAACGAGACGACCCTAGCCAATAACAGAGCTAGAAACCAGTTATACAAACACCACAAACACGCTCGTGGTGCACTCTATCGGCTGTCATTGGAACTTGTAGCGTGCTCGTGGGCCGTCGGCCATTGCTGGAACTCGTTGCGCGGAATATTCAAACGTGCTGAAAACGCATTGGAAATACCTAGGCGGCGAATATAGTGCAAGTGCGAATTTGGAGGAAATTTCTTCGAATAAAAACATTGCACTTTACTTGGGACGATACGGTTTGTAAAGTCGCTAACCCTACTAAACGGGCATTGGAAGTTGAACTCTTTTGGCGTAATGGTGGCAAGTTCAATGTTCAAAGTTCCGATGCTTGCCAGTTTGTGGCTACTGTGGAGTAAACTGTGAAGTGAACCCTAGTGTCCCCTGGTAGTGGGTGTGGTGTATGTCTGTGTCGTCCATGATACTTAATCTCAGCTGCTCTTATTGAACCTCCTTGTCCCGAGTAAAACAACATGGAAATAAAAAGAATTGAGAATAGGACAAATAACCTGAGATTTAAACGTTGACCTAGTGATCAATCTGGGTAGCAGTTGTTAGGCCGACAGATTGTGGTAGGCCTAAGTGCTTTCCTGTAAACTTTGTTTGTCCTGAATAGTATAATTATTAGATAGGCTATAATTATTATTAGAGGTAGGCCTAATGAGAAATGGTGATATAAAAACCCAAATTTCGTGTTTTTCGCAACTTCAAAAAAATTGGCAAAAACGTTGCCAAAAAATAATAGGGTAAATAATGAAAAAAAAAAACGGAGCCCCTTAAGTTGAGGATGATATCGATTTCAAAAAGTTAGAATCACCCATTGTGACCCTCGAATATATTCAGAATCGATTCCCAACAAAAAATAAATATTTGTAGTCACCATTATTTTGGTGGACTATTTCCGCGGATTCCGTGATACGCGCCGTTATTTTGGTGGTCTATTTCCTGGAAGCCCGTGACATCACGGTACCGTCTACCGCACTCGTAATATTCAGTCTGGACCGGCACCTCCACCAAAATTGGACTCTCACCTCCCCACCACCACCCTACATTTTGCACACTAAAAGGTTTAATTTTGCAAAGTAATTCGCGTTTTGACCAGTTTGATGCAATTTTGTTCGTTATTTCGCGTTATACGCGAAATTTTGCGTTTTCAAATTGTGTTTTTTCTGTCTCTAAATGATGTAATTCGTCGACAATATTACATTTTAGGCAATAAAAAGGACATTTTAAAAAAATTGCAAATTTTGTTATCACCCTTTTTCACTACCACTACCTATAATAAGAAACACACTCTCACTAAAACTTAATAATATGTAGGCCTACGTACAGCAAACAAAACATTGTCTCTTTCGGGTTTCAACTTTCAACACCACTTTTACATTGGGGTAAGTGAGGTAAGTAGGAACACGGGGTAACTAGGAACAACGATTACAACCATTTGTTCAAGGTCAATACATGAACTAGGCCTACTTGGGGACATCTGTAGCTAGAAATCAGAATAATTGTAACGGGCATGGTATATTTTGTCAATGACACCTTGTAAAAAAAAAAAATGTAAAGTACTAGTAGCAATTATTTTTATGAATAGAGTGGAATTTATTGAGCAAATTTGCATTATGGCATTTTGTGGGCTTGACCTTTATCTTCCAAGATCAATTTTTGACTTAGTATTCATGGTCGTAATTACCACATTTTCATTGGTTGTTCCCACTTACCCCGACAAGCACATTTTTGGGGGTGACTAGGAACACTTAAAATATTAGGGCTGGACTATGACATATCTTCTTCTTCTTCTTTTCATATGCCAACAATTGACATTATTCATGCCATCATGTAGGCCTATTTTCTAGTTTGCCAGTAGAGATAGGGTTCCTGTTCACTACGATCCATGCCATTTGGCATTTTGTCCCGTTCATGTACATTGAAAAAGATGTTTCCTGTCACCGATATCACCCGAAAAATTTTGATATAACAATAATATCAAAAATGTTAGTGTTTAGGCCTATAAAACAAAATGCAAAATTTAGTGGGGTATTAATAATAAATAAATTATAATTCATTAATTTGAGGACGATTTTTACAATTTCACAATCGCGTTTTATGACCCGGCATTTCCACCACCACCACATTCATGGCTGGTACAGCCATGATTAATTTAATTTAAATTACGTACCCGGCACCTCCACCAAAATTATTAAATTTTGCATTTTTTGTGTTAATTTTGATATTTCAATATGAAGCCCAATATCGATATCAAAAATATTCCTTCTTATCTAGATATTGTATCAAAATATAGATTCTTTTGCCACGCCCTACTATACTTAATATTGTGGTGTAAGAGGAACAAGCCATAAAAAATAAAAATACTGTCTATTTTATGGAGACCAAATGAACCAAATAGGGAAATTTGACTTTACAAACTTTCATGTTGGCTTACCTGTCAAGTAAAGAAGAAGAAAGTAAAAGTAAAAAAAGTCAAGAATCATGTTTATTATCTTCCAATCTTGAATTATGCCTAGGCCTAATTGATAAATTGTTATGTTGTGCATTGTTCTCACTTAACCGATCGGGAAAAATCGAGGTAAAACTTACTTTGCTGGGATTTTTTTTCAAAATTTAATTTAAAATAGCAAGCTAAAAAGCAAACACAAATGTGTTTGAAATAATCAAAAAGCTCCATTGCGCAGTTGTTAACCGAGTTATTCATTAAAATTTATTTCCAACTATATCTCCGTCCTTATGCGTACCATACTTTGGTTGGTTATCGCTCATTCGTCGATTGCGTCAGGGCCTACAGGGTTGGCTTGGTCGCTTTGATTTAAAGTCCTCCACTGAAAATAAGTTATATAACTGAGTGGATAGACTCTAAATACAATTTATTTATTTATTTTATTTATTTATTACTGCAGTACACAATACACCACACACACACACAGCTTGTAGACAAAGCAACTTTATAATCAACTACCAGGCTAGAGGACTCGTTGTTACTCAATTGCTCGTCTTTGTTCCATGTTGTTTTCTTGGTGTCGCCCACAGCCTTCTATTCTCCTGTTACTTATTGGATGGATCACAAAATCATGACAATAGCTCTCCATATAAAATCACAACTACTCAACACTCTTGAAGTTGTTCCGATATGAAGTGAATTGCTTGATTGATTCACATTGTTAATTGTTAACAGTGGATAAATAAAATTTTAACATTTCACCAGCGTTAACTCTAAAGAACTGCCCAAGTGGGTACAATGGCTGACTCAGTGTCATACAATACTTTCATTTCATCGTTGGACTAGTTGAGCCACTGAACGAGTGAAGATATCAAAGATTATCTCCTTTATTTTGTAATCCATCCATGAACTTGTGAGTGATCTGTACAATACTTTGTGCCTGAAACTTATTTACATAAACAGCATCATGTGTGAGTAGGTTACTGTCCAGGGCCTACATTGTACAGTATCTTCAGAAGATTTTAGTTAAGGTCTACCGATGTTGTACTAACGTTGAGATGTTTGTCCCATACGGAATATAGGTATTTTACATACCTAATATTACAGCCCTCAATCAAAAATAAAATCATAACTATCTAGGCCTATTGAGGAATTGACTCACTTTATTGACAACTAATTTCTAATAACGTTGTCCAACCAACCAGTATTGTATGTTTCCTACTTTGGTTTGGTTAAATTGCGGTAATGGTGTTTCAAATGATTTCTTTATTCGTTTTCCGGTAGGCCTACTACACTCAGGTCTAGTGACTTTTGAATTGGGATTACCTTTTTATCAAAATCTTGATTACTTTTTAATTTTAATTTACATATTAGTTGTTGACTATGCCGTCAATTAAACTCAATCTCAGAAAACTTTTAGCAATTTTGTGTCAAAAATAGAAATAGGCATGC
Organism: Sweltsa coloradensis; assembly: GCA_024449915.1. Lineage (NCBI taxonomy): Eukaryota > Metazoa > Arthropoda > Insecta > Plecoptera > Chloroperlidae > Sweltsa > Sweltsa coloradensis. Next base: position 283,601 of record JAMZAV010001315.1, read on the forward strand.
TAAACGAAAAGAGGCCAGTACTTATTCCTTGTCGTGCTGTAGGCCTATGGTTTTGTGACAAATCTCCACCGGAAGTGTACAATAAACCCCATTTAATTCAATCTCGGTTAATTCAAAGTAGTGTTGGAAGTCCATACAGAAGCTTTGGTATAGGCCAAGGGCTTAGTTTAATTATATTGGTTAATGCAAACTTTTGATTTTTGGGGTTCTTTGAGCTAGGGGAGACTACTGTATTTTGTTTCAAGCATTATGTTTTACAACTACCTTTATATATTTTATTATTTATAGTGATGAGAAGGCCTACTTGCTTTTACTACTGGCTATTATGTAGGTATAGTACCAAGTTGGAATATTTAGATGTCTTGTGACCTTGTCACAAGTAAAACCTTTTAGTTGGTACTCTACAAGATTGCTGTATATGTCAACAAGTTTTAATTCTCTCACATAACTCGGTGGTGGTGATGTTATCCCTAAATCGCGGTCAATTGCAAATCACAGTTTTGCTTTCAAACATTTTCTGATTACAATACTCCTAGATACACTGACACCATGATTTGCAAGTGGCCCTGGTTTTATATGTTGTTCTCTAAGGCAGCTCTCTTGATTATGTATCATGGATGACTGGCATACTTGCAATCAACAATAGGTCTGTTCAATTTGGCTACAACAATAAACTCTTTCTCGGTACCGGTGGGGCCTTTTTAATATAATATCCGTCGGTCTAGAAGGCCCTATATATTATATTATAGTGTTTTTCAGGTAAACTTGAAACAGGTTTTGTTTTTGGCAAACCCAATTTATTAAGTGTTGACAGGACATACACATTGAGTAGATAAGAGTAGAGTATTAATTTGCCAATCAAATTGTAAATGATAGTGATACGTACGTATTGCATGTAGGCCTACAATATACAGTTTGTTAAGTTTTGTCAAGTCAATTCAAATTTGATACTACACAAATACTATTCTTTGGTATCCTAAGAAGTAAGTAGGGCTATACATACTGGTATGCAGTTGTTGCATTGCAATAATGTGTTGTCTTTGTTTTGTGTGCAATTGCCAATTAGTAACTTCTTACTCAATGAATAATAATTTCAAAAGACAAACATCAAATCAAATAAACAGATATCAAACAAGAAAGGTGTATTTTTAAATTGTGCAATCGCAACATTGCTGGCATGATAATAGTAATCATCATCATTGTCACTTCAAGTTATTAAAAAGTCAATTTACAAAGTACACACATACTTGTAGGTTCCTGCTTGCATTTGTGCCTGAATGCTTGTTGGTCCTTTGGGCTTCTCCCACTTTTCAATGCAGAAGGTCCCGGGTTCAAATCCTGGTTCCAGTAATTTTTTAAACTGTAGAAGGTGACTTTGGAGCCAACAATAAAGCACATAAGAAATCATACACAGTAATTATGTCCACATTGAAAATCAGTAGCTTGCATCCGAGTGGGTCGGCTCTATGTACAAGATTTGTTTTTGTTTATTAACTGACCTTGACTAAAGCATTGGTGTGATAATAGTTTACACACCAGCATCTGTTGAAGGTTATTTATTTCCCTGTTTTGCCAAAAACAAACCTATTTCAAGATCAAGATTTGGAAAGAGTGGGCATTCTTTCAAAGCAGTGTTTGGCAGTTTTTGTAACTGAATGGGAGCCGAATATAATATGTTCATACATTGCTTACAGACAACACTGCTTTGAAGAATGTACTTTACTGTATTCATATGCAACATTTCAATAAATTCACTTATATGTAAAGCCATATTGTTGTAGCCATCAACCAAATTATGGAGAACCTTGTTTGCTTTCTAACTTGCATACTAGAAATGAACAGATCTATCGTTGTGGCCGACAGTTGTGAGAACTTATACATTGCGACCCAGAAGAACCAGGCTTCTTAAGGTGGTAGACCCCGGCAGTTACAGCGTTTTAGTTAGGTATATCTCGAAAACGGTGCAAAATATCTAAAACCTGATTGCAACAGTAATGTGGTTTTGTTTGAATTATATAATGCAATACAAATTATTTAAATATAATAATCGGTATGGTTTGTGTTTCGATTATGCGTTTAATGATTTAAATGTCTAATTAAAAACTTACTTACCATAACATTATACAATTTTTTTTGTGCAGGCTATAGTTCTCACAAAACCACATAACATAATGTTGGCAGGGGTCTGCTGCTTTAAACACAAGAGCAATAATTGAGCTCATTGGCAACCCTTAAACGCTTCTGTGCTTGCTTGACCGGGGGGGCAGATACGAGGCTATAATTAGTTGCAGCTTGGATTAGATCCAGGCTAGGACTTTTGACCTCAGGTGTTTGTTCTAGGGATGCACACAATAATCAATAATGTTAGGCCATATTATAAAAAAATTATAATTGCATGTTTTCTGAAACAACTTGTCAAAAATTTGTCACATCATATTCCCTGTGAGTGTGATTATGCCATATCATTGCTATTCAATTTGGTTGGTTGTGATAGAATGCCTATCGGCTAGGTTAGTGTTTGTGGTTGGGGAAAGAAGAAAGGAGACCAACAGCTTACCTAAAAACGAGATGGGTAGCTGCATGAAACGGGCAGGTTAACATAAATATTTATACAAAACAAGACACACAATGTCGTACGTTTTGGCCAACGTAGTTCTTTCTTCTTGCAACGGTCGGTGACCAAGGCCACGTTGGCCGAAACATGACATTGTGAATCTCGTTTTGTAAATATTTATGTATTTATGTTAACCAGCTAGTTTCACGCAGCTACCCCTCTCGTTTCTTCTTTCCCTATTCAATTTGGTGAATGATTATAGTTTGATATTTAGCCACCAGGTCTAGACTAAAATGACTCCCACTGAAAATCAGTTATGAGACTGGGTGGGTAGACTCTTAAATATGAATTTATTTGTTTATTTTATAAATAATAAAATTTGGTGTAGATCTTTTTTGAGACAGGGTCTTGATCACGCCATCGTTTGATATTATGGATCATTGATCAATAATACACACACGTAATACAGCCCCCACGTTTCAATTATCAATATTTTTTATTTAATCGTTGTGCATCCTATTGTGTTAACAATTTAATAGGCCTACTCCCTTTCTGATTTGTGAATTGCCATATCAGGCTTCCCCTACCTACTGAAAATCAGTTTTGTGTGAGTGAATAGGGGATAGACATGAAATAAATAAATGTAATTTCCAAAGAATTAAGAAGGGTACTGTTTATTTTGCAAGCACAGAAGTACTTGAGGGTTTTCAATATTTAATAAAACTAGGAGCAATGATAGCCACTTAACCCCAGGAGGAGACCTAGTGTATTTTGTTCTCACGGCTGCATCGTCCTGCATAGTGGTGTTGGCTATTTTGACTCTTTTGCTGCTTTTGCTACTTTTGCTACACTTCAACAGAGTGTTATCCGCATTGCACCGACAGGGCTGATATGGAATCTCACTAGAGGTTGCCATTTTCTGAATATCTTAGTTGTGATTGAACCCCCTTGTAGGTTCAATCACAACTAAATGTTTAGGAAGTGGGCATCTTCGAGTTTCATTATCAGTCCTGTATCTGCATTGGGGAGAACACTCCGTTTGAGTGAAAACTTTTTTCGTGGGGGGTGGTAGCTCTGAAGTGCAAAAAAGACTTAGGTAGTATAAAAAGCGCTTTTTTGGCGCAGTTTTTGTACTTTTTATCCATTTTTTTGCTTGTTATTATTTACTATTATTATTAATAATTATTATTATTGTACTAATAGTTAGCCTTGAAAAAAATGGCTATGTCCATAAACTAGGTCAAGAGGAAAAGGAACTAGGTCAACTCCAAAATGTAACCTTGAAAAAAAAGACTAAGTCCATAAACTAGTTCATGAGATGAACTTGAGTTATGATCAAGGTTAATCCTGAAGTGAAGGAGTGGATTTAGATTCATGACAACTGCAACAATGGTGGAAGAGTCGGAAGCTTACAGTAATGTAAGTACTCCAGTGCAAGAAGTTCTTGCACTGGAGTACTACATCACTGTAAGTCGACTCTTCCACCATCGCAGTAGTCATGAATCCTGATCCACTCCTTCACTTCAGGATGTAACCTTGATCATAACCCAAGTTCATCCCATGAACTAGTTTATGAAGCTCAGGTAGGAGTAACTAGAGTGGAAAGAGAGTAAATGGTATTAAAGTACAAGAAAATGAACACAACAAGAGCATGGGTTTAACAAGTATATTGAACAGTACTGTACATGAAATGGCAGTGGAAAAAGAGGCTATGTCCATGGCCTTGAAATTGCAATGTGATAAGGATTAGCACATAGTCACCCAACCAAGTTGCGGAGGTGTGGTGTAGGCTAGAGATTCTATAGCAGGGTTTGACGAAACATGGTAGACGTACTGAGAGTGAAGTTCGTTGGCGTGATGCAGAGATGTTCAAAGTGCAGAGAGTTCTTTGAAGCAGGTATCTGAAAAAAACACAACATGGCATATAGCGATATGCAAAGCCAGGGAAGCAGCTCGAAGTACATGTTGGCAGTCTTGTACAAGAGCTAGTAGGTGGAATTTCAGCACCTACTACCTAAATGGAGCGGGTATCTGCAAAAGAAGTAACAAACTAGCTTCTTGGGGCTCAAACCCAGTTTATCTATGCCACCTATTGCTATTGTTGCTAGAGCTATAAATATGCTTGGCTTGTAACAAGTGTTAGGCCTACATGTACCTGCTGTGTGTGTTGTGTATTTCAAAGACAGCCTGTCTGGGTCAGGTACTACGCTATAGAGATTTTATTTTCACCATTTTGGATGTGCTTGGTTTTTTATAGACGCCATTACGAGTGTGCTGTTTTCCTCAATTCCCTGTCCCACACGGCTTCATGTGTTATCATTTGAACAAAACATTGTTATTTAAGCATTATTATTGTTGGTAAGCGTTTGCTAATATTGAATTTAAGTAATATGCTTTAATGTACCTACTCGATCAGATTTTCTAAAAAAATTAAATGCACACTAAATAATTATTTGAAAATGCCAAGACATATAATTGCTGTTACTTGAACCGGATTCAATTTGTACATTTTCGTTGGTAATCGATCCAGTTTTGGTTGGTCGAGGTCGAAAGGAATGCGATTATTTCCTTAGGCAAAATTTGTTTGTTTGAACAGGGAAAATGGTGCGAGATAGACCCTAGTCTAGGCATTAAACACAACCAGATTATTCACTTTCTTTAACTAATAACAATAGTATGTTTAGAGAAAATTTACCTATAGTAAGAGCCTACCCCTGAGAGTCCCGTGTACTACCTTTTTACATGACATGAATTTGTACCATTAAAAACTAATTTCTCCGCAGTTGGAATTATAACACACACATATTTCATTCTGTCTTTTCGACATGTGACATACGATTCATTTGTTCACATTTGGCCGAATGCACCGCCGATACTCTGCTATGCAAATCTTTTAAGGTCTTTGTTCTTATATATCTGTGTCTGTATGATTCACATGGAGGTGCATTCGGCCAAATGTGAACAAATGAATCACATGCCACATCTTCAAAATGACAGAATTAAATAAAAGTGTGTTATATTTTAACCGTGGAGAAATGGGTTTTAAATAGTACAAATTCATGAAGAAAGGTAATACACAGTGCTCTCAGGGGCAGGCTCTTACTATGGGTAAGTTTTCTTTAAACATACTATTGTTATTAGTTTTAGAAAGTGAATTATCTGGTTGTGTTTACGCCTAGCCTAGAGTCTATCTCACAACTATTGCCCTGTTCAAAGATAAACAAATTTTGACTAATGAAATAATCGCATTCCTTTCGACATCGACCAACCACAACTGGATCGATTACCAACAAAAACGTATGAATTAAATCCAGTTCAAGTTACAGCTGTTTTACATCAAGGCATTTTCATGCTCATATCATCATTTAGCGTGCATTTTGAATGTGGTGGAAGAGGAGTGTGGCAGGACAGAAGAAGATGGAGAGGCCTGTCTTCAATGCCGACCCAACGCAGACTGAGTTGGACGCGGCAACAGATAACAGATAACAGATGTTTCTGCATCTATGTAATTAGATTTATTTAGTTGTCCTCCTTTGTAAATCAGTTTTATAACTGAATAGGATAGACGTAAATAAATAAATAAATAAATAAATAAATGATGATGAGAAAATTGCATTAGTAGATTTAAAGAATATTATTATTGAACTTGAATATTAGCATGTACATACCAACAATTAGTTTTTTAAAATTTTAGTTTGTTGTATTTATTTGCAACAGTACAAACAACATACCACAATGGCTTTGGTAAAAATGTTATGTTGGAATGAAAACACATTTAACCGCATGGCATAGGGAAATGATTAAAACTGTACACTTGTAATGGCAGCTACACTAGAGATATCAAAGATATCAGCGAACATAATAAAAGCGCGAATAATGGCCTATTGATGCTTGAGCTACTTAGTGAGTGCTAAAACTTTAATTATTTAATTGTTGATGTTTTTCGATAGTAGTTGTGTACCCCGGTTGTGTCTGGCCTGGGAGCCTGTCTGGGACTCGAACCCAGGCCATCTGGCTATGCAACCTACTCTAATAATGATGGGTAATGAGTTTATTTAATTGTTATTGTTCATCGAAGGTGGTTGTGTACGTTTGTTGTGTGTGTATTGTGTACTTGAAATTCAGCCTGTCTGGGACTCAAACCCAGATCATCTGGCTGTGCAAACTAATAAGAGTTTATATTGTTAAGAGGGAGGGATAGTAGCGAAATTAAAACCACGCGAAATTACAGTTTTTTCGTGATATCTCGAGAACTATGCAAAATATCTAAAAACCGATTGCACACAACTCTGTAGTTTTGTTAGAGCAATATAATGCAAGAAAAAATATTCAAATATAATAATCGGTGCGGTGCAAACACCCGGTTCCAACATAAGTCAGGTCGGGGGGTGACGTATCATCAATTTCTCGGGCTGTGGACTTTCAGTGTTTGCTAGCCAGGCTGAACACCTCCTCATCTACTTTGATGTCTTCTATGACAGGCATTTCTAATAGTTCTCTCCATTTCTTTCTATCCTCCCAGAGTCTTTCTTCATTAATTCTTTCCCATGATTTCCCTCTTTCTTCAATGTTCCATTTTATTTGGTCCCTCCATCTATCTCTTGGGCGTCCAACTCTTCTTACTCCCCCCCATGTGCGTTCAAATTCTCTTCTTGGTATTCTATCTTGTTTCATTCTTCGTACGTGCCCATACCATCAAAGTCTTTCTCTTCCTTTTTTATTTCGTAAACTTTCCACTCCTAGTTTGTTTCTTATTGTTTTGCTCCGTATCTTGTCTATTTTTGTAAGGCTACAGAACTTTTTAAAAATTTCATCTCTGCTGCTTGTAATCTGCTGTCTTCCTTTCCTCCTATTGTCCATGTCACGGATGCATATGATATTATTGGTAGGAAATACATTTTGTACAGTAACATCTTGCACCTGGATGATATTTCTTCTTTCCATAATAGTTTACGTACACTTTGGTAAAATTTGTCTGCTAATATAATTCTCCTTGATATTTCAGCATCTAGTTTTGCGTCCTTTGTTAGTATACTTCCGAGGTATTTAAATGCTTCTGCAATGGCCAGCTCTTCTCCCCGTAGTATTATCTTCTTTTGATTTTGTTTACTTTTCTTCGTTACTATTAATGTTTCACTCTTTTCAATGCTTATTTTCATGTTAAACTTCAGTGTTTCCTCATTCCATCTATCTACGCTCTTCTGGACTTCTTCAATGGAATCTCTCCATCTCACTATATCATCTGCAAATATCATTGTTTTAGACGTTTCACTTTCTGTGGGTTCAACTTTACGCAGTATGTTATCCATAACAATGGTAAATAATATAGGTGACATCACACTACCTTGCCATAGCCCACTGTTTATTTCAAACCAAGTAGTTCTACCAAATGGTGTTTGAACACAGCTCTTTGGTGTGACATATGTGCTTTGAATTCTTGTATTTAGACTCTGTTCTACTTCTTCATCTTTTAAGCATTCCCAAGCTTTAGCTCTTGGGACACTGTCATATGCTTTTTCTACATCCAAGAAGACCATGAACATTTCTTCTCCCTTTTCCCACTTTTTTCCATTATTTGTCTGAGCGCAAATATGAGATCAATGGTCGAGCGGCCAGCTCTAAACCCATATTGTTCCTCTCTCAAACTTGGCTCTACTTGTTGTCGTAGTCTTCGATCTAGTATTTTCTCGTATATCTTTGCACACTGGCTCATCAGCGTTATCCCTCTATAATTTTTACACTTCTTCCGTCGCCTTTCTTAAATGTTGGCACTATAATTCCTTTCCCCCAGTCATCTGGTACCTTCTTTTCTTCCATGCTGCACTGGTCACTCTCCACATCCAATCTATGCCTGCATCCCCTGCAGCCTTGATCATCTCTACAACTATTTCATCCTCTCCCGAAGCTTTACCATTTTTCATGGCTTTTACTGCTTCAACTACTTCCCGTCTTGATATTTCATTTCCTATTATTTCTTCTATTTCTTCCTCATTGGTGTTCTGAAAGACTTCTATTGTTTGGTCCCATCCTGAGTTTGGTTATGGTTAGTATCAGGTAACCTAGGCATATTAAGTAGGTTTTTGAAATATTTCTTCCACATGTTTTTCACTTCTTTTGGGTCAGTAATAAGAGATTCATTGTTGTCGGTCAGGTATCTTGTGATTTCTTCTGTTTTTCTTTTGCTTCTCATTAGTCCATACAACAATTTCTTATTTGTATCAAAGTCCTTCTCTAATTTGTCTGCAAATATCTCCATTGTATTTTTCTTTTCTGCCATTACTATTTTTTTAGCTTCATATTTATACTTTTTGTACTTTTCTTCATTTTCTTTAGTCCTGTTTTTATCCTTTTCCTTTCGGGCTACATTTTTGCGTTTAACAGCTGTCTTCACTCTTCCATTCCACCACACTGTTTCCTTTTCCTTTCTTATGCCACCTGCCCTTCCAAATATTTCTTCAGCACTACTAATAAATACTGACTTAAGTAATTTCCACTCCTTATCTACTGATAACAAATCATGTGTTGGATACTTTTCCTCTATCTGTCTTCTAAAGGTCAGCATGTCAGTCTCCTCCTGTAGTTTCCATGTCTTGATTTTTGGAATCTTCCTCCTGGGATATAATCCCTGATTTTGGTCTTTATTGTTCACTCTTATAAGGCTTACAAGTAGTCTGTGGTCTCCATCTAGAGACACGCTGGGAATTACTTTTACATCAGTGATATCTTTGGCCATGTTGCTACTTATAATAATATAATCGATAACTGACTCAGATGAGCCATCCCAGGCGTACCGAGTTATTTGTTGATCCTTTTTCTTCATGAACCAGCTATTTCCGATTCGAAGTCCATTCCTGGCACACAATTCAAGTAGATTTTCTCCTTCCTTGTTCCTTATAAATATTAATTAATATCGAACCCTATTTCCAACTAAGTCGGGTAGGGGGTGGGAGGTTCCCACCACATTCTTGGCTCCCCGGGGTTATCGAAGCCGGCTAGCCATGCCTGACGCTTCTCCCACATCATCTTTTTCTTCCTCTGCGTCATCAACTTCACTTTCTTCCTCTCCTCTGTCTTCTTCCTCAGGGACCTCCACCAGTTTTTGCCATATTTTTCGTTCTTCCCAACATCTTTCCTGGTTAATCCTTTCCCCAGCTGCATTTCTCTTTTTCAAATCCATTGCTATACCTTCTTCCCATCTCAGTCTGGGCCTCCCTCTCTGTTTGTTTCCTGCGTCTTGTTCATACTGTATCTTAGGGATCCTGTCCTTCTGCATTCTCTTCATATGTCCAAACCACCTCAGCCTTTCTTTCCCTAGCTTAAAGTTTAATCTCTCTACTCCTAGTTCTTTCCTTATCTTCGTGCTCCTCATCTTATCAATCTTCGTAACTCCCATTACACTCCTTAAAAATTTCATTTCTGCAGCTTGAATTTGTCTTTCTTCTTTACCCCCAACTGGCCATGTCACTGCACCATATGTGAGTACCGGTGCAAAATATGCTTTGTATATTAAAAGTTTGCATCGCCTTGGCACTTCTTTTTTCCAAAGCAGTTTCCTCACTAACTGGAAGAAACTCTCTGCGATACCAGTACGCCTTGCAATCTCCGCGTCTATTTTTCCATCGTCGGAGATTATGCTGCCCAGGTATTTAAACATATGTGTCTCTACTAGTTCTTCCCCTCGAAGTACAATCTTTTTCCTATTCCCAGACTTTTTACTTTTCCCCATAACCATCACTTCACTCTTGTCAATGCTTATCTCTAGTCCAAATTCTTCCGTACGTTCATTCCATTTCTCCACTTTCTTCTGTACCTCTTCCCATGACTTCCCCCATATGAGTATATCGTCAGCATATATTAAGGTTCTGGACGACTCCGGCCCAACTCTCTCCACTTTCCTCAATATCTCGTCGAGTACTATATTGAAGAGCATCGGTGACAGTACACTCCCCTGTCTGAGACCTGTCTTGACTTCAAACCAATCCGTTCTTCCATCCTTAGTTTCCACGCAACTCACATTCTTCACATACATACTATGTACTCTTTCCACCAATCTTATATCAATCTTCTTTTTTTTTTGGAGGCATTCCCAAACTCTCTCTCTGGGCATTCTGTCATAGGCCTTTGTAAGATCCAGAAAAACCATCCATAACTCCTCCCCCTTTTCCCTTTCTCTTTCCATGAGCTGTCTTATTGAGAAAATCAAGTCCACGGTTGACCGTCCACTTCTGAAACCATGTAGCTCCTCCCTCAAGCCTCTTTCCACCTTTTCTTTCATTCTCTTTTCTAGCACTTTTTCATACAGCTTGGCACATTGGCAAAGTAGAGCGACACCTCTATAATTACTACACTGTTTGCTGTCACCTTTTTTGAATATTGGTACTATAATACCCTTTTCCCAATCCTTTGGAATCTTTTTATCTCTCCAAGCTGCAGTCAACACTCTGAAAATCCAGTACTCCTCGTCTTTTCCTGCTGCTTTAATCATGTCTACAACTACTTCATCTACCCCGGGTAATATATTAGGTCGTAATATATCGAATAAAAAACTTAATTACCATCACATTACAATATTTTTACGTACAGGCTATAGTTCTCCCAAAACCACAGGGCCTTCTGCAATCAGTTTTTTTTTTAGATATTTTGCATCGATCTCGAGATATCACGAAAAAAATGTAATTTCGCGACTATCCCTTCCCCTTAGTATACGTCTATTGTGAGTGTGTTGTGTGCATGAATGTCAGCCTGTCTGGGACTCGAACCCAGGTCATCTGGCTGTGCAAACTAATAATGATGTGTTAAGAGTTTTTGAACGAGTGAGCGTAGCGAACGGAGTGATCTCCATTCGACTTAAACGGCCCTTATTGTTTTTCTGCGTGCGAGCGTGTACGTTGAAAATCAGCCGAATCACTGAACAGATTGCGCTGAAATTTTAAACAGACATCCGGTACGAGTTTATTGAGAACTGCTAACAAAATCAGCAAGATTCATTGCGATTTGAACCTACAAGAAATAATAAACTGAAAAATAGACTTCCAATGATTAGAAATTACTTTAACGACAATGTTTTAGATTTTGAAAATATATTTTTTGTTTGTTATTCCCCTGGCCGTGAAATGCCGTGCCCATGCAAGGTCTGTCGAATGTTGGACGTCAAGGTACCCCCAAATTCCGCTCCTAGATTGAGTAAACCTTGCAATATTTTCACGTATTTTGTTCTGGCTATGTTTACCATAGTAGGCCCCATTGCCACAGATGATGGACTACACTGTGTTATATGCATTTCAAAACATGTTTAATTATTTTTGAAATACAATCTAGAAATTACAAAATCTTTCCCAACCAGGGGATTGAACCCACTTCTTTCACATTTCGGCTACAAGGGCGCCTTAGCCAACTAGACTAGGGAAACGCCAAAGTCGTAGTTAGACGAGTGAGCGAGCCATGTGGTGAGTACCCGGGAACATTTGCATTTAAGTTTGATAATTATATTCGTATAAATAATAGTATTTTAAAGTTTAGTTGGTATACGGGGACGGGCGCGTCAACTGTAAGGTCATAATGCACCTCTCTAGCCTATGATAGGCTAGGTAGGCCTAAGGTAGGGGGAAGAAAAGTAATGTAACCGGGTACTCAACACATGGCTCACTCACTCGTTTAACAACGACTTTGGCGCTTCCCTAGTTTAATTGTTAATGTTCATCGAAGGTGGTTGTGTACGTCTGTTGTGTGTGTGTTGTGTACTTGAATGTCAGCCTGTCTGGGACTCGAACCCAGGTCATCTGGCTGTGCAAACTACTCTAATAATGATGTTCATTGAAAGTGGTGGTATACGTGTCTGGGATTAGGCTATGCTTTTGTTCTGCTTGTTGGTCTTGTGGTTAGCATCTCTGCTTGCTGGGTTGATTCCCGCTATATGCAGAAGTTTTTTAACTTTTGATCTGGACTTAAGTCCATCAGTTCTTGGCTCAGAAATTTGTTAACGGTGACTTTGGTGCAGTCCTAGCAAATGGTTACATAATAAGGTTGTTCCGAATCAGCCTTGTTGATTCTGTCACTGTCCTGTGGTGGAATCGTGTCCAGCTTGATAGATCGGTGTTTCCTACTTAAATATGCCAGTCCCTAGTTGGTCATTGTTCGCTCGTCAATGGTGTCGGCGCCTACAGGGTTGACTTGGTCAGGTTTTAAATTTAATGTCCCCCACTGAAAAACAGTTCTGTAGTTTCATCAGGCTTTGCCTGCTACCAGTGCCGTAATTAGGGTATAAAAATTACCCGGGTATATTTGGGTGAAGTACATGACCATGTACAATGGGAGGGGGGTCTGGGGGGTGAGCTACCCAGCTATGCGAGGCTGGACGCACAGCCCCGGAAATTTGTTCCGATTCTCAAGATTAAGATTGGAGTAATTTAAACGAGTTTTGGGCATGAGTTTTTAACATTAGTTAGTGGTTACTGGAATAAGAAATTCAAAATGGTCTAAGCCAGATTTTTTACCACCAACTTCTGGTTGCGACGGTGCCTACTACACTATTGTTGCTATAACTACTATCAAGACGTGTTTTTTTTTATTATTTCCTATTCCTATTTCCTAAATTCAGTAAAAAACTAAGTTCAATAAGATAAAGTTTATTACATAAATGCAGACACAATTTATTTGTTAATGTTGATTAATAGTGTTTGTACGGTATCGGTATGTATTGTATACTTGATAGTAAGCCTGTCTGGACTCGAACCCAGATCACCTGGCTACACTTGCGCTATTATTGCCCGAGCGACTATAATGAAGTTTTGCATACTCAACATTATTTTGAGCTTAGTGATAATTTAAATTGACAATGTTGGTTATTGGTTGACATCATCTTGGCATTTGTAAGTTAACTTGTAAGTTAGGCTTAATTTAAAGTTTGGAATTTTGTATTTTAAGAGGGTACGCTGAGCTTGGCCCAACTCAAATGCGCGCAAACAGGTGTTGACGATTCCTGCTGAACGGTTGGTAATATCATTACTAAATTTTGAATGGATGTTAATAAAGTACTTTTATATTGATATCCGTAATTGGTTGCACAAAATAAGCCTTAAAGATCCATTGCAAGACATAAGTCCAAAACGTGAAAAGATGGGAAATCCAAAACATGGATTACAATTCTGGAAATTCCCACCAAACCGTTTATCTTACGATAAAACCAAATTGACCTGCCCGTTCACATGGATTTAAACGTTGTTATCTATTATGCAAATTTGAGTTAAAAAAATCTGTTCACTTGGAATAAATTCCCGAAGTTGACCAAAATTGAATAAATTTTGGTGATTTCACAAAATTCAAAATTCAAAATCAGTGAATTAATTTAGGAATATGCATAATGGATAACATAGATTTATTCTTTATAAAAGTTAGTGTGAAATTTGATAATGGTGTTATAAATTATAAACGTTTACCCAAAAAAGCCAGAAAGCTGAGCGCCTAAACGCGCCTCCGTTCTAGCCTCAGCATACCCTCTTAAATAGTTCATATATTACATTTCTCAAATTTAGGCTAAGTATGCAAAGCCATGTTGAAAGTTAAATTAAATAAACTATTTATCGATGAAAGATTCGGTTATATGGCGTATTTTTACAGGCAAAGGCCCATTGCTTCAAATGCTGAAGTTGACTAGGTTTTGAAATCTATAATGTATACAAGCATTTGTAGCTCGAAAAATGATCTTAGTAAGTTCATCAAATAATTAATGTGTTTATTACTAGGAAGCTTCGCGAATGCTTTTCTCAGATGCCTTGTTGGATGAGCGTAATTGTTTAAAAACAAAAAAAGAGTAAAAATGCGCTTTCATAAGATTATTTGATTACGCTCAAATTTCATACAAATATATTAATTAATAAAATTAAGGTTATGTGGAAAAATTATTACAATCCGATAAAGCATGTAGGTGTTATAAGTCGAAGAAATTTTAAAATTAAAAAACAAAATCGTAAAATTGCAATTATCATGAGAAATAATTTTTTGATTGCGCTCAAATTTCACACGAATATATTAATTCATAAAGGTAAGGTTCTGTGAAAAAATCATTACAATCGGATAAAGCATGTAGGTTTTATAAGTAGAAGAAAAATTTTAAAAATCGAAAAAAATCGTAAAATTGCAATTTTCATGAGAAATAATTTTTCGATTGCTCTAAAAAACGTGGCAGTTCTAAGTTCAGAGATTTCGAAGGCCTCCAGAAAATTTCATCGCAATTGGAGTATCGGTTTAGCAGGAATCGTATTAACAGACGCACAAAAATACAAAAAAAAAAAATGGAAAAAAAACATTCCGTATTTTTTTCTCCAGTGTAGTGAAATGGAATCTTCGCTACGCTCATCCAAATAAATACCACCAACAACAGAGCAAGCTCCGCAAGTGTGATGTAGGCATAAGATTACAATTTGTCAAGTACTATACTAGACTGGGGAAACGCCAAAGTCGTTGTTAAACGAGTGAGTGAGCCATGTGTTGAGTACCCCGTTACATTACTTTTCTTCCCCCTACCTTAGGCATACCTAGCCTATCATAGGCTAGAGAGGCGCATTATGACCTTACAGTTGACGCGCCCGTCCCCGTATACCAACTAAACTTTAAAAAACTATTATTTATACGAATATAATAGGGAAGTCTCCTTAACTTTTTTCTAATTTTTTTCTTATTCTTCATAGTCTAAAAATAACGTTTATATTTTTTTCTAATTCGATCTTAATTTTTAAGGGTTTTTTCACCAGTCAAAGTTTTGCACGTTTGAATGCGCGCCAAAACGCCTGGCTGCCGGCTGCCGTACGTCACGATCCGGTAATCGCCCGAGCCTGGCTGCCTGCCCGCGTACGTCACGATCCGGTAATCGCCCGAGAGGGCGGACAACACCGACCGATCTATAGGCTAGAAACTACTCGTGAGTAGCTCCTGATTCGCATAGGTATGCCGAGACAAGTCTCTTATTGGCTTATTGTCGTGAGTATGATATGATTACTTGACTATTTTTTGCTTGGGTAGGGCGGACAACAGTCTGCGTGCAGCCATATAAACATCATCGTTTTGTCAAACGGCGCCAGTAATTGTTCCATATAATCGCGTATTTGAAATTAACATTTTATTCAGACTATTTTTATGTTTTATTCTATTTTCTATGCTTATTAAAAAATGTTGACAGTGTTAGTGTGGGATCGTGGAAACTGTACTCATATGGCTATAGGCCTACTCCCATTGAGTTTGTAGAACTACTGGGGAAATGAATATAACCACGAAGCTCTGTTAAAATTTGTATTTATTTATATATAAAACCAAAATATTCTATTTAAATCAATTTAAAAATCTTAATCCATACCAGCAGTACCCGTAGGCCTACTGCAAAATTAATGTTATAAAAATTAAAAATAAACAAACACGTTTTGTTAATGATTTACTAGGGTGCTTGATTCTGTTCTACGTGCCCCACTCATACACTGTTAGTGTTATGTATAGTATAGCTTATGATGATATTTGTTTGTTTCTAACATAGGCCTACATTGCAAAGTGTACATACAATGAAATAAATTAGTGAACCATCTGCATAAAATAAGACAATTCATACCAAAGGCACATAAAATAATATTACATACGCATATTAATTATTTCGATTCTTCAGTCATCACAGAATCCACAATAAATGTGATATTGAGAAAATAAAAAATATGGAACAAATAATCCGGACAATATAAAATTAACCGGCCGCATTAAATAATCACGGAAAGCGTAACAAATATTGGGTAATGCTTTTATCACCAACAGTGTTGACTGTTTGTTCGTTCGTCTACACTAGCATAATATCTATACTAAAAACCAGATAAGCTGTCGGTCGCCGAGGGATCGCAGCACTGTCGTCCACGCACTATGGCCACAGGATCGGCAAAAAGTAAATAAAATAACTGTCTCTAAAACTGCTTTAGGAGAAAAACACACCTATTTTAAAGCCAAGCCTTGCCCAATATATCCTAAAAATATAGTATTTATGAAGTGTACGAATAAAATCAAGACATTTTGATGCTCCTAAACATTGACATCACATCTGGCGAGGTTGGCATTATACACAGCTGGAACTTTAAACACACCATTACCAACAAGGCAAAAAAACACTTTCGTAATCGTGATAACTTAAAATCATTATTTCGCTAAAATACTGACTCTGTGGGACAAACTACTTTATTCACAGCTTATAAAATGTTGATTTATGTGATAACGTATCACGATAACATGACCAAATACGGTAGGCCCTACCTAATGCCAGGTGTGTGTAAATTGTCAACGTTGGCGTCCGTGCTCTCGCTTGACCTTGACGTGCGACAGCTTATCTGGTTCAACCTATATAAGACTATTACTGATGATATTTTGCGTGTAATAATAGTGGCATTAGGCCTTCGTTATTGTGAACGTCAACGGGTCACGCGACAGTGCACAAGCCAAACCCCCATTAGCAACATTTCTTTCAACATTATATAATTTTGGCCTGGTTGGTTATACACAGCTGGTTAAGGTTACCACTAATTAAGCGAGCGAAGCGAGCGTTTCCATTTGACTCTGCCGGAAAAATTAGTCACTGTTTTTTTTTTTTTTGTTTGTTTGTTTTTTTGTTTGTATGTCTCGCCATAACGTTCGAACGGAGGCTCGGATCGAGTTGAAATTTTGACCATCCGCAAGCTTTGTTCTCGATTGAATGCCATTAGTTTTGTGGCAAAATCGTTCAAAAAGTTAAAAAGTTACATTAAAGTTAAGCGAAAGTTTTTTTTTTCAAACTAAACGGCGACAAAATCTGAGATAGCCAAATCATGTAGAATGTTCGTCGGGTCACGAATATGTTAATTTATTTTGATCCGATAATAGTGTAGATGGAAATTACATTATAACAAAAGTAGCGTTGCCATGGCAACGAAAAGACGCTGCAAAGTTTCTAATGCACTGCCACCTAGAAGTAATCAAATACTTTCGAGGAAGCAGTCTATTATTTGTCAACAAAGAGTTTAAATAGTTTCCCAAGGAGTCAAGGTCCTCTAGATGGCGGTGGATTTTATCCACAAAGTAAAGATTTACACACGGGTTTACCCAAATACCTTGGTAATAATAAATAATATTGGAAACATGGTCCTGTGGCAGCGAACGTCGCAAATTTTAAAATTTAAAAAAATGTGCAATGTGGGTCTAGCTATAGCACGTGCTCGCTTATTAACGCGTCCAACTGAGCGTTTCCTAGTTAGTAATTAAGTTACCACTGTGATTTAAATGTGTTTTTACATCTTAAAGGCAGCCAAAGCATTTTAAAAGGGTAATTATAATTTTTGTAAGTTTATACAACACTTTTATTTTATATACTTTTATTGACACTTCTTTATGGAACATTTTTACAACGAATTTAGCTTATTCATAAAACTCAATTGTTTTCGCGCAACCACGTTAACGTATAATATTGTTTAAATTATGTGTAGGTCTGAAGTCATCATAATTATATATATGAATAATTATTAGGGTCTAGTGATTATTTTCGTTTGGCTTGCATTTTGTAAAATCGCTTCTGTCGTATTTTGTTTTTTTCGTGAGTAGAAGAAAAATGCAATCAAACCTGTCCCGTACATTTTAATGTGTTTTAGTTTATCAACAAAACAAAACTCTGCAAAGCTTCAAAGCAACTGCCACAACATTGGAATATTTGCAAAATTCGTATGCTCTGTATTAAAATATATTCATTGGTGAAAAGTAAAAAATGTCACCTTGCTAGATACGGTACCTAGTAATAAGAAATAATAATTATAGCCACTTTGTGTAGGCCGTAGGTACCTTATTTTGTATTTGTAGTTGTTGAGTAAATAAATTACACAACTGAGAAAAATAAGTATGCCTACAGTAAAGTCTTAGCAAACAATTTTTAGCTTGTGATCAAGTGCCTCAATAAGCCTTCACTAGACGATTTTTTTTAGTTATATGTTTCACAAAATTCACTTAGATCACGTTATGAACTGTATAACTGCGTTGTTATGAATGTCAAACAAGTACAAAATATGTGGACCATGCAGGAGCTTCAAGTAGAGCAAGTTTTATATTTAATAATTGTCTCAAACGATATAAATAATACATCCAAAACACTTCTGCGCCCTCTACGCGGCGAGCCTCAGCCGGCATTACCGGATCGTGACGTAGAATCACGGCCGACCAATCAGGTGGCGTTCCCAGCGCACGAGAAATATTTTGAATTTTGTGATATTTTTAAGTGATGTACATCATGAAATAAATTTTTCCCAGCGGAAAAGTGGATATATTTGGAATGCAGAGCAAAATCTACGATTAATTGCACTATTTATTTTGCGATTCCAGACGAAGGAGACTTCGCTATTATCAAACTTAAATGCAAATGTTCCCGGGTACTCACCACATGACTCGCTCACTCGTCTAACTATGACTTTGACGTTTCCCTAGTCTAGTTGGCTAAGGCGCCCTTGTAGCCGAAATGTGAAAGAAGTGGGTTCAATCCCCTGGTGGGAAAGATTTTGTAATTTCTAGATTGTATTTCAAAAATAATTAAACATTGTTCTGGTTCTCACTGGTTATTTCGTCGTGTCGGCTTCCTCAGGACTATCTGAGGAAGCCACCAACATGGGTGGTGAAACGTTGAGCTGCAACTCCACATCGACACGACGAAATAACCAGTGAGCAACCAGAACAATTCTACGGGCTCGTGAAAGCCACAACATATAATAATAAAACATGTTTTGAAATGCATATAACTAGTGTGTCCATCATCTGTGGCAATAGGGCCTACTATGGTAACATAGCCAGTACGAAATACGTGAAATATTGCAGGTTTACTCAATCTACGAGCGGATTTGGGTACCTTGACGTCCAACATTCGACAGACCTTGCATGGCACGGCATTTCACGGCCAGCGAATAACAAACAAAAAATATATTCAAATCTAAACATTGTCGTAAAATAATTTTAAACATTGGAAGTCTATTTTCAGTTTATTATTCTTGTAGGTTTAAATCGCAATGAATCTTGCTGATTTGTAGCAGTTCTCATAACTCGTACGGATGTCTGTTTAAATTCAGCGCAATCTGTTCAGCGATTCGGCTGATTTTCAACGTACACGCACGCACGCAGAAAAACAATAAGGGCCGATTAAGTGGAATGGAGATCACTCCGTTCACAACGCTCACTCGTTCAATTACCAAAACGTATCAACAAAAAATTACTAAAATTTATTGACAATAATTGGATGTTAATGTGGTCCGTATAATCAACAAAATATGATGACCACTACAAGTCATATTCGAAATCATAGTTGTGTTAGCAGGACCAGAGATTCTCATGAATATTTGTCTTTTAAAATACACTGTTATTTTCTAAATGGCTGATAACAGTCATTGTGTGAAAACAGAAGTGTGGCCTATTATATGGTTAACTTTCTTTGTTTGGAGCTTTTCCCAGGGGTGAGAAAAGTATGTCTGTCCTTTGTAGAGAGATTTTAGTGCAAGCTAGTCTTAAGTTGGAAGCCGTAAGTGTCGATACGTTAGATGCAAAAAAATAATTGATTGTCTCATTCACTCAAGGAAAATGGTTCACTGTCTGCTCAAGGCAAAGCCAATAATGAAGGTTGTGGGCAACACAAAAGTGGACAAAATAAGTAATTTATTAATTTGAAGTTAGATTTTGGAAAAGGTCTGTCATTGACCTAGTAATAAAAATAAATTTGGTCTTGGTCTACTGAAAATATGAAGTGATCAACATTCACGCTTCAAAAAGTGAATTTGAATGCCAACTTTGCCACTGCAATTGTATGTTTGAACTTTCCAAAGCTCATTTTAACATTAAATGACTAAACAACTCTACTCAAAAGTCAGCCTGTTTAGGACTATCATCTGGCTGTGCTACAATCATATGTACAATTGTACATGATACATATGGGCCTACAGGGTTGGCTTAGTCGCTTTGATTCACTGTCCCCCACTGAAAATCAGTTATAAAACTGAGTGGGTAGACACTAAATACAATTCATTTATTTATTTATTTATTTATTTATCAACCCTCTTACTACATGAGCTACCGACGCATCGTTTAGAGCACAGGTTTAGAGCTATTGACGCATCGTTTAGGATTGTTGCGACATGACTACGTAATTAGTTCGGACAAAGAATTAATGGGCCTGAAGCAAATTGTTTCCTACCCTACTCCATGGCTAAAAATGCAGGGGCAGATCTAGCATGGACTTATGGGGTGAGGGGGGGGGGGGGGAGTGAGCTTTTTTGGGGTATGTGATTTTTGACCGACTTCAGCCATTTACATGGCATTTTTAATTACACATTTAAAATTTTTCCATTTAGTCCATGAAACCAAACATTGGAAGCAGTTGCGTATTTAGAAATTGACAAGCAAGGAGTGTAGGGGGGAGTGGTTAGTTGTTCAAAATTCTAGTCTAACCATTCGCGGGTAAAGTTCGTGGCTGGGCCCCTTGTAGACGAAGGCGTTTTTTTGTTGTAGCAAAGTTGTGGCTTTGAAATGCCCAAAACACATTAAAAATCTAAAATAACATAAAAGGTTTCAGCAATAGCTGACAGTGATAGATAGTGTTGTGAGATACTGTTAATTGGTGATGATAATTCTTAGTGAAAGAAAGTTGGCCTTGCCAAAGGCGATTTCTTTTTTGCAAATTTGCAACTATGATTGGCCTAAAATGATGTGTTAGTAACAATTGGCTATGTAATGAAATCGGACAGTCATAGGGTCATGTAGGGGGGGGGGGGGAGAGCAATCGCCCTCGGCCCCCCCTGTATTCTCCCCTGTGAAAATGTGTTCCTTCGATTTGAACATTAGTAGGCCTACAGTATGTATGTCCAAAGATTTCAACAGTTAAAACATATCTTAAAATTTAAGATATTCCTCAGGAAAACACTTGTAACACTACGTGACAGGGACCTATAGTAAGTAATTAGTGAGTACTATTTGATGAGAGCTGTTAATGTAGTGCAAGGGGCATAATATGTGAACCCTTGCGACCCTCCGATCGGATAGCGGTACAGTTGTACGGAACTGTCTGTCTGTAGTAAGTAATTAGCGAGTACTATTTATTTTTTGTATATTCTTGTTTGTTAAATTTATAACAAGAAACGGCGTCGACGCTAACAAATATCTTGCTAAAACACTCAAAATCTGTGGAAATCTCGTGCCGCGAAGAGCCTTGATGAAGCACGTGAAACTAACTAATTGGATGAGCGAAGCAAAGACTTCAATTTCACTTTCTGTTTTTTTTTCACTTCTGTTTCCCCAAGAAAAATAGCTAGAGTGTTTTGTTTTTTGTTAGTTTTTTTGTATGTTTGTTCGCTCTCTACCGGGCAAACGGCAAATGCGATCTTGATGAAAGTTGGACAGGACCTTCGAAATCTCTGAACTTAGAGCTGTATTGTTTTTGGGTACAATCAAAGAAATATTTCTCATAAATATCGTACTTTTACAATTTTTTTTTCGATTTTTAGCGCGATATTTTCGTGACATTTGGGCCGATTCTGACCAAACGGTTGGGGCTACGACGTTCATATTTTACATGGGCATTAAGGTTATGGTGCTATAGTACCTTTTGAAAGAAAAAGTTGAAAAAGTTATCCAGAATCCATAGAAATAAAGGTTTTAATATGAGTTTTTTTAAGTGTAAAACAATAATTAACAATAACTATAGAAACTTGACGACAATCACCTACAATGCGTTCATAAAGCAATCTTCGGGCCTACAGATATTTGACATTCTAATTACCCTAGCAATTAGTACTTTATAAAAATTATTCTAATTTAACAAAAATGATTTTGCAATGGAACTTGAAGTAAAGAGATCCCACGCATACTAAAAACTTTAAAAAAGCTCATCCATCAACGCGACGGAACTTTAGCGTTTTCCTAGTTTAGCACATGCAGTTGGTTCTCCCATAAGTGCTCCCTGCACAGGGAAGGGAAATGTCTCACTGAGCAGTCTTTGAGGGCGGGCGGCAGGTCGTTCCATTGGTTAACAACCCGGAAAGAAAAAGCACGTTCGTCGAGCACTCCTTTTGCCGGAGGGGATTAGAGGCGGGGGTGCCTACTATCGTCGCCTCTTAACCAGGGCCCTGGATGATGCGCGCGCACACGTCAAAATCAGTGGCACCGCTGAGGCATCTTTTAAAAAACACCATGACATGGTCATTGGCATAACCTGCTTCATGGTCACAGGGTGGGGGGAGGTTACGGCCATGTATGAAATGCAGCGCCCTTCTCTGCACCCTCTCAAGCTTGGTAGTGTTCTCGATGGTGGTTGGGTGCCAGGCGGGGAGGCCGAAAGTCATGGAGGGCTTGACTAGCGACAGGTAGGTCATCCTCTTGACGCGAGCCGTCATTTGAGAGCGTCATTAATAGTGCAAGGGACATAAGATAGGGGATCCTCCGATCGGATAGCAGTACAGTTGTACAGAACTGTCTGTGTGATCAGTGCCATCATTGATTTTCTCACATTCTCTTCTGATTCATTAAAAACACTTCAAACTTACACAGAAACTAGATGCTCACTAAAAAATAAGTGATAAGGAAACTTATCTCCCCACTACGAATTGAGACTAAAGTACAAAAGTAACTTCTTCATTCTATTCTATTCTACTATTTTTGTATTTTGAAGCAATCGTGATTATCTGAATTGGTTCCCAGTAGAGGCAGACCTTCATTTCTTAGTCATTCTTCAAGATGCTTGGATGCGGATTCTAAGCGTCTTGGATGGAGAACTTATATCAAATTACATGAAGGACCCCCGTTTAAAATCTAACTAAATACTTATTTCTTCGAAAAAAAAAAACTAGCCTGTTTTCCATTAACATTGGAGGTTTTTTTAGTTAAAATTTTGAACAAACCTTTTCAAATTTGATTGATTGCTCAAACTGATAACAACTTTAGGCCTAATCGCATGCATGAACCAAACTTCAACTTAAATTATCACATGTTTTGTAACTATGCTTTTATTGAGTCTTGTACCTCTAGTACAAATTTCGAGTGAATCAAGAAACTGTAAAGTACCGGTACAAAGAAAATTCCACACAATTGTGTGGAGGTTGCCAATTGAATATTTGACCTGACATTAGGAAAAAAGGGAAGAAAATAAGAAAACCGGTAGAGAATTTGATTTTCCTAACTAAACTGTAACTTGTGCAACAGGGAAACTAGCCTCCATTCCAGAACTCAAATATGTTAACAATAACTAAAAAAAAAAGTTTTTGTTTTGGGTACATGTTCATATTAACAAAGAATCTGAATCTGGCTTTCCGCCAAAAGACAACTTGAAAAGTAATGTGACAAACTTGAGTTCAGAGAAGTAGGGTGCAGACTCAATAGCAGACCGCTCCCCTTGCTCTTTGTCAGTCGTGTTATTGTTTAGATATCTAGATAATATTACATGAAAAAAATAATTTTTTTTAAACAACGCTTATGGTTAAATGTACTAAAAAGTAAAAAATAAATTTTTGCCCAACAAATTTCTGCCTTACTCGGAAATTTGTTGGGCGAAAATTTATTTTTTACTTTTTAGTACATTTAACCATAAGCGTTGTTTAAAAAAAATTATTTTTTTCATGTAATATTATTTTATACTTTTTAGTCTTAACGAATGTTGTTTTCGAGTATGTGCTCACTGGACGTGTCCGAATTTCTGCATCTGGTTGGCCCATCCTTACTAGCTGTGACTAATTTCCCATATGAATTTTGTTTGGTTAATTAATTACGATGAATTAATTGAATAATTAGTGAATCTGTTAATTTATTCATCTATTTTCATCAAGAATACATATGTGTGAAAAATTTCAGCTCGATCGGACATTGGGAAGTGGGTGAAACATGATTCCCATATAAAACTTTAATTATTAATTACGAAGAATTAATTGATTAATTAGTGAATCTGTTAATTGATTCATCTATTGTCATCAAGAATACGTATGTGTGAAACATTTCAGCTTGATCGGACATTGCATCTGGTTGGCCCATCCTTACTTGTGACTAATTTCCCATATAAACTTTGTTTGGTTAATTAATTACGATGAATTAATTGATTAATTAGTGAATCTGTTAATTTATTCCATCTATTGTCATCAAGAATACGTATGTGTGAAAAATTTCAGCTCGATCGGACATTGGGAAGTCGGTGAAACATCGATTCCAACATAAAACTTTAATTATTAATTACGGTGAATTAATTGAATAATTAGTGAATCTGTTAATTGATTCATCTATTGTCATCAAGAATACGTATATGTGAAAAATTTCAGCTTGATCGGACATTGAGAAGTGGGTGAAATATCGGTTATAAGATTCCGTCCAGACAGACAGACAGACAGACAAACACATGAAGCTAATATAAGCGTTATAAAAATAAATAAATAAATAAATTTTATTTAGAGTCTACCCACTCAGTTATATAACTGATTTTCAGTGGGGGACTTTAAATCAAAGCGACCAAGCCAAACCCTGCAGGCCCCGACGCAATCGACGAGTGAGCGATAACCAACCAAAGATCGATATTTTTTTAATAGGAAATATAGCAATCAGTGGTATGGACAGTGCGAACACCCGCGAATCAACGCCAGAATCAACAAGGCCGATTCAGAACAACAATGAAATTTATTATGTGCTTCGTTGCTAGGACGGCTCCAAAGTCACCGTTTACAAACTCCTAAGACAAGAACTGATGGACTTAAGTCCAAATCAGAAGTTAAAAAACTTCTGACTTTAGCGGGAATCGAACCCTGGACCTTCTGCATTGGAAGCAGATACGCTAACCACAAGACCAACGAGCCACACTTGTAAAAAGAGATGCTGCGTTATAAAAGCTACCACAAGGGCATTTACATTTACGGTTCAAGGAGTCAGCCTTGTCAAAACCCTGTTAACATTTTTGTAGCCTACCTACCTAGCTTACCAGTCGAGATAAATATGAGCGACAAGAGGCTATTTTGAAGCAGCCTACGGTGAGCATGCTGGGAACTTAGTCAAAAGCTATTCGTATGTCACATTTTGGCCCAACAGAGAGCGTTGGCGCGGGAATTTAAAACCCTGTAACTTTGTACACTCGTAGTTATCACAGATTTTTAAGAAAGTTTCTTTCAATTGTGAAGACTATTTAAAAAGTAACTGTGTTCTTGTAAATAATTAAAAACGTAAATATGAAGCCAAGGCTAGTTCCCTTTTGTGTCTAAATTTGAAAAAGTAAACTTATAACTCCCGCTAATAATGTGCTCTATTTGCCCGGGTGTGCAGACACTATACTAATTTTTGTTTCAAGCCGTACTTCTACTCTTCAGTTCTGGGCACGCAGGGGAATGTGGATATACGTCGTAACACATAGCTGTTAGAAGTAACATATTATACCTACTATATTTCCATGATGAAAATGTTACGAGTTTTATAATTTCCAAACCAAGTAACATATTTGCCTCAACACTTTTAGAACCTGATATTATTCAAGTAGTCCCAACATATATAGGGTAAGGGAACTAGTTCTGGATCGGGGTTGAGTTGTGGATCAAAATCTTTGGGCTTGTGTAAGTTCTACATGTAATGTACTAGTTGCACTGTCAGTATATTTTCTGATGAATTGATCCAAGGAGCATTGGAATTGCACACTGTCATCACCAGGTTGAGTCATTTGTCAACTTAAGTAGAAATAGTCAACAATGCTATCAAAATGGTTGCCGTTTGCAACAGACGCAATTGATATACACATGCATTTATCATTGTAATATTTCATCAGTTATTAGCACAGCTTTCAAACTTTGTCAGAATTTTATTATTAGTTTTGCTAAAAATTGACTATAATAGGTTTACTGTACTTACTACTCAAAGCACCCTTGCGGGTGTCTACAAATAAGAGGTTTTTGTCTGTTTTTTTAGATCGTAACACCATGTTAAATGAATAGGACATATGCAGCAAGCCTAATAGTGTTTAAAAACCAAGTTAAAAGTAATTTAGGCACACTATTTTTAGAGCTTGTCTTAACAGATGCAAATCTAAAAAAAAAAAAAAAAAATGTTTGGTCTAGCCTAATTTTTTTAATATTTTTTTCAAAATTTTGAATTTGATATAAATTTTGTGTTTAGAATATTTGGCTTATAAAATTTATACTCAGGTGTTAGCTCTTGTCTTTGTCTTTAAATTATGTATTGAAAAAAATTGTGGTTAGCATAATTGCTGCAAATAATTCACAATTACAATTTGATCCACAACTAATCCGGGGACTGATTGTGGATCAATGCTGATACCGGGCGTCCAGAATCAAATTTGTCAGGTGCGGCTGCATCACTACTTATGAAACATATCAATGAACCCCTGATATCAATTTGAAAAGTTTTAGGCTGATGATCCACAACTGATACCCAGGTATCAGTTCTGGATCAAAGCACTACTTTTTTTAATTGGCTCATTTTAGTAACTTCGTAAACTTTTTTTAAATTTTTTCTTTTGCAAACATTGTCGCAAAGTTAATCAATAAGAATATAGTATGTGGGAGTAACAAAAAAAATCCTGATACTCAAAATTGTAATATTGCTTAACCCGATCCAGAACTAGTTCCTTACCCTATAAATAGTACTAAATTTTCATATTTCTGTTGGGGGGGGGGAGGAGGAGAGATATTTTTTGCCTCTTAGCCACTATACATTTTGGCAACTTTAGTCAAGAAAAATTGTCGTCGTACGGAAATGTCATAGTTGAAGGTCGCGTTGAACTGAGCAGTCAGGAATGATCGAGGAAAGTGTTTAAGAATGTTGTGTAACTGTGTAAAACCAGAGATTTTACAGCAAGATGGAAGTGTGGATTTCAAGTAACGATCATTATGATCCTAACTATCTGTTCCGTAACATTGGTAAATAAACTAGGAAAACGCTTAAGTCCCGCCGCGTTGATGGATGAGCTTTTTTGTAAGTTTTTAGTTTGCGTAGGACCACTTTTTCCTTTGTAAGTGCTTTTTGAATGCATTGTAGGTGATTGTTGTCAAGTTTCTATTGTTACTTGTTAATTGTTACCAGGGCCGTAGCTAGGGTATAAAAATTACCCGGGTATGATTGGATAAAATACAATGGGGGGTCTGGGGGGGATGCCCCCCAGCCTTTGCGGGTCCGGGGCGCACAGCCCCGTGAATTTTTTCGATTCTTAAGAGTGTGATTGGAGTGTTTTAACGAGTTTTAGGCATGTTTTTTTATAACATTTTGTTGCTGGTGACTAGTAAGATTGTTGTGAATTGTGATTGCATAATTTTAATTTTAATATTCTATGATTTTACTTTGCATTGGTCAAACAGAGGGGGGTCTATTATAATATCTACAAGAGACGTGTCGAGACAGACCTCGTTGTAGGCACCACAGTCCCGGCCGTTTCTCCCCTCTCCCCCCCTCCCACCAACCCACCCACCCTTCACCGCCACCCCCAACTCAAACCTTTGATAGTATTGTACACATTCGTCGGCGTACATAGCGAAAACAAATAAATCTTAGTGCATTTAATTTGTGGATAATTACATGAACAGTAGTATTATCAATTCAAAATGGTCTTCTCCAGATTTTTTACCCGGGTAACCGGGTATTTACCCGGGTTACCAGCCCCTGGCTACGGCGGTGATTGTTACTATAAACCTAAAAAAACTCATATTAAAACTTTTATTCTATGGATTCTGGCTAACTTTTTCTTTCAGAAAGCAATCACCATTACCTTAACACATTCCACGCCGAATACGCAGAGGCGGCTCTACCATAAGGGCATTGGGGCATGTGCCCCTCCTACTCTTCCCGCCAACAATCACTCACATTTACGAGTTGTAGCGTCGTGGTACACATTTACATAAAATCAAATAGTTTGTATTTTCAATGTGAACGCGCACGCGGTAAGAAAACAGCAAACAATGCTTGACTCGAATGAGCTTTCTACGGGCTAAACGAAGTTGCGCCCAGGTTGCGCATGCGAAAAAAATAAATAAAAATATTGAAAATATTTTTGTGTTATGTGTATAGTTCTCCCTTGTTCAAATTGCTGTATAGGCTGTCTTGGAGCTAAATATATGCCAAAAAAAATCGCCTTCGGCGGCTGGGACTTCGCCCCAGACCCCTTGTAGCCCACGCAAGTCCATTCAAATATATTGTGCCCTGCCTTTTTAAAACCCCATGAGCCGCCACTGCGAATACATCTATAGACGTATTCGTAAAGCGCGCGCGCCATTGCCGAATACGTGTATAGACGTATTCACGGCCGTAGGCAACATAGATCGCTGCTGCTCCGGTTGATGACCATGAAACTTGATCTAGTTGTACAAAATCCCGCTATAGCAGCACACTTTAAAAAAATGTGATTTTCGGTCCATTAATTCATACAGGAGCCGTGTAAACATTGTTGATGTTCACTAGGCCAGTGTTGACTTTGTAAATGGCAAATTCATGGAAATCTAGCTGCAACTGAATGAAAGTAAAGTTTTAGCCCAGATTTTAGCGGATGACGAGTCGGAAAACAAATTTATCCTTAGTGCAGATATTCAGATGATGATTACGGGTACTTTGTAAACGGTGGTATGTTTAAGTCAGATTGAACATGAAATTGTTTACCAAAGTGACAAGTGACGGTTCTGTTGACGTGCGCGGGGATGGTCATAACCTACAAAATGACAGGCAAAACGTTGTTGTTGGACAAGTTAGGCCTAGACCTCCATTGCATGTCTATGAGCTTATTATTCTGATCAGGCCTAATGATTGGTAAGTAGGCCTAACCACATGATCACACGTGATGCATATGGGTGCGTCATGAGTAGAGATACGTTTTTTTAGCATTTAAATTTAGATTATTTAGCATTAATTTTTTCAAAATTAGCATTTTGTAGCATCTATTTTTTCCTTTCCTCTAAAACCCTATATGAGGGGTGTTTCTTGCACTTCTAATGATTAATGATGAATTATAGGAACATTTTAATTCAATATAGCCACAACAAATGTTAGAATACATTGCCAAACTAGTTCTCTAAGGGTATGGAAAAACATTATTTTTAGTAAAATTAGCATTTTGTAGCATTATACCAAATATTTGTTCACCGATTTAGCATCAAAAACCTAAAACGCTAAAAATACGTATCTCTAGTCATGAGGACGCGCGTCCTCCCATACACATGACGCTCACGTAGTTTTTCAAAGTCTCCCGACAGCTTCACGTTCATAATCCCGCTTAAAGCTATACTGAAGTAGTTCAAGTAAGTTGCCGTTAGATAGCAGCACTAGCTAGACTTGTGTTCTCGTTTCTCGGAAGGTCAATATAGTAATTATTTGATAGCTGGAAGTGTCAACATGTGTTTCCAAGATGGCTACGCGTAAATTACGAAACGAATGATATTTCTTTCAATAATCTTTGATGAGACCGGGGAAAAAATGAAGGTGTATCTAGTGGTGGTGGTGGGGATGTGACGGATGATGGACAAGACAGGCCTAGGCCTAGACCTAGCCAAAACACGCGGAAAAGTAGCAAAGTAGGGCTCAACATTGAGTCGGTTTAAGGAGATTTTTGGGATTTCTTGGTGTAAATGGGGCCACAAAATGTCTTAAAATGGGTGTGTTCAAGGGGCTAAGGAAGGAAATACGATTTTAGTGCACTGATGTAAAAAAGGTAATAACTCCCGAAAAAGGCTGGCAAGGCGCGCGCAGCGGCGACCGAGGTGGCGCGGCAAGCAATGTGTTAATGTCCATGTAAAATATGAACGTTGTAGCTCCACCCGTTTGGTCAGAATCGGCCCAAATGTCACGAAAATATCGCACTTAATTTTTTTTTAAATTGTAATTTAGTACGATATTCATGAGAAATATTTCTTCAATTGTACCCAAAAATGTGGCAGGTCTAAGTTCAGAGATTCCGAAGGTCCCCTCCAATTTTCATCAAGATCGCATATGCCGTTTGCCCTGTAGCGTGCGAACTAACAGACAGAAAGAAAAACAAAAAGAAACATTGGAGCTAAATTTTTTTGCGGGGTCAGTGAAATTGAAGTCTTCGCTTTGCTCATCCAATAAATATATTCATATTGAGAGTCGACCCCCTCAGTTGCATAGAACTGATTTTCAGTGGGGGGTATTAACTTGACAGCAAACCAATACGAGCAAACAATGACCAACTAGAGAGCAGTTAGGAAACACAGGCCAAACAAGCTGGACACTAGTACAGCCGCGGACAGCGTTACAATCAAAAAGGCTAATTCGGAACAACCAGAGATTTTATTTGTACTTCGTTGCTAGGATTCCTCCAAAATCCTCGTTTACACATACATAAGCCAAGAACTGATGGACTCTAGTCCAAATCAGAAGTTAAAAAACTTCTGCCTATAGCGTGAATCGAACCCTGGACCATCTGCCTTGGAAGCAGAGACAAACCACTAGAGCACACACTTTCTAGCAATGTGCAATTAAAAAGTGTACGAGGGGGTAGTCGTATCTAGTTTTGTGACATAAAAAATAAATTTTGTAATACAATTTGTACTGCAAGAATACTAAGAAATAAGGCCAATGTTACAAGCTGCGGTCAACTCTCCATTCTCTGAACAACAACTTATCTGAAGCATATAAATGAAAAGTTAAATTTCAATAGATATATCACTTTTAGAAAGAAGAAAATCGTTTGTTGATTGTAACATCAGCCCTAAAGAAGGAGACTGAAATACCAATGACGAGCATGACCAGAAGCCAGTTTAAAACAATACGTATCAATATTTACTTGATGCCAACTTGTGGTCTTTTGTTGAGACATGAGATTAAAATACAAACGTATCAACAATAACTTTTTTGTCAACTAAACTAGGATGAAATAAAAAATTAAATAAATAAAATCTGAAAAGGCTGGCTTCAGGAAATGCTCCCCACCAAAATCTCAAGTCTCATTCCCAAGTTAAAAATGTTGATGAAGTCACCCTACCTTATAAGGAGCCGGAACGCTGCGTGCCGGGTACATCGGGGGCTGGTGTAGGGCAAGACTTCCAGGAAGGCAGCAAGGCGAGCCAGGCTTGGAGTACGCCGCTTCATGCAGTGACTCTTCCTTTGTTGTCAGGTATCTGAAAAGACAAGACAGACTACATGAAGGAGGGAAGACTCGAACCTTGTCCGCAACCAAAATATAGTTTCAACAATCTATCGGAAAGCTAATTTTGTACAACTTGTATGCGAGTAAAAACTAATTTAACAAGAAACAGCAGTTTAGTAAAGTTGTGCTAAGTTAGTTGTACAGTAGTAAAGTTGTAAAGTTTGGTAAAGCTCAGTTGGTAAAGCATCGGTTCGAAAAGCCCGAGGTTCTGGGTTTGATCCCCATTCGGGGCAAACTTTTACTTTTTACAACAATTTCTATCAATCAATAACTATGTCCTCAAATTCCAACATGACCATGATGTAACTCGACAATCGCAATCATTGAAGTAATAAGGTGACACAACAAAAACAAATCACTAGCTGTAATAGTTTTTGTATTAGTATGTCAAAATGGGAGGCAAAGCTAGATATTCAGACATCAATATGTATATTATCTTATAATGTGTAGAATTAACTCACCGAAGCGTTGACTGGCATCGCTGACGAGAGACGTCTATGGAACTGGAGCTCCGCAGCGTTCTTAGAGGTCACCTCGCTAGAGCGGACATTACTTCTTCTTGTAAGTGTTGCGTTCACCAGAGTAGATTCCAAATGTGACCTGAAATAAGGAAAATAGGTACGTTAGTAGGCGTACAACATAATATATAATCTCTTATTAAACTGTGTTGTGGCACTGTTGCTGACATTTTGTTGTTGATAGTAAAAATCTGTTCAGATGTATAGATAATAAAAATAAATTATGCTTTGTAATTATTTTATTTTATTTATTTATTTATTTTACATCTATCCTATTCAGTTAAAAAGCTGATTTACAAAGGAGGACAACTGAATAAATCTAATAACATAGATGCAGACACAACAATGAACTACAGTTAAGTTACAAATAGTATTTGATATAGTAATATTACAACAATGCATTAAATCACAACAATTTTGGTAACAAATTCAAAAAGGATATTAAATGCAATTAATTAATGAACCAAATATAAAAAAGTGGTGGAAAAAAAGAAAGAATGAAAGAAAGAAAGAAAGAAAGAAAAGAAAGAAAGAAAATAAAAAATAAAAATGATTCATAGAATGTGCTAATATAAACTAGGAAGCTTCGCAAACGCTTTTTCAGGCGCGTTGTTGGATGAGCGTAAAATTGGTGCCTTGAGCTGCCATGTGTTATGCGGATTTTCTGTTTTTCTGTGAAAAAATGATTGCTTAGTTGAATTTTTGGTAATTATGCGAACACGGTTTTCCGAGAAAAAAGATGAAAAAATTTACTTACCATATTCCAGTGTGTGTAATTAATGTTCCTTAATTCATTTTCAGGTACCGCATTATGGTTTTTAATTTTGTAAACAATGTTTTTCATCTTTTCACTAGTGGAAATTGAGCCGTCATTTGTGCGTCCACATACTACATCGCCATGTTGATTTGGAAAGCGTGATCTCCTCTGACACGTCTCTACCGCTGCGTACGCAGCGTAAAAAAGTATTATTGTTTCAAATCGCGACGTTAAAGGTTAAAAAAGGTATTTTTGTTTAAAATAGCGACGTTAAAGGTTTTGAAGGTTTGTTATTATAGTAAAAACACAACGGAAAAAACAGTGACAGCACAATTTCTAAAAATACCTTTTTTAACCTTTAACGTCGCTATTTTAAACAAAAATACCTTTTTTAACCTTTAACGTCGCTATTTTAAACAAAAATACTCTCTTACGCTGCGTACGCAGCGGAAGAGACGTAGCGGAGGAGATAGCGCTTTCCAAACCAGTATGGCGGCCTACGTACAGTACGTACAGTGACAGCACAATTTACACAGGTAAAAAGACGAAAAACATTAGTAACAGTGAAAAGATCGTAATGCGGTAGCTGAAAATGAATTAGGGACTATCAATTACACATACTGTGAAAAGCTGGAAACATTTTATGCATTTTTTCTCGGAAAACCGTGTTCGGCATAATTACCGAATTTTTTTTTAATTAAATTAAATTAAATAAAAATTAACTTAAATTTTGAAAATTTTAATTAATCGTAAATTAAAAAAAGAAAAAGATTGTAAAATTGCAATTTTCATAAGAAATAATTAGCCTATTCTTTGCACTCATATTTAACACGAATAAATTAATTCATTAAATTAAGGTTCAGTGAAAAAATCATTAAAATCGGATAAAGCATGTAGGTGTGTATAAGTCGAAGAAATTTTTTAAAAATAAAAAAAATCATGAAATTGCGATTTTCAAGAAAAATAATTTTCTGATTGCGCTAAAAAACGTGGCAGTTCTAAGTTCAGAGATTTCGAAGGCCTCCAGAAAATTTCATTGCAATTGGAGTATCGGTTTAGCCGGAATCGTGCTGACAAACACGCACAATTTTTTTTTTTTAAATGCGGATTTTTTTCTCCAGTGTAGTGAAATGAAATCTTCGCTTCGCTCGCTACGCTCATCCAATAAAGCAAAAGCTATTATGGTGAATGGCCAAGGCAATCTTACATTTTGAAAACTAAATTCCAATATAATTCTTCGTTCATACTATTATTAGTATTACCTATTTTGGCAATACCGTACTGCAGCAAAGCTAGAATATCTATTAAGTCATCAATATTTTAAATTCTGGTCACTGTCAATGAAGCTTAGTCCTGCAGTTATCTTTATTCAACACATGACTGAAATAGAGTTGAGGTTTGTGTATGAATAGAATTACTCACCAAAGCTCTAGACTGGCATCGCTGGCGTCGAGGTGAAGATGTCACAAGGTAAGCTGGAGCTCCGCGACAGGTGCAGAATCTGCGAGAGTGGACGTCTTGGAGAAGCCGAGCGAACTGTAGAAGCGAGTGTGGCCGTACATCAGCGTAGAGTCCAAATGCTGCATGAAAAAAACAATAAAGGTATTAATTAACACAATGATTGTATTATTGAAGTTAGATGTGGCTTTCAGTGATGTCTGCAGTAACTAACAAAACAAGATAAGTTTGCCTGGCAATTGTTTTGGCACCCACATAGCAAACAATAAACTGTAAGTGGTGCAAGCTACATTACGACAGGCACCTAATATTCTAAGAATTGAAATTAAATAATAAAATGGTAATATGAATAATAATATTATTTGCCATTAAAATAAAAACTAAAAAAGATCCACTTTATATTTTCTATGAATGCCCTAATCAGCCATTGGGATTTGAACCAAAGACCAAATGCCTAATAATATTGCTCTGCCCAGACCTACATTGGAAGCCATACATTAGCCTACCTAATTTAACATTTATAAAGGCAGGTCCTAAATTCTATTAATACAAAATTAAATAACAGGTATATGAAATTACTATAATATCCCTAGGTAATAATAAGTGAGATGTATTCTGCAAGTGAAAGGTAAAGAAGCTTACCTGTCGGAGAATGCAGCTGTGCAGAGGTCATGTGTCACCGTCACTACATGACCGAGGCCGGGCGAGCGAGGCTCGGAGTAGATAGGTACTGGGGCCGGCGTCGGCGACATTCCTGGCTGCTGGAAGATAAGATAGGGCACTGGTTAACTAATTGGCCGGCCATTCGGAATATTCGACAGGGTAAAGATAGGTTTTCATGAAAGACAAAGAAGCATGCAAGTAATAGAGCTACTAGCCATGCATAACCGAGTAAAGTCAGACATCATAGTAAATATCACGATTTGATTAATTAGTTATGGAACCGCGCCTTATATAATATAATAACGTGGCTAATTATGAAGGTATTAGATTGAAATCAATAAGGTTATTTGAAATTGAAATAAAATTATAATCTACATTACCGGTTTTCAAGAAGGCAAAGAAACGAGCAATGCAGCAATATTGCGAAAGATATTAGAAGCATGCTGTGCATGGCGACAAATAACGCCGAACCAGTAATGAGGTGGAAAAAAGCTATTTAAAAACTAAAAAACATATTTGTATGAAATACAGTGGACATTCACCGAATATAACGCAATAATATTGATGGAAAATAGCAAATACAATTAAAAATCACTGCGTAGAGCTTAGTTATGGGTTGGAATGCAATGCATGCTAAACCACGTCATTGAGTAAAATTGTACAGAAAATAAGTAGGAATCTTGAAGAGACCGATCAAAATTTTTAACAAAGGTTACCTGTAAGGGAATACGTTGATACAAGGCAATAATATTGAAGAAACCAGCAAAGAAATACACTGAAAAAGGTAGAAGAGACAATGCTTGTGACTCTTACCTCCTAGAAGCGACCTTCCGTGAGACTGCCTGGCGAGGAACTGACGGATGAAGCGTCAGCTGACGTCACCACTAGGCGCGCTGGGGTCGAGGCTTCCCAGCCGAGCGCACGTAGGCCACAGTCATGCGCAGGGACACCTCTACAGGCAGGGTGGTCTCAAATCTCAAGATGTAATATTTAGACGAATTGTTGAAATAAATAAATAGGTAACAAAAAGCCCTACAAAAAGTTCATAGACAACCTCATTTCAAATTTGAGGGGGGGGGGGGGGAGATGAAGGCATAATCTGAATGGACATTTTATCTTCCTTGCATGATAGTTTGAAATATAATTAATATTTATAATTGTAGAGGTAGCTGGTAGGGGGATAGGGTTGGTTGTCACGTGACAGGACGTGCTGTACGCACGTAGCTGACCCCTGGTCAAACCATCACCGTGACAACACGAGGGAAACAGTAGGGAACTGACCAGTGACCTTCACGGAGTCGAACCCGGACCCGGAACTCTGCGAACCAGATCCTGGGGAGGTCTGACCCCTCCCCCCCGCTAGTGCGGGCCTGGGGCGCATAGTCCTAGATTTTATTTTTATTTTTAACATTGCAAATAGTGGCATTTTACTAGTTTTTGGGAGTGCTTTTGTCAACAATTTTATAAAATTGTAAAGATCCACATCAGTGGCGGATCTAGGACATAATCATGGGGGGGGGGCGATTTGCGTGGGCATGTACAGTCGTGGGAAAGGGACTAAGCGCGGACGCACGGGGGGTATGGGGGGCGGAGCCCCCCATAATTGCGCCGCAGGCGAAAAATTTGAAAATCAGGTTTTTAGAGTGCATTTGGTGCGTTTTAGAAAAAAGTGGTGGGCGGAATGCAATACGGAAACAATGAAGTTTGTTTGCACCAATTTGTTTTGTCGTCATGTCGAGTTTACAATTTACAGCATTGGCCTAGATTGCAACATTATTATAAACGTTTGACCCTTAATTTCAATTCATAATTTTATTTATTTATTAAACGTCTATCCTATTTAGTTAAAAAACGATTCAAATAGGAGGACAACTTAATAAATCGAAGTACACTGATGCAGACACATTTCAGAGGCAAACTAATTATTTCTGACAACATAAAGGAAAGTTGATTTTTATTTGGAGTTTTAAATAAATAGCGCCGCAGGCGAAATTTTGAAAATCACGTTTTTAGAGTGCATTTGGTGCGTGCACAATAAAATAATAAAATCATTTTTTTTTATTTTTAAAGAATCATGGGGGGGGCGATCGCCCCACCGCCCCCCCCCCTGTATCCGCCACTGATCCACATACTGTCAGTTTACAAAATATCTTGCCATATATAGGGCCTACATATTATGTATGCCACATGTACATAGTGCTATTTAGTATTTAATAACATTTCTTCTGATTTCGGGGGTGGGGGGGGGGGGATGGGACACCCTGATCCCCCCTCGCTACGCCCCTGGTTCTACCTGGCCGGTGTGACCCCTACAGGGACAGGTGACCGACCAACTAGGTAGGGTGTCAGGGTCGTTGTGCAGGGAATGTCCGAGTACTGAATCCCAGAGTTCGCCTTGACGACTGAAGAAACCTCGGACAAACTTCCTCTCAGTGCTGGAGGTGGCGGGATGCGAACCCGCGTCCTCGCGTCTTGGTCTCGCACGTAGCGCAACAACATGGACGCGTTCATTATTCCGGAATGCGTCAACTACGATGTTCAACACGGCCCAACTTCCAAGCCGGCGCTGACCTCCGAGTTCACTTGACGAGCTGACGATCCGGGTGGTCACGGGTTCGACACCCGCCACAGGCAATCCCGACTTACACATTTTCCAAGGTGTTTGAATGCTGCGGATTGAGTCCTTCAAACAACCCTTTCGCATTGCCTTTAAAACCACATTTACACCCTAATAACGAACCTATTTAGTACCTGAAGAGGGTCACACTGGAACACTGAAAACAACTCATGTGACCCTCTAGAATGCGCATTCCTCTTCGTAAGAAGTTTTCAAACAACCCCAACTAGCGGTAGTCCTGTGTGACTGTCACTGACATCTCATGGCCGGAGTCCTAGATCAGACACCGAGTGACCCTGTTCCCGAGTCTAAACACTTTTAGTTCAGAATTCCCATCTGTCCCCTCCCTATCCACGATATTCCCAGATACCACTGTTCATGTACAGGCTGAAGAGTCACCGCCCATATATAGCATGGCCCCCCGCCAACATGGGCACTCTAGAATTGAATTGAATTGATTGATGGCTTAGAAAGTAAGTGTGAAGACAAGTTGTTCCAAGATCTCCTTGGTCTATCGTTTGACAACCTACCTGTCAATTTCTCCTCAGTCATGATTTACATTTGTCTAAACTCTAAACCAAATTAATTACCCACTGTCTACGCTTTCATTAAAATAAAGCACAGTATTGCTATTTTATTAAACCCAAAACAATACAATAATTATCATTGCGGAATGTACTCGTAGATCCGAAGGTGACCATGTTCTACTAGGTTATCCGAGTTTATTCAAACTGGACCGAGATAACGAGTCTCGACGTACGAGTCAATACAACAAGGGAATGCAAGGCTGCATACTTGATAAGCTTTGAAATGAGTGTACAACAGGCTGAGCAAGTAGAACAAGACACATACCTCCCAACAATACCATACTTGCAGACAGATAATAATGCTAACCCATCCAGTACAAGTCTTCGGATTGATTGTTAGTGCTCGGCACAATCCCCGAGATTCTTGTCCACTTTTGCCATCGGTTTAAATTAGGCAATCAGCTATAATATGCAATGCCTTTACGAAGAAACTATGACGGCATTGATGATGATGATGATGATGATGATGATGATGATATTTGTTGCTTAACGTCTCTATAATGCACTAAGGATATTCGAGACGATGAGTGGGGATAGATGATGATGAAGAACGATTACAAAACACCCATGCCTTATGCGGGATTCGAACCCACGTCTTCGCAGAGCCTGCGCCCTAATCGTATGTGGCACCGCGGACGGCATTAGGTAGTAAAAAAAGGACCAACTAACAACAAATGCATCACCCTTTCAATCACACCTATTCACATCACATCACAGATCACACAGCACTCATCTCTTGACCACATAGTTCACCACATCCACATCCAAGAGGACCAGGATAAAGGAAAATAAATTCAAGATGTCATAGGATAAATTAAAGAATATTTTTGTTACTGTACTAAAAGATACAAATTTAATTTCACAGCATGGCAGCCACTTGTGTTAAATAAGCATCAATTCAATTAAAATGTTAAATATATAATCGACTAGTTAGTAGCATAATTTTGCCAACGTACATAATTTCTTAAAATTAATCCTCTCTAAAAGAAACTTCACATCTTAAAATCTAGAGATCATCATTCACAGTAGAATCATAATCTTATACAAACACGGAAACACAGTTTTCAGGTTTTATCACTTAACCCTTCATTTTGATTCGCAGGTATCGTCTAATCCTCTTCGAATATCCACACAAAACCCTCCACATGCAAAATCCAATTTTCAGTTACTGTTAATCAGTCATAAAATAATATTATTACAATTAAAATTAGCAGTTACATCATAGAGGGATTAGACGTTGCATGGATACAAGATGTTTTAATTATTTCTCGTCTTAAGCAAACAATGTCGTGTTTGTTATACTACACTGAACGAGCGGAACGGATCACTCGACTCCAACCAACACCGAAGCCTCTTGGAAAGAAAGTCATTAGCGGAACAGGAATTACTTATACGAAACACGACCACGAAACACAACATCCTTGCTCTGACGCAACTAGACAAACAGATGATGCTGCAACACTCTTTGTGCTTCTTTTCACTCACTTCGTTCAGTTATATTAACTTGTTAAGTGTTAGAAAAAATAACAATAAAACATTAAGCTTAACTAACCAGATTTATCATCTCTAGATAAAGGGGACAGAAGATGCAAGAGAGTCTTGCCTAGACATTATCTGGACATTCTGAACACATGGTACAGAGACGCGACTTCGAAGACAGGGGGATTACTTTAACTTCCATCAGGGTACAGAATTCATGATCTCATTATTTTAAAATTAAATTAGTATTGCATTTAATCTTCGGAATGTAGAAGCGATTGACACTTCACACAGCGAAACTGCTTTAAACTTAGATCTAGGGGAAATGTTGACTTTTACGCGAGAGAATTCTTTGTCATCGAACCCGATAACTAAAAGTCAACATCGAGTTGAACAGGGAACATGATCGTCACATAGGTTCTGCGACAACATTAGTCATGGAGGGGGGTGGGGTGGGGGCACGTGGAGCTCACACAAGATGTCTGGGAGGCGATGGACGGAGATGCCCTCACTTCGAGTCCCGGGGAGGGAGAAGTGGGGGGGGGGAGAGGGGGGATACGAGGAGTGGTACTCCTTGGGGGTGACGGTGTACTCTAGTGCAGGGCGACAGCTAGGAGGACGAGGGGCAGGAGGAGACAGGAAGCGTAAGCTAGTGTAGCTGCACTCCTCTCCAGGACGGTGTACTCCAGCTCCTCCCTGATCTCCTCGGTGGCCAGCTTCAGGTGGTGGTTCTGCTGTTTGTCGTGCACGTGGTTGTTGAGGTCGCCGGGCGCAGAGTCCGTCTCGTTCTTAGCCTCCAGAGGCATCATGATGTCCAGCTTGGCTGCAACACGAGGTGGACTGGTTACAAACTAAGACTTACTAGTTGAATAAACTCACTACGACGTCCCTACAGGTATATTTCAGTGTTGGCGCTAAGCGCTCGACTCTGATTCGGGAGGTCCCGGGTTCGAATCCCGTCAAAACCGGCAATCCTGACTGAAGGTTTTTCTGAGGTTTTCCTCAGTCGTTAATGTGAATGCAAGGGATTGAGTTCTCTTAAATAGCCCTCGGACATCCCTTCACAATTGTCCTATCTGCAATATACCTAAAGAGAGTCACAACGGTTAAATCTGATGTGTATACCCTATACAGCGGGCATCCTACAAAAATGTATGTATGGATATTTTGCCAATTATGCGCACCCGACAGCGGTAGCTCATGCGACTCTTATTCAGGAGGTCGTCGGTTGTTCCTCGCCACTATAGCAATCCTGGCTGAATGTTTTTTTTTCTAATGAGAATACTAGGAATTGACTTCTGTACCCTTGGACAATCCCTTCAATGTACAATATTTAGTACGCCACCTGATCATTGTCCCTGAGCAATTTTCCCACGATATTTGGCTGAGATAAGAAATACATAATTTTTTCTATTTTGGCAGTTTTATGCAGGTCACAACCAAAACAGAACAATGCTACAGTGGAATGAACACAGTTGCTTAAGGCGAGTGGGCGGGAGGAAAATATTTAACTTTTCAGTGAAAAGATTAAAAGCAGTAGATAAAGTCGAATGTCTGAATTCCCTTCTGAATCCAGCATGTCATAGGATTTAATGCGGAGTAGGATACAAATCTAGCTCTTCAGAAGTGATTTGCAATTCAAACCAGGCCCATCTTTCGATCGCGTAGCCAGATAAATAAACTGCAGCAACCGTGACACGCGTTGTTTGCTGCTGGGAAGGTTGGCGACCCTGGTCACTTGAGTCCATTTGGTTCCGGGGGCTACATCAGGTATCAGGTCGTTTATCAAGTATAACTATGTCTCTACCTTCACCTCATGCATGACCTACAGGAACATCGAGGCGAGGGCAGAGAGTTCATGACTCACGTGTAATCTAGTTTGGAGGTAAAAATGTTATCGACATTGGCGACCTATAAGATACCTTACAACCAACACAACCGAACTATAAATAACTATTGTCTTCCCTAGTCAATTAAAATTTTTCTAATTGATTTTCATCCGCATTCTTTCGTCACAAACTGTACAAGTTTTGGGGGGTTGTGTGATATTTAAACACGTGTAGAAGGAATGTTTCAAACATTCGCCCGCTCAGTCGTGTGGCAACAATTAGCTTGTTATATTCCAAGATGAAATGATAAAGTAAAGATTGCGCACAGTGATCTCTGTGAAGTGAGTATAGTCTAGATAAAGAAGACGTGGGAACAAGACGGTGATTTGCCAAAGCAACGACTAAAACACGTTTAAAAGTCTAAAAAGTAATGTAATAGGTGATAGAGATTGGCTATGCTTCAAATCGGAGTCTCGGTCATTAGTGATGGCTCCTCTCTGTGATACCTCCTGGTGGTGCAGGAAGAGGTTTATTCCCCCAGGAAAGGAGTTGTCAGGATGAGAGTGAATCGTGCCCACCCACCTTTCTCC
Source organism: Sweltsa coloradensis (assembly GCA_024449915.1). Lineage (NCBI taxonomy): Eukaryota > Metazoa > Arthropoda > Insecta > Plecoptera > Chloroperlidae > Sweltsa > Sweltsa coloradensis. The sequence goes on from JAMZAV010001315.1 coordinate 325,787, forward strand.
AGCAGTTTCTCGTCCTTGTAGTCGACCTTGATGAAGGTGGTGAGAGAGACCTCGAACACCTTGTTGGGGTCAGCAGGGATCGCGCTGACCTCTCTTCTTCTACGTCCGTAGCCGGTCTGGCCGTTGCTGCAGTCAACCTAGGCAGGGGAGAGTCGACCGTCAGCACCCGGCTACATATTATCCTGAACTCAAAGTGGCAGGGGAGAGTCGACCGTCAGCACCCGGCTACATATTATCCTGAACTCAAAGTGTATAAATGTGAATCTAATCGTTCCGACCGCTACTCTTATTGAAAACTGCGTGAGATGTACTCTACTCTACACCTCCGACCAGAAGTGAAGTACATCGAGACCTGGTAGATGCAACTAGACCCCTCGATGTACTTATGGTCGATACAAGGTTCAAGATGTATATTAACCATAGAATAGATACAAAGACATACATGTATAAATTTAATTAGGCAAAGTTAACACAGTGTTTGGAAGTAGCTGCAGCCAGAGAGCTCGATGCAGTATCTTTTCACATCATGGGTCGCAGACCCTGGGGAAATACAAACCCAACAGCTTGGTTGATAGTGACCATTTGTACCACGGAGATAAAGATTCTATTTGATAAACACACCATGAACAGGTCACAGCTGACACACTGATGCAATCTGTGTGGAAAACAAATGTCGAAAACAGAAATGTCAAATCAAACTATAGATCTGCACATTATGCTCTAATAATTATTAAGATATCTCTAGCCAAAGTGTAGAAACCTTTGACCAAGAGTGTTAAGTAAATTTAAAGCGATGAAAAGGAGATGATTAAATTGGTTATCTTCACGGGTGGTGTGTTCGAACTGAAAGGGAAATCTCAATCATTAGTCTGAGTGTCCCACTGTGAGTCTGTGAGGCAGCTAACTTGATGAAACTCGGTCTGTGAGGCAGCTAACTTGATGAAACTCGGTCTGTGAGGCAGCTAACTTGATGAAACTCGGTCTGTGAGGCAGCTAACTTGATGAAACTCGGTCTGTGAGGCAGCTAACTTGATGAAACTCGGTCTGTGAGGCAGCTAACTTGATGAAACTCGGTCTGTGAGGCAGCTAACTTGATGAAACTCGGTCTGTGAGGCAGCTAACTTGATGAAACTCGGTCTGTGAGGCAGCTAACTTGATGAAACTCGGTCTGTGAGGCAGCTAACTTGATGAGACTCGGTCTGTGAGGCAGCTAACTTGATGAAACTCGTCTGTGAGGCAAGCTAACTTGATGAAACTCGGTCTGTGAGGCAGCTAACTTGATGAAACTCGGTCTGTGAGGCAGCTAACTTGATGAAACTCGGTCTGTGAGGCAGCTAACTTGATGAAACTCGGTCTGTGAGGCAGCTAACTTGATGAAACTCGCTGGGCTGTTTTGCTGTGAATGTTACAGCGAGGTTTCTCTCGTTTAGCTGTGCAGAGTGTATGACAAGGTCTAGCTTGAATCCTAGGGATGAAGCTCATGAGAATAATGTTCTCAATGTTCGGTGTCACTTGATAGTTCACAAAGAACAACCAAACTCCCTAATTAAAATAGCTACAACTTCTGATAGTCGCAAAGTACCCTTAGTTGTGTGTTGTGGCTGGATTTTACAACCAGGTGATGCTAGATAAGTCGAGCTAAATCAATCATACACGTTACACATTTAATTATCACTATCCGTGTGAAGGCACTCAGACCAACAGTAGATTAATGTCAATGGGGGAAGAAGTTATTATAATTATCCTACTTTATTTGTTTATTGCCACCAACAACAGAGCAAGCTCCACAAGTGTGATGTAGGCTTTTAATGAATCAGTTAATACAATTTTCTCGAATGAATTTGTTGGAACACATTGACGGAATTGATTATATTTATACCACACTCAGAATTAGGAAATTAAAAGCAAATAGGGGACCAGGGTTCAATCCTCGATCGTTTTGAATTTGTCTCGTTCTGTATTGTATTAAATATTAAGTCGACATTATAATGTTGTCAGGTTAACACGTCGAGTGCAGAACAGGGGGAGTACAGAGTAAGTATAGAGTAAGTGTAGAGTAAGTAGAGTAAATATAGACTAAGTATATACTTACTCCTCGGCACTTGTCCAGGCAGACGTTCACCGTGCCCTTGAACTGAACGTAGGTGGACTCTGGGAACTTGAAGGCGCGGAACTTGGCTTTCAAGAAGTCCCCGTCCACCGTGTTGAAGTTCTCGAACAAGTAGGGGTCCACGGAGCACCTGGAACAGGGCGAACACACTTGTTGCAGACGTGTGTGTAACTAGAGGTGCAAAGTGCGCGGAGGAGGTCCTTCCATACTTGTTGGACACGATGTAGAATAAACCCGGCAACAAATACTGTTCACTCTAGCCCAGCCAACAAGTTATGTGGCAGTTAAATTTACTTGCCACATATCTGGACATTGAAATACCAGACCTTAGGCTGAAAGATAATGACTAACTTTTGCAGCAAATTTTTCCCCATTTTTTCCTGTTATATTTTACATTATTCTTGGAGTACCTATCTCTATTTCTAAGTAAATTTGTGTAACATTAATTTAAAGTAGAAAGTTAAGGGGCGTGCTCCCAGGTATTTCTTGTATTATTTATTTTTGTGTAATGTCTACAACTGTAAAATACAGAATTTGTTTGTAAAAAAAAAAAGCTAACTGTAGTTGATAGGTATTTGATAAGTTTATTGGTCAGGATAGGAGAGTTTGTGGGCGACTAACGATAATACGCCAACAGTGAAAACCCCCGGAGAAGAATACTAAGAAGTTGTAGTGTCTCGATTTGTTTAGTCGGGAAACACTCTCGTAGGTGGAATTGTTAGCAGGAATAAGGAGTGTACGATATTGTTGCTAAACGAATATAATCGTTGTTTCGACATAATGCAGCTAGCTGGAGCTCCAACATCAAAGTGAAAACAAGAGAATGCGGGGGAGTCGGTTATGTATTGTTCTAATAGTAATATAACTACACACGCGACCTCGGTGTGTAGAACCACGTGGGACGGGGGTCGAACCCACGCCCGTGATAATCACAGGTTCGCGGAGTCTCTCCCGGCCAGATGGTCAGGTGCGAGGTGATGACGCAATACGAGGTTCCTTTCTGTCCTCACTGGATCGGTTCCTGACTCTCACGCCATAAGCAAACATGAGCAAATAAGCAAAGATAAGTTTTACTGTTTGCCCCTAAGACTTGCCGACAAACATGTACAAATACAAATGACAAACAATTTTTAAAAAATCATCTGCAAAACAAAATATCGCAATAGTCATTATTTAGTAGACCCCGAGGTAGACCCTCGTATCGTAAGACCCCCCCCCCCCCCTCCCGCCTCTTTGTAGTTTGTTGTATTCTGTTTTGTGTTTTCAATAAGTATATTGAAGGATAACTACATTGTTAGGGCTCTGTTAAGTGATAGCACCGTATAAATGGTTTTTCATAACTCATTTGCAAACGTTCGTCAATTACCTCCAAAGGAAAATTGCAATTTAATTCCAAGAAAACTTTGTATAAAATAGAACTTGACGTGAATTCGACATAGTTTTGCAAGCAAACAGTATTCAGAATAACAATAAGTCGCGGGATTATTTCTCTCTATGAACAGGATCATCTAGCACAATAGTCAATTATACCTATTTGAAACTTTTTTGGGAACTTTTCCTGCTTCCAGTTGTCATCCGATCGAGATGCAATTTTGCGTAACTGTCAAGCAAGGATATGGTCACTCTTCTATAGTAAAAGATTATTAAACATTATTACGCATTACGCACAAAAATTCCGAAATTTACCAATTTTAATGACTTTCCAAAAATCCAAACTCCTAAAAATCCATTTAATTTATTCCGATTTTTTATGATGGTTTTAAAAAAAAACAGGCCCTGTAGGATACTTTGTATACACGACCTTAACATATTTGCAAAGGCTGGTAACAATATGATAAAAACTGGCTTCAGGAAAAGTTCCAGAAAAAATCACTGGTATTGCAGACTCTTAAAAAAAGAAGGTAATGTAAGTGAGTCCTACCCGTTGAATATGATGATCTCCTGCTGCGCCTTGGTGTCCGTCACCTGCATGTAGCTGACGAGGAGGCCGTAGATCGGGGCGCTGCTGTTGTCTAGGAAGATCTCCATCTCCAGCGGCGTACCGGGGTTCACGTTCAGCTCCCCCGTCACCAGCTGGCCCCCCTGCCGCACCCCCACACCCAGCACGGGCGAGGGGGCCCGGTACTCAAATGTGTTGGTGATCGGAAGGTCCCTGGAGGCATAACACACGACAGGGTTAGGAATATTACAACTTTCTGTTCAACGAAAACGTCAAAGAAATTCTAGAGAAATCTCAAGTGTCCGAAATAACTTTGCAGAAAACATTCGAGTAGCCTATATAAGTTAGAGTGGAGTTATTATTTGCTAATACTGTAGGGTTATTAGACGAGGGAGCGCAGCGACTGTTGATGTTGACTACGTTATTAGTGTCTCGTGACTCGTCGTAAAAATTGGTAAATCTGAGTGACTACAAAGGTGACACTAACAGAACTAGCCCATACATCGAAGGGGCTGGGACTTTAGGGTGTAGGGTCTAACACAGGGCTTTACAAACGTGTACGAAGCTCTAAGAAACATTTCAGTAATTACATGGACGAACAGGAAGACAAAACAGGTTTAAGCTTCGTGTTAGACTCAAAGTCTTATTGCTTTCATTACTCAAAAGTGCAAAGCCAACGTGTGGCTGATTACATGTTATTTGAGAAGTATGTCAGTGTATGTTGATTCAAATGATTGATTCACGATTATTGGCACAAAAAGCCGCCTACATTGTGCAAGTTGCGAGATGCACAGATACCGAGTACGAGGTCTGCTGAGCGGTGGTTTAATGATAGGATAGGATGAAACAGGATCGGCGAGGAAAAAACTGAAGTGAACCAATCGAGTAAGTAAAAAGTGCTGGCAAATATTCCGAAGTGGTCCATGCATGTTCGGCGCACTTGTCATGTGTGTAATCACGGCATTGTTTAGTGCAGGAACCGTTAGGTATTGGTCGGCTATCGACCCGGAAGACGCAGAGACGGGTTTCAGGTGTTGGCTGCTGCAATCCGTGTGATTAGCCGGGCCCTGGGGACGAGGGTTATATTAGTATCTGTGCTAGGGACCCTCCACGCACACGCCGCGACCAGAGGGACCCTCCACGCACACGCCGCGACCAGAGGCACCCTCCACGCACACGCCGCGACTAAAGTGTATTTATCGTTGAGATACAAAGTGACCATTTTGGTGGCGAGGCGGGTAGGGTCGTTCCCGTTCATTGTCTGAGTATCGCTAGCCGAGCTAAGGGATGGAATATCAATTACTGAGGTCCATGTAAACACACAGTATTATTTGTTACAAAAACATGAACCCGAATTCGACTGTCAGTCATGGTAATTGGTAAATGTTTTTTAAATTCTAGTCAGGGTAGTAGCGTGTGGGGTTAGGCTTAGCACCTTCGGAATTGGGGTAGCTACCACGCAGACAATGGACGGGGCGACCCACCCCGCCTCGCCAACTCACTGGTCACTTTGTATCTCAAGGATAAATACACTTTAGAGGGATCTTCCACGCACACGCTCTGCCGCCGCAGACATACCCATATCTTGGCTTGGCAGGACTGGATTAAAGCTTTTGAAATCTATAATACAATACAGATTATATATCGACAGGGACGAATAGCCTATCGAGAAACAGAAGCGACAAAATAATCGTAATCGTTCGATAAATAAAGAAATGTGGCTCTCAATGACAGCTAGGCCATTGGGGCGCTATCAGGGGTGGTGGACTTGGAACAAGATAAACCAAAGAGCTTGGCAAGGACGCAAAGCACTCTATCTCGTCGCCATGTCAGCCACCCGTTCTTTGTGACAAGGCATAATTCACAAGCAAATTAACTAGAGGTATTTATAATAACTTGTATCGAAGTTTACACTTCAAGTCGCTGCATTCTTGTTCGTTATTACTGTAAGAAACAGACTCGTGTCAGGAATGAGAATTGTATCGTGTATTATACAGCGAATACAACTTGACTACAAACAAAAAATACAAAGAACATATGTTAAATAGGGATTAGAGAATATTATCTCTTCAGCCGCGGGAGACAAAAACTTTATTCGATATTAATTAATTCTGCTCGAATCCAGTCCGACGAGCTATACGTGGCGTGGCTAGCTGGCTTGGCTTGGCTTGATTTGACTAAGTGTGTCATGACTTGGCTTGACTTGACTTAGTTTGGCTTGACTTAGCTTGGCTTGACTTAGCTTGGCTTGACTCAGTTTGCTTGGCTTGACTTGGCTTGACTTGACTTAGTTTGGCTTGACTTAGCTTGGCTTGACTTAGCTTGGCTTGACTCAGTTTGACTTGACTTAGCCTGGCTTGACATTGTCTGGCCACAAACAACCTCCACCTCGTAGTTACCAGGGAACATCATCTGAGCGCATCCAACTTATTATGCCGAGCTGTAGCTCACCAAGATAATTATATTGAAGAACTAGGTGATTGATTGATGGATTACGCTTCATCGTCTCTCTAGCTTAGTTAGTGAAATTATTGATTAATTGATTTAGTAATTCTTTACTCAATGGTGATGGATCCTATTGGGTCTTACCTTCAAAATACATTTCAATGCAGCAATGCTTGCCTTTGACTTCTTTAAAAAAATCTTTTGTACCAGTTTTTCCCAACTTTTTTATGTTATTTTTACAATAATTTTGGGATATATCTCTGCATGAAAGTTAAGGAAGTGTGTTCCCAGGTATTTATTGTGTAATTTATTTTTGTGTAATGTCTACAACTTTAAAATAAAGTATTTGTTTGTTTGCAAAATGGATAACTTAATACACACTACAGGGTGTTTGGCACGAATAGCTGAGAATTTGGTAAAAATATTTACCAGTTTGAACCAATTTGAAGCAGTTTTAGAGAAAGATTTTTCCACGTTTCAACTAGATTTTCCGAACAGTACGACCCCCGAGATCCAAAGGGGCGACCGTGATCCATTGATTTGAGTTGTGTTGTGAGTCAACTATCACTGTTTTTGGATGAGCGTAGCGAGCGTAGCGAGCGAAGCGAAGATTTCATTTCACTACACTGGAGAAAAAAATCCGGAATGTTTTTTTTTTTTTTTCTTTCTTTCTTTCTTTTTTTGTATTTTTGTGTGTCTGTTAACACGATTCCGGCTAAACCGATACTCCGATTGTGATGAAATTTTATGGAGGCCTTCGAAATCTCTGAACTTAGAACTGCCACGTTTTTGAGCGCAATCGGAAATTTTTTTCTCATAAAAAACGCAATTTACGATTTTTTTCGAATTTTAAAAAAATTCTTCGACTTATAACTCCAACATGCTCTTATCCGATTGTAATGATTTTTTCACAGAACCTTAATTTTATGAATTAAGATATTTGTGTAAAATTGAGCGTAATCTAAAAAATATTTCTCATGAAAAAAGAAATTTTACGAGTTTTTTCTTTTTATAAACAATTCTTTGACTTATAACACCTACATGCTTTATCCTATTGTAATGATTTTTTCACAGAACCCTTATTGTATGAATTAATAGATAAGTGTTAAATTTGAGCGCAATCGAGAAATTATTTCTTATAAAAATCGCAATTTTACGATTTTTTAAATTTTTTTAACAATTACAATTAATTAAAAAAAAAAATTAAAGTTAATTTTTTATTTAATTTAATTTAATTTTTAAAAAATTCAATATTTAATTTAATTTAATTTTTAAAAAAAATCAACTTAGTAATGATTTTTCCACAGAACAACGAAAATCCGCATAACACATGGCAGCTCAATGCACCAATTACGCTCATCCAACAACGCGGCGTTACTTAAGCGTTTTCCTAGTTTAATTATCCCTCGCATAATAGCTTCACTCTAACATCAGTTTCCCAACTACCCTGCATGTAATTGTCCCTGGACATTTAGATTTAGATAGGACACGAGATTCAAAGTTGTTGTTGGCGATCTAAATATGACGTTGTAAAGATGGCAACTCACTCTGGCTCCGTGAAACCAGCGGGCAGCACGTTGCGCTTGGTGATGGCGTGGTGATCCTCTGCTTTAGGGTTCTCGTGGTCGGACAGGACACATTTCACCAGCAGCACCTGCTTGGCCGCCTCGGACTCCACTACGATGCGGTGGTAGAAGACTCGGCGACCCTGCAACAACCACAACAACAACTGTCAGGTCACAGCACAAAGATTATTAGGTCAACTTACAGAACAAATTAAACGTTTTACGAGCTTTGGCGAAATAAGAAAGAAACAATGAATCTTTAAGATTAGGTTTGGACACGAGTTAAACAGTACGCGTTCGCCGATGAAGATGATAGAGGTAGCTCACGTTGCAAGGCTGAGACTGAGAGGCTCTTGGGTTCGCTGACGTTACCGGCAACTATCACCACTGACGATTTTCCTCCATCTGAAAGTAAATTTTGGGATTGACTCCTATAAAATAAAATGGCTCTTGCACTTTCCCTCCCAAATATTCTAGATGAAGTTAGTCACTGTTTAAAAGTTTTCCCTGAAATGTTACGTATTGATGGAAGGAACAGCTGAACGGGAGGCAAACTCTAGGTTCAGGGAGGAACATGAGGGACAGGCGAGAGTGATCGAGGAAGACCAGCCAGGATAGGAGTGTCTCATTAGCAACGTGGGTACTCCTAACGGCACAGCCTCGTGTAGGTGTTGTTGTTGTTGTTGTTGTTGTTGTTGTCCCCAGCCAATGAATGCCCTCTCAACACCTGTTTCAACATCGTTAGTGTCAAACAGGCGATGTTTGCAAATGTAAATCCTCTCATTGTGAAGACAGCACTTCTTATTACAATACGAGGCTTAGCTTGGTAACAAGATCGTCCAGGCTGGCTACTTATATATTGCCTCGCATATGTAATGACGCTGTGGATACAACAGCAACGGTAATAAATAACTCTATACATGTGGAGCGAATTAAATACGACAAATCGCGTTAAAGACTGGATGTAAAGTTGTGCTCAGTGGTTATTTCATCGGGGACTTCGCGGGGACGACTTCACAATCACCTGGAGACGTGTCTGGTCCCTGCACTGGTGTCAGAGAGGCTGGCGATTGCCTGGAATAAGTCTTCACACATTCACAACTAATAGAGGGGTACTCACATCACCCTCAACCCAAGCAATGATAACCCTCCTACAACATGCTCATGGATGACAGAACAGAACGATCTGAAACGCAGCGAAAAGTCCACTAAGAAGTACTTAATTCTCCAATAATTTGTTCTTCTTTCTAACCAAAAGTTGAACATTTTTACATCATACGTGCTTTATCATAGTTTTCATAGACCTCTTAATACAAGTTTTATAGTTATTTTAATTTACCATTTTCCACCATGTTCTTTGACCACATCAAACGCATTTCAATTTATTAGTGTTCATATTTTTGGATGGCAAGATATGACCAAAAGTATAGACTCTCAACACTTTTACCTAAGGATGTCATCACTATTTTCTTTATTGTTTAGTTATCATAAAGCCGGCAGGGATAGGACCTTCTTTCACCTCACCATTACTTTTAGCGATGCTATTTTCTCTCTCTCTCGTTGAGAAGACCATATGGTTCTTGCTTCACCTGTTGTTTTGTTACATAGTTCAAGCTGGAACGTTCGTGTCCTCTATGTACACATAGTGTGCATACAATCTCGAATCATTAACCACAATTATACGAGAATGCTATTAATCAAAATGACGGCATTTGTTATCGTGAACAGGCAACACTTTTCTTCACATGCAGACGTGAATGTTTCTTCTAGTCACGGTGAGAAACGAGTTTACCATCACACAGTCCTATCTAGTTATGTGCGGGGTAACATGTGACTCAACGCTGGGGACGTAACATGGGTTTCTCTCCTTATAAGAGCGGCTTCGAACAATGCGCGATAAATCTGAGTTCTGTGCTACCTATGTGGGTTCGATACCCGACGCTGGCAGTGTTCAAGCTTTTCTCTAAGAACACTTAGTATCAATCGCAAGCTATATGATAATGTTTTATAATCGTTATCAAAACTTAAACGAAGCTGTAGTAAGTGTAACTCAAAGTATGTCTTGATTAGAAAGGTGTGTAAATCCAAGCCGTTGTTTACACAATAACAACTAAACAATTGTGAATATCGTACGTTATAAGGAAGACACAAAAAATTCCGACCAATCGAGATGGTTGTCAATAACGACACATACAGGGACTTACTTGATCGGCTTTATATTTAATGTCCGAAGAAAGGGAATATTACCGGGTACTCAACACATGGCTCACTCACTCGTCTAACAACGAATTTTGCGTTTTCCTACATATTCAGGATAAATACTTTAAGATCGGTTGAAAAATAAGCCAATCGTCTAGTTGTTACCATAAGAATAAATTATATAGACATTGGACATTAATGAGCCACGAGAGTGTTTTTTACCACTTTAATATCGCCTGCAGCAGTTTCTTTCTAAGTTTAGTCCATATATTTATTACTTAGTTAATATATTGGCCTACATTAATTTAAATGTGCATTTCACTTTTTGACCCTTGTAACGGTCATAAGTATACACTAAAAGGGTGGGGGTGGATTGGCTTATTAATCTGCAATCACCTTTATAATTAATGATTATGACCGTTATAAGTTTCAAAAAGTAAAATGCAAATTTAAATTAATGTAGGCCGATATATGATGTGATTTTTAAAAATGCATGTGATATTCAAGTGGTAAAAAAGACTCCCATATGGCTCATTCATGTCAAAATCTAATAATATCAATAGTAAATGTAAATTATTTAGATGTAGGCTTATTATGACTTTAGTTACGAATATGATAGACGTAAAGAAAGAAAGAAATATTATAGCCGATCCTTGCAGGCTGTAGCCTCTGTAGATACAGAGAAAGTATGGGCTGTACGGCTGTACCTAAGCAAGCGTTTCTGTAACTATAGCCTGTTACGCTTGTAATGAAAATACGAAATTCTTTGTTCATGTCCCCCAACGATATGTTTTACACTGTGAGTATAGTTTGTACTGAAATATACTACTGGTGTGCGGGTACCCGAAGTTTAGGGTCGGGTATTTGGGGGCAGACCTGAATGTCATAAAGCTCGCATCGTATCATGTATCATGTTTAGGGTTCTGGATTAGACTCTGCACGACTTACAAAAGAAGATAAAAATAATCGACGTTTCGCTGGAATAGAACCCTGTTGTGTGCACTAGGAACGTCAAAGTCGTTGTTAGACGAGTGAGCGAGCCATGTGTTGTGTACACGGTAACATTCCATTACCTCTCCCCAACTAGGCGGGTTTATAGCTAGGGGCATGGGTCTTTCCTCTCTAGCCTATCATAGACTAGAGTGGCGCATTATGACCTTACAGTTGACGCGCCCTTACACCAACTTAACTCAAACCCTATCGTTTATACTTTATATATCAATCAACTTAAATGCAAATGTTAGAGGATACTCTACTCATGACTCGTCTCAAAACGACTTAGGCGTTTTCCTAGTGTTTATGCAGTATGTTTACAATTACAACACAAATGTCGTACCACCATATTATCCTACAACGTTATACTTGAAACCCAAAGCTTTGCATATCAGAAAGTATGTCACCCAGATTACAGTCATGTTTTCCCAGCCCCTTCACAGTTGTCAAGTGTCACCAGCCTGAGAGGTGGCTGTACTTGTGAGTGTGACTGTACCGCCCACACAAGTGTGTCCCTGAAGACGAAGAAAAGAAGCCAGTTTCAATGATGCAGTCACACCAGGAAAACCTGAGCAAATTAGTCGGCTTGGGTTGGCTCATTATGGCATAAAAATATGAATTTCACCACGATATGATTGGTCAATTATAGGAGGAGCGTGCACTGTTGAGATGATCTGAGCGTGCGCGAGTCACGTGGTGTAGGTCTACGCTAGAGGTAGCCAGCAGCCACGACACCCCTATCCTGCCCGACACATACATGTAGTTGTGTTAGAGGTAGCCAGCAGCCACACAACACCCCTATCCTGCCCGACACATAGATCTGATCTAGTTCGTCACAACCCCACCCACTAAACACATTTCATTATTCTATATTCATTCCATGTTGGTCATTCCAAGCTCGACCTCGACCGATAGAGGTAGCCCACACATGTACTTGGGATTTTGTTTGGGACGTCATCGGATCTACACTCGTCATCCTGAATGAAGGGATTACTCAAGATATAGTACGGTGAACGGACAGGGACCCCCCGCCCCTACTGAAACTCAGTTCTGTGACTAATATGCTGTGATTGAATCCTATATAAAACATTCCTTGATCTCACACCTATCTTATCTTCATACCCTTCAACTGTAGAGGAGCAAGTAGTCTCTATAAGGAAGGTTCTCTACAAGTAACACACAGATTTCATTCGTGCAAAGGCCGTTCGACAGTTATATTTTATTGCTCGAAATCTGGCAAATGCACAAGTCAATGTAAAGAGAACAGTGTATCTTGCACTAGTAAGACCACAACTAACGTATGCTTGTCCTGCTTGGAATCCAACTTCAGAAACCAACAAAATCAAATTAGAGCGTGTGCAGAGTAGAGCTACTAGATTAATTGCAAAAATGTCAAGTCACCAAAATTCAAGTGCCACAGCAAGAAGAAAAACTTTGAAAATCCCAACTTTAGAAGAGTATAGAATATAAGAACGACAGATCTTCAATTTCTTTGGCGAATGCTTCATGGTACAACTGACCTCAACCCATTTCACAGGATTCAAATCTGCAATCGTGGAAGAGAGTACGGACGTGGTGTCACCATGAAACCTCCCCAGGCAAGAACTTCGTCCTATCAACAAGGATATTTCTACCGGAGTTGCAGATTATGGAATGATTTGCCGGTGGACATCCGTGAACTACACACTCGGAGCCATTTCAAATCTGCACTAAAAAAAAATTTTCTGGTGTATCCTGATAATTTTATTCTATTCACAATACCATTCATGTTTGTCATAATTTTATCACCCTCACTTTTTACATGTCTACACACACATTGTTTTCTATTATTGTATAATGTATTTTTAATTAATTTAATTGCAATGTATTAGTATTAGTATTGAGTAGGTTGCTAGACACTAAAATGTGAATGGGGCTATGCCCTCTTTTAGCAACCTATAACACATCAATGTGTTAAAACAATAAATAAACAAACATCAATGTATTCTGCGCCCCCTACCTCTCTTCAGGTACAGATCACTGTACTTCACCGTCTTATAGCCTTGAAGAGGACCCTCATTAGAGACATTTAGTAGAAGATGCCCAATAATATGTTCTCCAGGTGCAGCGTCTCTTTGTCTTGGACTTGACTGACTGGCTTGAAGTAAGAGTCAATACTTCTAGTGGACGGCTTGATGGTAAGAAACCTGAGCATTCAGGAGATTACCTAAGTAGGTGGTGAGGATAGTTTATTTATTACACCAATCTACAACAGGGCAAGCTCCACAAATGTAAAGAAGGCATTAATAAATGCATTTGTATAAAATATAAAAATAAAAATAACAAGTATGTGCACATAAACACATACTTTTGAGTTTTGACATAGAAGAATTTGTATTATAGCAAGCATCATAAAGATTATGCTATACTAATTAAACATCTGTAATTTAAATTAATATAAAGTTTAATAAAGATCTGCATCGATGGTAAATAGTTACATGTTTGATCATGGAAGATGAAACCACATTATATATTGATATCTGTGACGAAACGTTTAAATTAGCCTTGTGAGTGTGTGGGTGGTGAAGTGTGGGTGGTGGGCGTCGAAGCGAGGACCCCGCGTGACAACGCGTGCAAGTGTGAACTAGGTGATACAGGAGCCATCAGCATCACTCATCTCTATTATCCTCGGATCCAGAGCAAGGAATTACCGTATAATGTGGCGAGCATGCCTAAGATCTATTACGCAACGTGTGCTGGTCTGAATAGCATATCTCTTGTTTGGAAGCCGCCTGACATCTCACATGGCCGACACTCTGCTCAGATGTTGTGGAAACAGTCACGATAGATCGCATAGAGAGACTTGTAAAACAATAAGACATGAACATCAACAGTAGTTTGGAATTCAATTTGGTTCTAGAGTTAAGTCCATGTACTCATGGTGGTATAGTTAAGTGAAGCGAGACTCGCAAACTAACCGACATAATCAATTATAGCAACAATCATAAACAACTACTAAGTACGGTATTATCTAGGATTCAATGGTAATCTCTAATCACATATTAATTACGTTTATTATGTAATAATATTGAGTAGTAACATTTCGATAATTAATACATATTATTTAATAATGCGAACTGTGATAAGCCTTATATGAAAGAGTTCAACTATTATTATGGAAGGCAGTCAAAAACTCGATAATTGATCGTAATATTATATTGATATCGTATCGTATATATCGTAAACCTCCTGGCTACAGATGTTATGAGTGTTTTCTAGCCACGGTTCCCTTCTAGCTTGATTGATAAACAAGGAGAGTAATACCATGGTGGTACTTAAGTTATAGTAGACTTCAAGATTACAGATTCAGCTGTTAACAGAACAATAGTGTTGTGTCAATCACAGCCTCGACTAGACTAGTGAAGAGACGAGAGTAGTAGGCTCAAGCTGTGGAGAGTATTGCATGTCCTAATGAGCTACACCACGCCCCAACTATGAACGCCACTGGTTTTAGTGCCAGTGTTTTCCCACCTGATTCGATAACGGATTACTAATTACACGAGCGTATGGGAACACTGAAGATGCTTCATATCGCGCGGGAGATCTGCAGGTGAAATGTAGGGTAGAAGGCTAGATGTACGTGGAGATTTCGTATCTAGTGCACCGAGGAGGTATATGCAGGGCCATGCACTAGTGTCCACTGGGCAGGTTGGGCATGGTAAGCCACCCTGCCCCTGTGACTTGTCCAATGAATAATGGTTGGTTTAATTTGGCTGTTCTAATCGACTATACTCAATCTGCCATTGGACTGTTTTGTTTGTGTTTCTTTCCAAACCAAGTTTGATGTTTGTTATTCATAAATATATTTAACACCTAACAACAACTGTGGACAAGAGATAACCGTGACTAACACACTTTTGTTATAAGAATTTATAATTTTTACCATAAAATATAACATCATTTTGCAAAATTGAAAGAAACTAAATAGAATAACAAATGGTATGAGTAGTATTATTATAGTAGCATTATCATTAGTAACTGTATCATCCTTCAACCCCAAAGGTTACTGTAAGTTTCATGTACACCCGAAAGCCTGAGCTTATCATATATGAATGAATTGAAAACAAACTGAAAGACCACCTCCAAACTCTGCTATCCACGCCTCATCTCCTCAACGCCATATCTATTACCATTATTACGACTTTTACATTGTGCTGTGCTCATATTAGTTAAAAACTAGATCCATTCTCATCAATAAAAGATCTGTGAATATCTCTGGACTTTCCACTAAATAAGTTTTCATAGTTCGACAAAATTCTTGTGTGCAGTAGCCTACCAACAATTCTTTGACAAAGTTGCAAGAGTTCATCTCAATTCTGCAGCTTTGGACACGTATGATTTCATCCTTGCTTAGAGTTCACATATGTTTTAGGGGGTTTGGCCGAATGCAATACCGTTTTGTCACTGTAGCTCATTACAATGCTATGCCACATTCTCAGCGTACGAACTAATTGCAGTGTTCGTGTAATAAATTACACATCAGCAGCTAGTTAGTTTCTGGTTGAGGTCTATGTCGACATGTGTTGCGAGAGATGGAATCATGTCAATGACTAGCATTATTATAAACACTGGTCCGAGTTTAGGCTCCCAGGTGCCTGACTGGCTGGCTTGGCGTGTGTATGAACTCACTACTCTACTCACGACCATTAGTTAGCTCGCTTTGTTTCAATCTGATAACATGGGGTTGTACATGTGGTGTGCGAATAATTAGCCCGCATGGTTGTAACACAACACTAGCGATATCAGAGATGTTCTAACTGCTCAGTCCTGGTTGACAAAACACTTATTTTTATTTATTTATTTATTTATTTAACGTCTATCCTATTCAGTTATAAAAACTGATTTACAAAGGAGGACAACTAAATAAATCTAATTACATAGATGCAGACACAACAATGAACTACATTTAAGTAAATATTTGAAATAGTAATACTACAACAATGCACTCAACAAATTTGATACAAATAAAAAGTTTTTTTTTGGTTTAATTGGATTAAGGACGCGTCAACCGTTAGGTCATAATGCACCACTCTAGCCTAAGGGGGGGTGGGGAGGAGGGGCCCATGCTGGTCAGAACCAGCCACGGGTAAGGGGAGGAAGGGGGGTTTCTCACGTCGCGGTCGTCATCGTCTTTGTCATCGTTCGTTGTGTCATTGTCATCGTCGCCGGGGGGTCGTCAAGGGAAGGGGGCAAGGTCCCCGACGACGATTGCCAGAGCTCGCCTCTATTTCCAGGAAGTAATATACTACCCTTCTTACTAGCTGATGTTTGCGAGGTGGACTTTTTCTCTTGAATCGCCTTTTACGATTAGCAGGGATATTAAATGCAATTTATGAATGAATCGAATATAAAAAAAGGGTGGGGAATGAAAAGAAAAGAAAAAAGAAAAGAAAAGAAAAGAAAAAGAAAAGAAAAAAGAAAAAAGAAAAAAGGAAAGGAAAAAAAGTACACGATGACCGATGTAGCGAACAAATTACTTTTACCTGGGAGTCTATGAAGTAATTGTGACATCAGTCGACCGAGACGATAACTTCAGTGAGAAGAGCAAGTGAGAACTGGACATCGAATTTTCATCATACGAAATAAAATAGTAATTACTAACATTTGCTGTATGTGTTGTTTATTAAGTCAAAGAAACATTGGCAGACGGCTTTAAAAGTGTAAATAATGCCAATAAAAAGCTTATACGCTTGGCTCAACGCTACACGCATCTGACTGCAGCTATACAAGCTTAAGGCTACAGAGGGTCTCACTTGCCCTGCATTAGTCTTCCTGCAATATGGGAAGGTAAAATTCAATAAAATAAAATAAAGCTTATCAGCTTGTATTGACCAATTACAGATTTAGCATTTTTAATGTCGTCAGGCAATGTTTCCTTAACGTATAATAAACGGTATTAAACGTATAATAAATAAATATTATGCACAGCAACTTAACGTAATGTTATTAGTATAAGGAAAACCTAACTTTCATCGTGTAACAACTTCTTACACAAGAATTCAGTGGATAATTTTCATGGTTTGAAACTTTGCAAGGAAATGTTGAACCGTAAAGAAAGTCGTGCACCTCCTATGTCACGTGACTTAGACTTACCGTCATCTGGTTTGTGACTTTGGTGACCCCGCACTGGTAGACGTCCTCCAGTGAGAGCTTGAAGGTCGCCATGTTGCCCTCCAGCAGGGGGTGGCACGCGGGGTCTGAGGGGAGGGGAAACACAACATTTCAATTACACCACAATAACTATACATTTTAACGGATATGTAGAAACAAATTGTGTAAGATTTAAACCAAATACCTAGTAAGGTATTTGTTTAAACTGCCACACAGTGGTCTTACAACGTTTGGAGAAGCTTTAGCATGGTGTGTTGTAGTTATAAGTAAAACGAAATCATAGTGGCAATAATCTTCTAGAGGTAAACCGTTATACAATGATTTTACAAAACTCTCGAGCGCTAAAATCTTTGCCCTGATACACACATGTTTGACGTAAAAATCTACACAATCATCATCTTTGATAGAATCAGTGTCAGCCTAATTCCAACAATCAAAACAACCAAGAAGGGGCAATCTTGTATTTAATGTTTGTCCTCGTTTCTGCTAGTAAAATGAACCAAAAGGTCCCCAGTTCATACCCCAAGACATCTGCAAGTTAAGTAGTCTGCTTGTGCCGGGGATAAGGGACATGTAATACTGTACCTGACGACGTGAGAATACGAGTGGGAAACACCATGTACTGTACTGGCTGCCAAGTTATCTCACGCGGACTGAACAACGCAACCATTTCATTAACAATGGTTAACGTGGTGTTTAATTAATAGCAAATTAGTTATGCGACACACTTTATTAATTGCTTCTTGATCGTCGACGTCTCTCAATGCCACAGTGTGACGTCATAGCATTGAGGAGACTGACGTGACATCACAGGTACAGTCACCGTCACAAGCATCCGAGGTGGAAGTAGGGTGACACTTTGTGATACCTTTGAAAGACGAAATATGTAACATTGTTCACCGACAATGTTGGCTCGAGCGCTAAGCGCTCGACTCTGATTCGGTAGGTCCTAGGTTCGAATCCTGTCGAGACCGGCGATCCTGACTGAAGGTTTTTCCGAGGTTTTCCTCAGTCGTTAATGCGAACCCAAGGGATTGAGACCTCTTAAACAGCTCTCGGACATCCCTTCACAATTGTCCTACCCGCAATATACCTAGTTAGGCACCTGAAGAGAGTCACACTCACATCGGTTAAATCTGATGTGTACCCTACAGCGGGCATTCTACAATGTTTTTTAACATTGTTCGTGAATCAATTATAATTTAAAAAAAGCGTATAACCGTAATGTTTTGTATTTTTTACTATGATGAGTAAACCTTAGTTATTATCAAGGGAACATTTAATGGAGGCAGCACAACAATTTAATGGCGCATTTAAAATAATATAGTGTTCATTTAGTTCTCGGTTGACAATGCTGCTCGAGGCGAAGAGCAAGGACAACTTCTAGTGCAACAATACGTACTAAGCATTGATGCCCTTGATGTTGTGTAATGTGCACCTTCAAGAACACTTCGAATCCATGTAGCTTGCTGGTTGCGTACTCATCGCAATCATATCACCTACCGTGGAACGCTGGTTTCTAAATTTCTCTACTTTTTGCCCGTGTTTTTAAAGTTCTCTATCATTAAGATGGCACAAATTTCACTTCTGCGCCTGCCCTGTCTTCTGTACCCCACCCCCACAGGTCAACCAGCTAGAAACACATCGTGCGCTGGTCCGGAGTTACGCTCTGTGGGCCCCCGTTACTAATTCTCTAGAGTTAAACTGGTTCAGCAGTTTTAAAGAACGAAATCTGAAAACTAAGCATTGCGTATTGAATGAACACAACACAGCCAAGGTTTCCCTGTTTTCACTGTGATTCGCGATACGAGCTCCGCATTAGTTGCGCCTCCAGTTTGCACATGTCTGTGTGCAGATCATACACGGTCTGCTGGCTACGCGCGACGCTGCTGCGAGGAGGAAGATCTGCATAATATTATTGTTTCAAGCAGATGTGAATGAGAAGAGCGAATTATGTTGTAGTCATAGATATTAAACACCTATAGTAAGTAGGCTAGATCCGCAGTCTCCAATACGTTCGCACAGACGCGAGCGTAGCAAATTGAAGAGTCAATCTGCCATGTTCAAGATGGCGATTTAATAATAATAATAATAATAATAATAATAATAATAATAATAATAATAATAATAATAATAATAATTCTTTATTTAGCTGCAACAGCTATTGCAATACATTACATATTTCACATATTACACACATATTACATTACATATTTCACTTACAGTAGATAGGCCTGACTAGATATCAGTACATATTTTGATTTCTAGTCTGGAGCCTTATACCAAAAAATAAATAACCATATCCTTTCTATTAATAATATTATATTATACCTAAGTATTCTATTTCTATAAATTACATTGCTGAGACTGAGCTCTATGGCGTTTTAATTTGTGCTTTTTTAATGCAATAACGTATTTTACTGGATTGTTTGAAATGGTTTTAGCTTGTGCAGTATGGGAATGCACAAACAGAAACAAAAAGAAGTTATATTGTACAAGGGAATTAATAGTAATCATGCTAATATATGCTCACCTGTCAAACTGACGGCCATCTTTAAAAATATTTTGGCTACAAATCGCTCCCATCTACTTAACATGCCAACAGGTATTTCAAGATGGCTTCAAATTGTCACGGAAGTGGACCAATAACTGCTGATCTAGCCTACTATAGGTGTTTGTGTTTAATATCTATGGTTGTAGTATCTCTCACAGACCATGCAATCAGAATGCTGGGGACGAGACGACATGAATGAAAGTCGTTATAAACACAATATCAAGTCCACCTTTCTCGTCCCCCGTCCACATTAACACCTTTTACACCTGGGAATATACGAACTGTGACTTTTTGCCACATTATAGATAATTTTATAATAACATAGAATTTTCGCACACAACGTTTTGCTGCTGTAATTTGAAGATTAGCGTAAAAACTCGTCCGACGGTCGTGTCAACTACTGTGCAAGAGAACAGCAACACGCGGGTAGGTCGGACTCGGGTTCCGGAGTTCTTCGGTACGATACCCGCCACTGGTAATCCTTACTGAGAGATTGTTCCCGAGAATCCACTCTGTCATTCTAAGAGGTGCGTTGAATCAGCGGCATCGGCTTTTGATGCTGAATTATTGAATTTTTTGTATTTATGAAAACTCCACAAAATCCTGATTTTGGTTAAACCTTAGTTATAACCTACTGTCTCATAATTAAATTTGTCACGGACACTCATAAATAACGAGTCCATGGTTTGATAAGCATTGTATTCTTATATTTTTAATGGCTAAATTGAATTGTATTGTTTTGATTGTAGACCTTGACATTGTGCATAATCTTCCATGAGAAGTTCAGCCCCTTACATCAAGGGTGTTGATGAAGATATCAACTAGTTGTTGCAACATGGATTCACTTAAAATTGTAAAATTAATGCAACGTATATTCAACAGTAAAATGCTATTTTTCTACCTCTAGTTATACTAATAGGCGAATGTCAGGATTGTTTCCTTGGGGGTTCCTTCACTATTACCCTGACACCCTAGTCAGTCACCTGAAGAGGGTCCCACACCGGGTGGAACTAAAGTGTACCCTACGGCGAGCACCCCTACGAAAGAGTTTACAGCGTGACTGTCTCATGCAGGCGCGTATAGAAACCTTATTTGTAGTGGGTGGGGGCAGGGGTCAAAACCAGAAGGAGTGTAGTTAACCTACAAGGGGGTCTGGGGAAACAGCCCCGCCGAAGGCTAACTCGCCGAAGCCGAGTCTTTTAGGAAAATAGAGATGGCGAGGGGTAAAAACGCGTCTTAGACAAATTATAAAGATGAACAGTTCGGGACGTGGTAATTGCCATAGAATGCCTTTTCTATGTGGATTTGAATGATTAAAAATACTAACTTACTGCTGCTTGACAATATTGAACTTGAAACAGCTTGAATGAAGGGTACCATGGTCGAAAGTGGCGAGCCAGTTTGTAAAAAATGTTGAGGATTTATATACGCGTTTCCAAGCAAAGATAGATGGCAGCACTAAAACGCAACATGTCGGACCGATCAGTGATAGAGGCGAGCTGCTTACGGCGGGCGCTGTATATTCAGTTGGCTTCAACTTGATTTTTGTTACATTTCTGATCATTTGCGAAAACATTGTTGATTATGTCACATCGTCCGCGTATTTTATTAGTAAAATTCGTAAGTTTTGGGGATCGGCTTTGTTAATAACGGGAATTTAATGGCATTTTAAATTACAACAAATATTGAGATTATTTGATGATATGAGCTCGAAAAGAACAAACCACACTGTTAAACTATTAAATACAGAAACAAGTGTATAAAAAATGTTGAATGATGAAGATCGATGATATTTTGCCAAGAAAATGTTGCCCAATACTAATAATTTCAATAATTTACTTGATATCCAAAATCAAAAGAGATTCTAGCAAATTATAGCCCTACACTTGTTTTGCACTTTTTCTACTTCGTTTTACAATGTAAACGAAATCGGAGTAGGCCTATATATATTTATCTAGTATACACTTAGGACTTCCGGTTTTTTTAAATATACATTTTATGAAAAGGAGGCCTATTGAATAGCTGATTGCCTATTTTTATTATTGTTTTGTATGTCAATAATGGCATGACGCGTCATTCTGCAGACAGCTTTTAAATCTTGTAGGTCATATCATTATACTTATTCTATAGTTATAATATAAATCGTATTTATTATGATATTATGTAAAATATTATGTATTAAATATTGGTAATGAACAATGACGGTAAATGGTATATGTAGGCCTACATTAATTATATAAGGTAGAAAAGGAGTTGGGACTTGTGCATAAGCGCTAATACAATTAATATTATATTTGTTATTGTTTTGTTATTGTTATTATGAGTATGACTTTATTTATATCAAATTATCATAACAAAACGAAAGAAGTATATCTCAATTAAAAGTGCCATAGAAGCGAGCGATACTGTATGTGTGTGTTTATTATGAGTTGTGAACATTCTTGACTGTTTGAATTTGATTTAGTATTTATATCGTACCCTGTTAGCTTATATTTGGTATATAGCCTATAAATACCAATGATTTATTATGATATTATAATTAGAGAATTGTAATATGGATACAAATGCCATCCTTGGTGTCTCATGGGTGCATTGGGCGCAGGTCTGAATATAGTAATATTATTCTGGTAAACATGGTCTCGAATCCCGCATATTGGAGAGCGATTTTATTATTTTGGTGCACCCCCATGCTTTTGATAATCATCAATTAACAACATTTTGGGAAAGCAACGACAATGTACCTGTGATTGTACATATTTATAAGTGACAAACACGGAATGACATGTATTCTTCAGGTAAGCACATAGCGCGCTCCTCCGACTATATCACTGATCGGACAGTTGCATTTTTCGCAAACAGGTAGCAACCCCTTTGCTTGGAAACGCGTATAAGAAGGTGGATGCATCATGACAAATGTGGAACAGATAACTTTTTTGATGGGGGTGCCAGCGTGAAAAGTGGGGGGGGGGTAATCCCCCGCCCTCCTACGCGCCTGGTCTCATGAGCGCACTAGCTGGCTGCTTGAGATAAGATCCTGCGTTCCACGGGCTACTTTGCAAGTACCACGGTGGTGGTCGCATCTACATTCCGTGATTACCTTCATGTTTATGCAACGAGGGTTATCGCGCGGTCGCTTCGCGGTCGTGATCACTGGACACCGTTTCTCTCTTTCTCAGAGAACACAGATAATAAGATACAAGAATTCTATCTACTCTTAACCCTTTTTCCTTGTTTTCGGTTTACGATTTCGTAGCCTCGTAGGGAGGTCATAGGGTACACATCAGTTACCTAGTGTAACCCTCCTTATTTTACTGAGTAGGTAAGATACTTGTGAAGGGAGTATTAGTATTAGTATTAGTAGTTTTAGGGCGCTTTAACAGCTAAGATTATTCGCGCCACCAAGATAAAATAATTTCTATAAGTGTGAGTTACCACCATGTATACTTCTTTCCAAGGGGAGGAACGTAAGGGGAGACGCGGGGGGACAAGGGGTGGACAGGCCTGTGCTGGTCAGAACCAGCCACAAGCGTATGGGGAGGGCAGGGTTCCCCCACGTCGTGGTCGTCTCCGTCTGTGTCATCATCCGTCCGTGTTGTCATTGTCGTCGCCGTCGGGGAGGTAGTCAAAGGGAAGGGGAAAGTTCCCCGACGACGACCCAGAGCTCGCCATTAGTTTCAGGAAGTGAAACTCCCCTACTCACGGGCCAAACCACGAGAAGGTTGCGAGTTGGACTTTGAAGGGAGTGTCCTAGGGTTGTTTAAGAGTACTCTATCTCAGCAAATCTGTTGAACTCTGAAGATTGCCGGTGGCGGGCATGGAACCGGGACCCCCGACACGTGCTAGCTACAAGGATGTGAGTCTATGTCGGGAGTGCACGTCAGACCCACAAGACACGCATGTTTTCATTGTGAAGCGTTCACCTGGTCAAGTCAAGTCGAGTCAAGTCAGTGTCGTGTGGTAAACATCCTGTCCTGCTCACAGCCAGTTAGAGTTGAGGTTGAGGCGCTAGTTCCGTTTCCGGCGGCCGCTGTGACAAGACTCGCAACAAGATGAGTTGCGATCAAGGTCTTGCTTGGCAGAAACTAGAAACTACAAACCCCCCTCATTTCACACCTGCGACAATGTTGCACAGTATTTCTTTCGTTAGGGACATAAAGAAGTTTTTAATGTTTACGCATTTATCACGCACTAATCTAATGGGTATATGAGATATTTAAAATGAAGAGAAACCCGTGAACCTGCACATTGGTATTAATTTGATGTATTAATTTATTTATAACATTCAATTCAGTTATAAAAAGAACTTCACTGTATTGTGCGGGGTGGAGGTTTTGACAGTCGAGTCGGGTTCGGATTTCGAGCTGATTCGGGTCTTCGGGTCGAGTCGGGTGGGAAAAGACGGCCGTTATAATACTGCATATTATTAAAATGTTTAATTTTTTTGTGAATTTTTAATTTTATCCCAACTCATTTTTACTGTCTCGATTTTCATTAAATAGTATTTTGTATGTGGTCTTTAAATAAAAATTGTCTGGACCGGCACCTCCACCAAAAATGTTTGTAAATCCTGGACCGGCACCTCCACCAAAAATGTTTGTAAATCCTGGACCGGCACCTCCACCAAAAATGTTTGTAAATCCTGGACCGGCACCTCCACCATCCCAGCAAAGAAATATTTTTTCGTTACCCGAAAATCAGATATAGTTTTTTACTGTCGAGGGAGTATATGAAGTAAGACAAGAGTGTAGTGAGTAGGGGGGGGGGGGGGAGAAGGCTGCTGTAGAAACAAGGAAAATGTTGTAGTCCGAGGAACCATGGGCTTAGGAGTCTTGATGATTATTCCTTATACAGTGGATCCGTAGCAACACTTACCAGGGTAGTGTTGAAGTTGTTCCAGGTAGATGTCGGTCATGTCGTCTGTCTTGACCAGCTCCACTAACATCGTGTCGTCCGAGCATTTCACCTTGTAGTGTACTGAAACAGAAGAAATCACTGTCGTCACATATTGCACAATAGTATACATGACGTTGTTTCTTGTATTGAATGCCAATCTAGAATTAATCAACGAATCTGTATTGATTAATTTCCGACCTTTCAAATGAACATATTAAATCTGCTCAGAAGGATATTGTCACTAATGTGTTTTTCTTCCTACTAGACCTGATCTAAACGGACCATCACGTCACACATGCGCTCTACAAATTTTTTTAAAAATTTTCAGTACAAAGGCTGTCCATGAACAACTTAACTGATCGACTAGCTACAGGTTGATATGATTGTTGGGTTTGATGGTCAAGAAATTAGTCCCAGCACTGCCTCCTAGATGCTACTCGTGGCAACGAGGAGAGCATCTAGGAGGCAGTGAGTCCCAGAAAACCTTAGGGAAGAACACATACGTGGGGGGTTCGAACCGCCAACCTGTTGGATACAAGCCCAGCGTACTGCATGAGCTGTCTCTATCGGGGACCCTCTACTAACTTCAGTCGTAGTTCAAGTAATACCACTAATCCACACGTTCCTTTACGAAACACCTCGTATTTGTTTGCGAGCATTAAGCATACTTCTCGAGCTAGTTCAATGCCCCTCACATCAAAACCAAGAATTTCTTTGCATCAAAATTTCAATTTTATTCTCCATTATTGTAATTCAGTTTCTAAACAGCGTCACAAGTTGCAGAACAACCTGAAAGCCCGACCGAAGCATTGTTCTGTCCTTCGCAAGGTATTCAACAGCAAACCAGACAGAATTGATAATAGATTTGAATAAATCCACAGAACGAGCTTTGAGCTTCCACATTCACCGCCTTCTATGCAGTGACGTCACGGAACAATACAAGGCTGTGGTCAGCGAGTAGTGATTTAATTTGCAGGTATTAAGAGTATAATATATCTGCGCAGCTGAGGGTAACAAGTTCTGCTTGACGATGCGTGGAGTCTACGTTCACGCAATGACCGTGCAAGACTTGTGCCTTACAACCCGGGCTAGAGCACGGAGAACAAGTAAACACTGCCCGCGCGCGCGAGCTAATACTGGACACGAGACCAATGTAACGGACTGAGAGTATTTATATGTAAATAAACACGAATAATATAGTAGAAACGTAGAAGGAACGACTACTCAACATAATTTATATAATAACGTGACAAAAATAAAAATATGCTATTTAGTTTGTTACGCAATCGGGCCTCGAATCCAGACCCTACGGCATTAGTACGCTTAAGGCTCAGGCAGTATAGAATGTTGTATGCTCTTGTTGAATGGTTATCGAAGGTTTTACCGCCCATGTGTGAGGCAATAGGTTTTAGTATCAATACAGCAACTAGTAATAAAACGTGTAATATCAGACTCAAATCTCTGTACCATTTATGAATATAATTATCTTGTACTTGTTTTAGCTCCATGTGAGCTTTCTTTTCAGACAACGTCGTGTCAAGTGCTATACGTCTGTTATATAAACATATCCAGACCAGGGCAACTGCAGTGATAAAACACTCATGATACAACGTGCACACAAGGGCCAACGCCCAGTGCTGGCTGAAGCTGGGGCAACAGACAATAGAATTGACAGCAGCTCGAGCCGCCATATGGTGCGAGCAGAGCACATGTCGTGTCGCCCATAGCGCGCTTGCTAGGATACAATGTCGGGCAAACATAGAGGAAATGTCAGGTTTATATCACCGCGATCAAGACATGATAAAAGTTTCATTTTTACCGTGGGAATTAAACATGTTGTAGGGTGCAATGGAGCCGTCCCACAGTGCCGCTTCCCGTAAGGCCATCAACCTTTTTCTTCCCCCTATGCCATCATTACTACCTGTCGATAAAGACCATGTTACACTTGTTGGCCTAAGGGGAATTGATTTATTCCCCTAAGGCCAACACCCTGCATTTCATTATCGAAAATACAAAGAAGGTTTGTTGGCGTTAGGGTAATTGCTTTATTCCCGTTAGGCCAACAGCGTAATTGCATCGTTTACGGTAAGGAGCGGGGTGTTGTTGGCGTTGGGGTAATTGATTTATTCCCGTTAGGCCAACAGCGTATATGCACCCCGCTCCTTACCGTAAACGATGCATATACGCTGTTGGCCTAACGGGAATAAATCAATTACCCCAAGGCCAACAACACTCTGCTCCTTACCGTAAACGATGCATATACGCTGTTGGCCTAACGGGAATAAATCAATTACCCCAAGGCCAACAAACCTTCTTTGTATTTTCCATAATGAAATGCAGGGTGTTGGCCAAAGGGGAATAAATCAATTCCCCTTAGGCCATCAACGCTTCCTGTAACATGGTCTTTATCGACAGGTAGAAATGATGGCATAGGGGGAAAAAAAAGGTTGATGGCCTTACGGGAAGCGGCACTGTGGGAAGACACCGGGTGCAATATGCCCCGCTTCAGGTGAACTATATGTCGAGGATAGGACAATTGTGAAGGGATGTCCGAGGGCTGTTTATTTAAAGTACTCAATCCCTTGCACTCGCATTAACGACCGAGGAAAACCTTCAGTCAGAATTGCCGATCTCGACGAGATTACGAAGGAGCAAACCCGGACTACATAAGCATAGATGCCGAGAGGAATCTCAAAATTAAATTTACTCACAATTTACCCACAATGGCGCCGCAGGCAATTTCTTTTTCTATACGTATTTTTTAAGTGGTTTTATGTAATTAGAAGAAGTTAAAGATGCTTTGCTGAACATAAAAAAGAGAAATTAATAGATGAATATTTTTTTGCGTAAACCCAGATGATTTGCAGAATATAATATTAAAGCTGGGATTTCTTGGGAGCCAACCCCCTAGCTCCACCCTGGATACGCCACTGGGTGGAGTACACTTGAAGTAGGTTTAATTATGTACAATTATGTATAATTATATAGGATGAAGACTTAAGATCAGTTGAAAAAATAAACAAATCGTATGGTCCATAAGAACAAATTATATTGACATTGGATACGAATGAGCCATGAGAGTGTTTTTTACCACTTGAATATCACATGTAGCAGTATCTTTCTGCATTTAGTCCATTTATTTATTAGTTAGTTACTATATTGGCCTACATTAATTTTTATATGCATTTCACATTGTGAACCTTGTAACGGTCATAAGTATTAACTAAAAGGGCGGGGGTGGATTGGCCGATTAATCTACAATCACTCTTATAATTAATGCTTATGACCGTTACAAGTTTCAAAAATTAAAATGCACATTTAAATTAATGTAGGCCGATATATTAACTTACTAATAAATAAAACGACTAAACGCAGAAAGAAAGTTCTGCATGTGATATTCAAGTGGTAAAAAACACTCCCAAATAACTCATTCATGTCAAAAGCTAATAAATCAATAGTAATGTAAATAATTTAGATGTAGGCTAATTATGGCTTTAGCTAGGAATAGGATAGTCGTATAAAAAAAGAAAGAAAGAAAGAAAGAAAGAAAGAAAGAAAGAAATACTAAAGCCGATCCTTGCAGGCTGTGGATACAGAGAAAGTATGGGCTGAACGGCTGTACCTAAGCAAGCTAGCCATTGTGTTGAGTACCCGGGAACATTCCCTTTCTTCCCCCTACCTAGAGCTGGATCAGACAGCATGGATCTTTACTTGCTACCTTATTAGGCTAGGGATGCAAATGTTCCCGGGTACTCAACACATGGCTCGCTCACTCGACTAACAACGACTCTGGCGTTTTCCTAGTATACCGAGTCCACGTGTCTTCGGTACGAGTGGAGATTTTAATTGTTGCTTATTGTTTTACAATGAGGCCACGCTATGAAATGTTTCGTCAAAATAATTACCATTTATACACATTGAGAATAATTTGCTATTGTATATTATGACTTAATAACTGGTACTGATAGTGAGTCAACCGAATACGCATGCTTCCCGAGCATGGAAATAATCAAAGAAATTAAATCAACTCCCTCTAAACCTCTGTTTTATTATTGTCAGATTGTTCGCTTGCTATTGATCACCGGTTCATATGTCATCTCGTCGGGTAATAGGTCATTACGTTAATGGTCGTAGCTGTAAAGCATTGGTAATTAGTTTTTATTTCCTGATGTTAAATCATTATCGTCTCTATTGTAAGCTGGGTTTGCCGATAATACGTCGGGTATATATCCCGACGTAACATCTTTGAACTCGGCGAGCAGGCATTGCATGATGTATGCAGGAGGTAATAACTATTAGCGATACAGTCCTTTGGCGGCGAAGAGAAATGTGAAGACTAGTTCAGAGAATATAATGTTGATGTAAACAAACTTTTAATGTGTACGTTTGTTCCCAGATAAATTATTGAACAATGAAATATCATATATTTCAATAAACAAATGCCTTGCAATAATGTTAAATTAAAATGTAACTTTTCTATACTAATAACTGTAGCATGTGATGCATATAATTAATTATAGATTAGATTGCATGGCATCTTCTTCTGTTTCTAAGTTATTTATTCGCATAGTTTAAATTACATTTTTATTTACGGCGTAAGGTTAATACTGCTCGTTATTTACAAGTATGTCTGTGTGCATGTCGGTCGCGATTATTAAAGTTGTCTTGAGATATTATTTAATTAACTCGTGTAATTACTAATTAATATCGTCTGCTGATTTGATTAGTGATGTAGAAAGTATAGAGGAAAATGTGCGCAATGCATTTCTTTACCGTTTCCATGTATTCATAACAGAAGTTGCACAATAATAATAAACTATTATTAAAAACATGTGTTATGAACAGTTATGATTAGCGTGGCTTGACGAACGTTTCCATTTTTAATGTAGTGTTTACTCGTCTTTGTGAGTCAATACAACTTGGAAATATACTGAGCCGCTTTTAATTTTATTTAGCTAAGAATGGACTATGTGAACAGAAAAGTATTTTATTTTGGTAATTAAAGTAAGCTTTTAGTCATGATAGTGAGATGGTGGTTTTCAAAAATGTTTTTTTGCGGGGAAACGAGCAACCAATTTTCCTCATTTTCACATATTTTCTTACGCGTATTAACATTTGAATAAATTACATTAAATAAATAAATAAATAAATAAATAAATAAATAAATAAATAAATAAATAAATAAATAAATAAATAAATAAATAAATAAATAAATAAATAAATAAATAAATAAATAAATAAATAAATAACACGTAATTTTACTTTATTTAGGAGTGAGGGGTGCGCGGGATCGTGCGATTATAGATCTATATCGATCTAGTATAGATCCACGGTGTGCGCTCTGTGTAGCACGCGGCCAGAGCCGATCTCGGTCTTGTTCGCGCATCGAGGTCTCCAGTCTCCGCCGCGCGGTGTATTATAATACGCGACGGACTCTCGAGGCGGTTTAGCCTCAAGTATTCACTTTTAGTTTCATATCCTGGATTCCACTGGACGTGTGGGTAAACGATGCGGTGAACAAGTCTGCCTGCAGCGGGAGAGGTTTCACGCAAGTTGTAAATGTCGCCGTAAAACAGATAGTTTACGATTTCCATGTTTGTTTTCTGTAGAGCTATATAAGAGTTGCAACAGCTTTGCAATGAGGGTATCGAGACGACGTGCTGGCGTTCAGATCGCAAGGACAGATGAAGAAACTGCAATGATTGAGAGGTTGACACTTGACAGAAGATTTGAAGGGAATTTTCTTTGGTAACAACGTCAAGAAAACTTTGAAGAAATTTTTTGTGTCTAAGTTTTGTGTCAAATTTACGCATACTTCGTAACAATAAAGATAATTCAAAAAACCTTGACGATCTTATTGGGCAAATTAATTCGAGAGACAATTATTCCTAGCTTCCTAGAAACTCCAATTTACACAAACTTTCCTAGTATTCATAGCATACGTTTCCCACCCTTATTTCACAATCATTCCAATCTCACCGTCCAAGCTCTCCGCATAATAAACTGTGATGTTATGTATCCCAATAAAAATAATGAGAAAAAGAGAAAAGTCTGAATGAAATACTAGACATGTTGGTTTCCCAATTCCTCGCACGATAGTTGCATAACGCAGCATGCAAGTGAAACGCAGCAAGTCTTGTGCAAGGATGCAAGATGCAATTAGACAGCACAATGAGTGCACGTGGGTAATAGATGCCGGACCTAAACATTCAGGAACAATGCAAGTAGACGCCTAGGGAAGAGGCCAGTGGCGAACAGATCAACTCATATCACATGTGGAAAGTATTCTTCGTGCGGACAAATCTCTCTGGACGTCATGCCGAGCTATATTAACCCCTGGGAAACCTTATTCACGAGGCAATTCATGCGAGCCGACAAGACCAGTGCGAGAACCTCGTAGCCCAGTACGTTCTGGCCTAGTCTTCACCTAGACCTTGCCAGGCCGGCCCAGGTCCCATCATTAGAGAACAAACTTATGTACAAGAGTATGCTAAACGTCGTATTGTTTGCTTAATTAGTAACCTTAATTTATATGTTAATTTATGAGGGAGTTGGGCTGAATTGATGTTCGGCGCGTTGCGTTCCTTTTCTTGAAGTCATAGATCATTTTATGTGCTTTGCGAATACACTTTTGTGCAATTGCTAATAATGAATGATTAACGTAGTATAGTACGTGAATAAATCAGTCAGAAATGTAGACATTTTTAACATTTCGAAAGTTTTTAGATACTTAATTTTTTTTTTTAATTTTTTAATTTTACACAATCAATTAAAGAAATGGTGCTTCGATAGGAGCCTTCCAGTTCCTGTACCATTCTCACGTAATTATGTAAAGTAGTGTCAAACGTATTTCCCCCTGAGATGGATTTTTAATTTCTGGATTAATTTCCATATAATGTCAAACATATGTGATGTGACTGAAATCGTGTGAGAAAGTTGGAATATGGTGAAATGAGCAGGTAGGTCTGCCTAGTTCTCTGTTACATATAATCACACTCGCCACTGGGCAGTGCAGTGGCGAGAATGACCACGCTGTCGCCTGCCCATGCACACCGGACGTCAGCTGAGCCAGTCCAGCACTAAGGTTAACAACTTCTGACTCTGCAAAGCGTGGAGAATATCAGCAGAGTAAATAACAGAGAACACCCAGGTATTTACACCGTATCAAATAATGTGAACTTGTTTTTTATAATAAAGCGCGTAAAAAATTAGCCTCCATCCTCGTGGGCAACGCACTAATGACTGGTTTCAGCGGGGCGGACTGCGACCAAACAAGTAGCAGCATGATTATTATCATCAATATATGAACCACTAATTTCCTGCAACCTCAGCCCGGGGCCGTTGACATTGAAGAATGTGTTGGAATCACAAGTAGATGGATCGGGTGCTCGGGATTAGGACGTTATATACGTGATGAACACGCAGGCGTGATCGCTATACCACGCATCAATCTTATCAGACAACTCAAGTCACATTTGTTAGATACGTATTCAAAAAATAGGGAGACTTCTATTATAGCACTTTTCCATGAATTGATTCTAAAAAATATAAATATAAGTTTTGAAAATCTTTCAATATGTCAAAACCATCAAGACAAGTCAGCATTTTATAGCTGATTTGCGATGAACGTTGAAAATCTGCTGCATGGTTGTAACAATTATTCCTCAAAGTTGTACTCTACGTGTAAGGAAGTGGGCTCTAGGGATAGGAACGCGTTTATCATCGAATCAGTCCCTCAGTGTATATGTGTGTGTGTGTGGCGCCACTGTATAGGTTCAACCAACCCAGAGCTATGGTTGGGCACCCAGGAAGACATGTACATTGTACAAGGTGCTGGATGTCTCGCATGCCTGGGCGAGCAGAGATGTGTGTTGTTTAACGTCTCTATTCTCTTATTCTGCTGCTCAAAGAGACGATGAGTAGATGAGGAAGGCAATTAAAAATCTGTGCTTTGCACGGGATTCGAACCCACGTTCCTTGGATTCAAACACCTAGGACCTGCGACACGGCCGTAAGAGCAACAGCGGTAGGAAAACGTGAACACAGGCATGGGAAAATATAATTTTTGATGTAACTATAAACGCTGTCAACAACTTTTCACACAAATAAGTTTAACATTACCACTCAACTTATTTTGAATTATTTTCTAATAAATCTTCACGAGTTACAGCAACACGCACTTGGAAACGTCGAGCATACAACAACGCGACTTCAACCCATCGATGTTTGCGCAGAAGCAAAGTAAACTTGAACAACGACGATAGTAGCAATGCTAATTTATGTTTTAAAAAGTAATTACAATAGCAATAAACCTTGATAACTATACTAGAACAACGCATCGAGTGGCCAATGAAACTTTCCTGACAGCCGAGGTATTGTACGTAGTTTCAGTAGTCTACATGTTTTACAATCCTAACGTAATTGTAAGTAATTCAGCACAAACAAACCATTAAAAACTCATTTAACATGAATGTCAAGACCCAAATACTTCCCAATTGACATTATTTGGTGCAAAACAGAACACAACAAGGCACCGGAAACGCTTGTCAATTGCATCCAGTGACACAGTTCCACTTACAAGTCGCTGTTAGATCGTGTTATTGTTGTATCGTATATAAGTGAGAGTAAGAGTACACTGTTGTAAGGACTAGTCTAGTTTAGTTTACCCTGAAGGCTTCTCCACGCTAGGCTAGACAATGTCTTTACATGTGTGTTGTTGTAACAGAGACGGGGTGACAAGAGACACTTAATGTGACACGACAAGAAATGTTTACTTTCACACTTGAAGTAATTAGGTAATTAAGGAGCCTAGTTTGTGATACGTGAAGAAAAACTGTCAACTTTGATCTCTCTTTATTCATAAACCTAAAACTTCCGAAAAGTTTCAATCCTTAGAGTAAAAAAGTACTGGTTGTTTACCGAGGGAAAGCTGCTATGGGGTGCAATGCATGCCCCTCTTCAGATGAACTAGTAAATCCGGATAGGACAATGTGAAGGAATTCGAGCGTGTTAAGAGGTTCAATCCTGCATTTGCAGAAAACCTCGAGAAAACCCACAACTCAGTCTACCGCTTAGCGCTCGAGCCACCTGTGGTCTCATGGCCGGTGTATGTGTATTGGGCAAAGCCTAACCAGACGTAGCTTGTCTTCCCGGACCCCAATCAACGCCGGGCTGACCGAAGTCTAGTTGTTTGGAGAATCACGCGCTGAAGACGGGATTCTCACCAAAGTTGTACGTCACATCAAGAGCGTGTACGAGGGTGGACGCCGCCCTAGGGGAATCATTTGAGACAGAAGAACTATGTAACTTCTGAAGTACGGGGGCAATCCAGATATCTTGGGAGTCGAAACCACAGACTATATCAAGAAGATCAATACTAGGATTCTAATTGCCCCGAGCACTGGTGGGAAATGTGCCCTACCTACCACTCGTTGACCTGAGTCAGACGGTGCAGTGGTGTAGACGTGTACTAGAACAGCGGCAATACAAGAAGTGAAGAGGTGAAGGAGGTCGCATGCCCCGAGACATGAATTTATATTCAATCTCAGGTATGCCTAAACAGAGTTATGATTACTCTGCTTCACGGGAACCCGAATAACGAGCGATCACGTGTTTGTCTATGCCCCGGACGCGCCAGATAACGCAGGGACTGGTAGCCAGGTAAGCTCTAGTTGTGTTGGTGAATCAGCCGCTGAAGACGGGATCGCCCACCAGGAGGTGACGTCACAGTCAGAGGGCGTGTACGAGGGTGGACAGCCGCCCTGGGCGTAGGGGTGATCATTTGAGACAGAAGGAACTATGTACATATTCTGAAGTACCGGGGGGCATCCAGGGTACGTTGGGAGTCGAACCCCAGCTATATCAGAGAAGATCAATACTAGGATTCTAATTGCCCCCGTGCACCTGGTGAGGAGAGTGTGCCCTACACTCGTTGCACCTGAACGTGAGACGGGTGGCACGGTGTAGACGGTGTAACACAGGAACAGCGTGCAATACCAGAAGTGTAGATGGACGTCAGACGGGTGGCAGTGGTGTAGACGGTGTAACACAGGAACAGCGTGCAATACCAGAAGTGTAGAGGTGAAGGAGGTACGACTGCCACGAGACATGATTTATATTCAATCTCAGGTAATGCCTAATCAGAGTTAATGATACTCTTGCCTTCCACGAGGAAACCGCGATAACGAGGCGATCACGGTTGTGGTATTTGATCTGATGAGCTCCTGTGACGGGAGGCTGTGGACTCGTGCCAGGGACACTGGGTTCCAGCCTCGTGGTTTCAGCCATTACAATCTTTAAAACTACGCTCTAAACTTCACGACACGATGTGTATGATTACAGCAAACTTGAATTGCACTACTGTTGACCTGGCTGTTTTTCCAAGATTATTTCTGTTGCTCAACGTTCGGCTACTCGAGACGATGAGAGGTGATAGATGACGATGAAGGACGATTACAAAAAACATGCATTATGCGGGATTCGATTTTTGGTTTATTTGGATTAAGGGCGCGTCAACCGTTAGATCATAATGACTACTCTAGCCTAGGATGGGGAGGAGGGGCCCATGCTGGTCATAACCAGCCATGGGTAGGGGGAGGAAAGGGGGGTTCTCACGTCGCGGTCGTCATAGTCTTTTTCATCGTTCGTTGTGTCATTGTCATCGTCGCCGGAGGTCGTCAAGGGAAAGGAGAGGAGTCCCAGACGACGATTGCCAGAGCTCGCCTCTAGATTCGGGGAGTAATATACTCCCATCTTTCTAGCTGATATTTGCGAGGTGGACTTATTCTCTTGAATCGAACTCACGGCATCGTAGAGCCATACGCTTCGGACCAACGCCCTAATCGTTTGTGTCGCCGCGGACGGTAATTATTATTAATTATCCAACTTGCAAGGTGATAATATTAACACCGATGGAGCTGCCAAGTGTCTAGGTGTGCCTGGATCGTCTTCTCTGTCTTCTCTCGCTAACTGTCGAGTGAACGGCGACTGTGGGCAGGGCAGGGCAGGTCTGTCACTTCAGGTTCCACACATCTCGCCATATACGCTAATGACGGACTGCCCCCAGCCAGCCAGCCACACACATACATGGCCACTCATAGGTTCATCTTCGGTCGTTCATCTGTGCTGTGCTGTGTGTGTGAGCTATCGGCTTACTCACTTGTCAAAACACCCTATAATATTCGTCTTAACGGTACATTTCGTTTAAACTCGCCGAAAGGGAAAAGGTTAAAATAAAATTCGGATAACCGGAATTGCAACGTACGAGTCGATGTGGTTATCGAATAAAAATTTGTGTTTAATGGAACTGGTTTTGTTTGGTGAAGCCTCGAGTTGAGCGAGCATTGGTTGGTGGTGCAGTTAACAGTTGCAGGAAGTCATTGGGAGCTGACGTCAGCACATGGAC
Organism: Sweltsa coloradensis; assembly: GCA_024449915.1. Classification (NCBI taxonomy): domain Eukaryota; kingdom Metazoa; phylum Arthropoda; class Insecta; order Plecoptera; family Chloroperlidae; genus Sweltsa; species Sweltsa coloradensis. The sequence continues at coordinate 362,039 of JAMZAV010001315.1, forward strand.
CTCTAATGCCCTGACCAAACATTAAGATTGCCCGATATGAGAGCACAATCATCGAACACATACGCTACATGTCAGTGCCACCAAACAAAATGTCATTAAACGGACAAACACAAGTAAAACTAACTCATTACAAAATAATTTAAATATTTAATTCACCATTGAGAGGTTATAGTGATTTCGAGCCGAGTAAAACGACGAGGTTGATAAACTCACCAGGATTGTCATACGAAGCTTACTGATATGGAATGGTTCTGAATCTACATTTGGAAATGGGTTTGATAGATTAATAAATTAAAACTGTTTCTTGTCATTGACGAAGTCTCAAAAATCGTATATTTCTTTAAATCTATCTAAGATTATTTTTCCTATGATGTAGTTTGTTGCCAAGGTGTGTAGAGCTCGTGTGTAAAATGAAGCACAGAGTTGGTTGGACGTATAGTTCACTCATCGCTCGGTTCAGTTCATATGGAAGTTGCCTCCTCATTCAGACTAATGGTGCTAACGATGCAATCACCATGTGAAAACGAAAGGTGGGTCCGTCAAACTCTAACGTGGAACTCGGTGGCCAGACCGAGGTGTCCGAGGTGTATCTGCTTAGAGGTAGCCAGTCTTAGACACGCCTATCCTGACTCACACGGGAAACACTGTGAAGGGTCGGTCAATCGTGGGGCAATAAATCGCTTCCAATCAGACAAATAAATAAAAATAAGCTGTTGATTGACTCAGCTCGCGATTAGCTGTCCGCGGAGACATACGGTTGGAGATCAGATCCTGACCGTATGACTTCAGGACTAGGGGTGGTTTGAAGCACAAATATGAGATGAATTTTGAAACGACTTTCTTCTTCACCTGTAGGAATAATAATAATTTAAATAAACTCATATAAACCCAACTTTTCTTGCAGTAATAACCTTGTTCCTGTGTCGATCAAGAATGTGTATGTGCGTGTGCGTGTGCGTGTGTGTGTATTGTTTGTGTGCGTGCTTCTAGGTACAGCAGCCAGTTAGCGACAGGTAGTTCCCCAAGCTACTGGGGCAGATCGAGCGTAACAACTAACAAGATCGATGATGACATCAGGACAGTCGGGCCTAACTAACCGTGACACCTGATGACATGCGACTCTTGCTTTCATCACACCTGACTGCATGGAGAGAAGCGAGAACCTAGCTGCAGATCATGGGACTAGAGGCAGAAGTGAGAAGTTAGCTGCAGATCATGGGACTAGAGGCAGAAGCGAGAACCTAGCTGCAGATCATGGGACTAGAGGCAGAAGTGAGAAGTTAGCTGCAGATCATGGGACTATAGAGGCAGAGGCGAGAAGTTAGCTGCAGATCATGGGATTAGAGGCAGAAGTGAGAAGTTAGCTGCAGATCATGGGACTAGAGGCAGAAGTGAGAAGTTAGCTACAGATCATGGGACTAGAGGCAGAAGTGAGAAGTTAGCTGCAGATCACAAGTGATTGGAGATGATTGAGATTATATGAAGACATGAAGCAAAGTGATGTGAATGTATGCTATACGCTGATTTAAAAGGCTGGATTGATACTTAAAGAACTCAAGAACTAAGCGAATGACGAAAGATTTGAAGCAAAGCAAGATGACACGGACTAGTTACCGTATTTCTCGTAATAAGTGAGGATAAACGGTCTGGCAGTATTGCGGTCGATGGAGGGCCCACGGCTAGTCCATGCACTCTGCAGCCATAAGAGAACAGCACCCACCAGTGCTGGTGCTTCCAACTAATTGTACATCTTACTTGGGTAAACAAACCTCTTCTCCTACTCGAACCTAGGAGAAGCTCAAACCTACAATTTGCTCAGATCGAAACACGTGTAATGTATGTTATTCTCCAAGCAGGTAAGCGGTCATCCTTTCAAATTAATTATTTTTATAAACAAACATTACACGGAGATTACATGAAAGTTGAAGGATTCCACACTTAAGTATATGTTCTGACCCGAGCTTTGATTGGCTCGTTTTGACGACCATATAATACGCACGACCTTATAGAGCACGATGCATCGTTAGTGCAACGGTGGCAGCAAACTCATTCTAACTTTAGAGTTTAGAGCTGATTATAAATTTCTGGATATGAATAAATTTACCTTATATAAATGTAATGCACTATTACGCTTCACTCTAATCAAGAAGAGAAAGTGAAAGAATCCCAATCGATAATAGAAATTTGAATTTTGTGGTCTATTGATATTTCTTTAAGAATGACAGCTCGGGCCATCCTTGAAGGCCGATTTCTTGTTGTTATGAAATAATCAAAATTAGTATTTTCACATTAGATTCCAACAAAGAGGGCATTATTACAAACCTATACCCTTGATGACAGATCTAACAGGCATGATACATTTATTGTGTACTAACGGTATTTGGTTCCTTCAGTAAAAAATAGAAATACAATCGTATTTAGAGTCTACCCTCTCAGTCATATATACGACTGATTTTTAGTGGGGGATATTAAACCAAAGCGACCAACCAAGCCAACCCTGTAGGCCGCGAAGCAATCGATGAGTGAGCGATAACCAACCAAAGATAAATATTTTGCTTAAATAGGAAATATAGCAGTCAGTGGTATGGACAGTGAACAGGGTTATCAAGTATTAGATTACAATCAAAGTGCTCCACTTTTAAAACTGACAAAGCGAGTAGCTGTCAGGCCTAGAAACTGCCCAAGTAAACTGCATCTCCGCCCGGAGAGACCTGGGTTAGATCTGAACGCGGCTGTAGCCACCAAGACTCACGAGCCCAGAGCTTCTACACCGTGAGAAAACAGATCAATTAGAATAAGACAAAGAGTTAGTAAGTCTTAATTACCGACACGAACAGCGCTTATCTCCGCAGCGCAAACAAACTGTGTTTTCAGGCCAAACAGAGGATAGGGTTCTGAAACGGGAAATGGAGCAGCAAGACTTGAGACCACGCCCAATGAAAGCGAATGTACGTGAGTTATTAGGAAGGAATTTCACGGCTTGGAGCCGACAATATTTATTGAGACTTTTATCACATGAAACTATTCGGCACGCGCTATTTTGTTTATAGCTCCGTCGATAAACTTGTACGCTAATAATACGACCATTACTAACACGTCTCATAATCAGATTCTGAGTTGTGTGTATGTTTTGTCTTAATAGTTCCAGCCTAGTGTTGTTGGCCTCATGGCGGTGGATGGAGTAGTTTTAGCTAAATCTACTCAGCAAGGTCGTCTGACAATTAAAACGTATGTGATAGGAGCGTAGGTAGGTGACCAGAGAAATAGCAGAATCAAGACTTAGTAATATGTAGTTTTAGGAAGCTTTCAAAAGAAGTCAGTCATTGCAAAATACACCAAAATCATTATGCCTTCACTGTAATGTATTGGTTATTGTTTTTGTTATTGATTTCAATTTAATTCTTTCAATTCTCATGTCTATTAACATACTGTTTCCAAATGTTTATATTTTTCTTTGCGTAAGTTTGTTGTTTAAATCATGATTTGTTTCCTAACTTTATTTAAATTTAGCTATTAAATACGTAATATCCAATTATTTTGTTTCCTTTTCCCGCGTTCTGTACGAAAAACGTATCTCCCACCAAGGCCACGTTATTAACGCTTATAAATCACAATATTACGCAATCGTATGTTCTTAGTTTCAATATCCTGCCGAAGCCCGCGCGACGCGTTGTTTACCTGTCCGGGGTCCGTCAAGGTTTGCTACCTCGCGTTTGCTAGTAAGTTTTGCAATGATTGTTTTGAGTCGTTTTTCTTCCTGTCAGGTTTTATTTTTCAATCTTCTCCATGTCGTCCTTCATCAATCACGTGTTAAATAACTGTATTGTGTAATTGGCATTTGAAAATTAAATTGCCACGGTGGTTATTAAGCAGCGGCGGGGGGCCACGGCCTCTGGCGCCAATGTGAGCGACCCCGGGGGCGACAGAAGACCTCCCAGCTACTAACATAACACACACTGTATGTAAACATTCAGACTAGAACCCATAACCTCTGGGTTTCACACGGCTGGGACAGGCACCCCACAAGAATCAGTTAGGTCATTATGCGCCGTCTATAACCTATGTGTATGAGGGTGTGAAGTGGGGAGGACAGATCCAGGCTGGACAGAGGGAAGAAGGGTCTCGGTCCGTCTCAATGCCCGACGACGACTGCTAGACGACTGCTAGAATCGTCTTAGCTTCGGGAAGTAAAATACTATATCCCCTACTTACTATTATAGTGATGATTGCGAGATACACGTTGCTTCTTCTCTCGCCTTTTATGATCGGGGGAGGAATGCCCGAGGTAAGATTCTATTCCGGGCACAGATTATGTCCAAAAGGTTATTGTTTCGATTGATTTCAAGTTTTTTTGAGAAGTTCGTAGATGCTTTGTTAACTTATGGTTTTTGTTTCCCAATCATATAATAATCAAATGAAATCTTGTGCACATCTCATGCACTCTTGTGCTGCTAAGTGTACGATGCTACATGGAGTGTAGTGCGTGGAGGGGAACGACGCGTGGAGACGATGCCTGGTTAGCACAGCCATGTGTGACTGACCACGTGACCACGTTGTTCAGATCTGACCCCGGGTCACAAACATAGATGTAGGTGGAGGCCACGCCCCCTGGCTGACCACCGGAAGCGGATGTGCAGACGCGTGCGCACACGTACGAACAAGTTCACGCAATCATTGCGAAAAATGAATTTTTAATCTCTATTTGAATATTTAACAATAAGAAGAAGATATTAAACAAATAAAAACTCTTTTGAATCCATAGACAATTCCGATTGTTATGAAATTACGCATTACTACGCAACAACTTCGAGAAAACTTCAATCTCGATATAATAACAAACAAACAAATTTATTTATTTATTTATTTACACGTAAAGATGTTTTGTTTTCAGAAGTTTTTCGACGTGCTCAGCAGATCAGATTCTGTGGACATAGCTCTGTGAGCTAGATGCCAGAGAGGACCCCGCTATCACCTAACTCATCTTCCACCATGTTTCTAGGCTGAGCTCTCAACGGTGAGAACTGTAACGCACACCCATACACATAATACGCACAATCCTAGGTCAGGCATCGCGCACGTTACACTTTAGTTGTTCTGTGTATTGTCTTGGGCTGGCTTTACCAGCTCCGGGTTGAGTTCGTTTCATGATGATCATCATTATAAGCCTAAGAGGCAACTCTCGCCATGAAGGATGTGTTTGTGGCTACATCGCAAGACAACTCTAAGAGTCAATAAACATTTCTATTGAGTATTCAAGCTTAGTTCTAAAGGTATAGACTTATCTTATCTAAGTAATAGAGTGCTGTTTACTAGGAAATATACTTTACTAGCGCAGGATTCAATGTATGGGCGGATGAATGCAGCTCGAATGCTAATGAGTGATTGCAGGATAGCAGGCTCAGGCTGTACTTATACTGATTGAAATCGAAACAGACAGAGAAAGTGATTATGTATTCCCATCAAGTATTATCTACGCGGACTCACACTCGCTGCCATTGTAAGGCCAGGTTGCTTGCTCGGTGGGCACCCTTCACTCCACTCGTTACTCCATACCACCCATCTCAGAGATGACTTGGGTGCGGATGCTGAGGTCTCCAGTGCAGCACTAGCACTGTCATACTCCTCGTGTCACATGCAGAGATACTTTGGTTCGGTTTTCAACCTACTATTCCAACTAAATCCTCATTTCACTTTGCGATAAAAATGTTTAATTTCTGTTCGACGCTTGCATATTTCGTGTTATTAAACGACATCAAAACTGGAGATAGAAATCGTGTATAGGCATTCACTTTCTGAGTAAGCTCAAAACAAATAATCTTCAAATAATCGTAGGTCGAATAACGTAGACGTAGTTCTGTTCTAAGTACGAACTATTGCCTGTGGCGAGTATTGAACCGACGACCTCACGGATTAAAGTATCGCGTGTGATGCTCAAGGCTGAGATACCTCTATCGGTAAAAACACTATAAAATTGCACGTAGAAGTAAACTATCGAAACATGTCAAACATTAGCAATGGATGTCATGTTCTATATTTTCTTTACATTTTGCAATTATCTTGTCTTCAGAATGAAAAGAAGACAAGTTCGGCTGTCTCTTGTGTCTTTTTGTTGGCCCAGATAGTAGAGATTGGTCTTCTTGGACAGACAGACAGACAGACGTCAGGTCCCACCCCGAGGTACTCTGTCTGGCGTATCCGGGGTTCGAACCCAGGCCAGGCTAGCCCGGGTCCCGTTACACTAGACACGCGCGGTGCTAAACACACAGCCTTATTAGGTCAGACTGGTGCCAGGTCTCAGCTCGCTCGAGCGCAGAGTCCACGGTTCGACCATGCGAGACTTATCGATATCTATGCATCGAGACGTGTGCGTAGCCCGGCAGCCGTACTAGGAGTGCCGGGGGGTACATTAACAACTTTAAGCAGTCGCAGATACGCATCTTCGAGGTGAAAGGTGCAGCACAGGTATCATATTGGAGGTGCAAGGCATGCATGCAAGCCCCTTCTAGACGACAAAGACTAAGGACCATTCCATTAATGCGGCAACTTAAAGTTAACTTCTTATTAATTTGACTTGAGTATCAAACTAGGCTACAAGCTCACAAGTCACAAGGTTAACTTTATGTTCTGTTATTAAACCAAGCAAGGGCAGAGTTGTCAAGAAACAGCTGGTGAAAATAATTCTGAGATTTATATTTCGTGCACTATTTCCACAATGGTCTCCGTCGTAAACGTAGCATGCCGATGTTGTATGTTGATTGGCTATACTCTACTTTGTTGAATTATTCTCATTCTATGGTCAAATTTGCAGATGCCCCGAGGTTCAATTGCAGATAACTCCGGAGGGATGATGAGGGCTCATGAAGATAGATGATGAGAAGAGACGTGGTTCCCACTGCACAGGATATACTTGAAACTCTCTGATACACAGAGTCGAACCCCTGCACCTAGAGCCATGTGTAGGCACCACCAGCAGGCAACTATGAAATGACTTGTTCGAGGACACATTTCCCCGCCTCGTTGATCTGCGTGTCGGTCATAACACGTGGAGTGCGCGGGTCCCGTTAGAACAGATTATCAACATAAGCTGCATGTTAGGGAAGTTCTACACTTGCGGCTGCACATATCAACCGGACACCATTAACCAATTAAAAACACGACATGCCCATGTATAGTTTGCAATTGTTTTGGTACGCACTTAGTACACCAGTTTTGTGGGACATTCATACAAAGCATCCAATGTCTGAGGCACATAAGGTCACAAATTAGAAAACACCGGTTAACATTTCAATTGAGTTTTAACGCTTGCTATTTAGAATTTCAATTCAGTAAATTGTCTTTGCTGTCGTACGAGTTTACAGGGTGGATCCTTGAAACTTCTGGTGATCTGTAAAGGGTGCTCTTGTCTGGAGTAGCATCTAGTTACTTAGTCCTTTGAGAGTCAGGACGGGACGCGCCAGGGTTGGGGTGTCCACCCTCTCTTCTGCTGGTCAGTGAGAAGCCCTGACCTACGCGGCCATATGAAGAACCTCGGCTTCATTACATAAGAAAACAACAACTGATTGACTGGCATTACGAACTGATCCCGTGGCTTCCAAATCCAAAACACAGAATTTTACCTAATCGACAAAATTCACTGTGATCCGGACATCTTCATTTTAGTACACTCCTTCCTTTCAAAATACACCAATGACAATAAGGTACTCCCGTACCCTTCCCCACAATCACCGTGCCTGTGAAACAAGTCAAGGCATGTTAGGGTGGCTGTCCCCTGAAGAAATCAATCCTTTTCGACCACTTCAGCACTCGATCATGTCGTGACACAATCGTTTCCAAATCACGTCCTAAACTGCCAATATCACAGTTTAACTCGTGCTGGTTTACATCTGACTTTCTTCGTCCCTCCCTAGGGCGGGTTGGGGTTCAGGGGGTGGGTGGGGTACAACACGAACACGAGGTCGTGAGTTGCAGCACAATGCCTGACGTAACTCCGGTCACAGCCCCCTAGATGGACGGCTTTCTCCAGTCTCCACCACCGCCTTCTCTAGACCACAAGCGTCGGTTCTCACCAGAGATGACGTCACGTGTGCTCTGATTGGCCGGTGAGGTGTGGAAGTCACTGAGCCGAGCAAGTACACACACAGATTGCAACAAACTACAGATTGATTTTGTTTGGTTAACCAACTGACGTACGTGCAATCCAGAAATAAGTTTGTTTTATTTTAAATGTTGGTGTCTCTGTGGTCACGCTCTCACGGGAGGACATGGCTCTTGGTGGCAACATCTGTTCGCACCACATTCATCAGTTCATCTTCAGATCTCATGTTCATCTCGACGACAAGCCTCATAAAATGTAGTCGACGGTTATGGCGCAGGTTCGAGAGTTCAAGGAATGTGCGTTCAAATCCCTGACAATACAAAGGTCTTTATTTTGACATAGAATCTCCATTCCGGATTCCCCAGTATATGGAATACTCTATCCCGATAGAGGAAGCTCATGTGGTGACTAAGAGACGTCGTCGATCATGTATCTCAACCACTGACAACCCAGATTCATGTCGTAGTTTTTAAAAGCGAATGTCAAGAGTGTCTCCGAGACAAATAGCCCTGGGACATTCCCTACAAATTCTTGTTAGTCACCTGAAGAGGGGCAAATTAAATAATTAGGTGGGTTTCGTACGAAACAAGATTCTTTTCATTCCAAGACGCCTCTACCACGTCCAACTCATCAGGAACGTCGTTGTCATGGCTACCGCGGTGACCTCAACGGTACCTGTCACAAACGAAACTAATAAACACGTCTCTAGCGAGATTAGCGCAATAACTTCATCCGATGTGACAGATGTCCCGGGACAGTTAGCTTAATGTCTTACTAACAAGACCAGCACTGAAGCCACGTCACGTCACGCCTGGCCAGCTCCAGCATCGATCTTATTGGTGCAGCAGCCTCCGGTGAAAGGGAAAGTCTAGATTGTAATGTCAAGTTGTTACGGCATCAGCGCAGAAACTAGATCACGTGGATCAGAACCGGCGGCCGAGTTATCGAATTAGCGACGGGAAACTGAAGAGGAAAATAATACATTTTAGGACGACTTGAGAACTGTTGCATAACAATGAATGTAGTTGTTTTCTAATCGATGTTCCGACGTCGTTTATCCGTATCCTTGACTGATGTGCTGGACTTCCTCAGTTGTAGTTGGAAGATGCTGGGGTTGAGTGGGTGTGATATTGTATGCATGGATGTTAGCTAATGGGTGACTTTGGAGCGAGAAAATAAGAATAAATTGATAAAGTACAACTGCACAAAGTATGTGGGTTCTGAGAAGTAAGATAAAGAGAGGAAGTGGTGGACACAAGGACGATGACAGAGATGTGGGCGATGTTGAAGGTAGAGTGAGGAGAGAGTGAACTGTCTGACATGTTGACACTGAGAGAAAGAGGAGTGGAGGGAATACATTACAGGAAGAAGAGAGGGAAGTGCAGGATAGGAGTAGCCAGAGGAGAGGAGAGTCATGTACCAATGTAACATAACCCGAAGTTTAACTAACAAAACTCCGGTTGGCTGAGACTTGGGTCGCGAGGATTCGAGCAGTTGAGACAACAACCAAACGAGGCCAAAGTCGACAGAATCACCTCCGGACATAATATACAACAGACTCAAAGTACTCGGGAAAACACTTCACACGACACATCCCGTTAGGAGTAGCCAATCGCCTCCTCCGGACACTCCTATCCTGAGTCCTCCTCGCCTTGGCTACCAACCACTCAGACAATTGAGCATACAGGTGATGTTTGCCCAGTATAATATGTTGTTTGCCCACACATTAACCTGGACAGTACAGTCCCTGGCAAGAGTCAGCCTCGAGCAGACGACGCAAGGGACACAAGGCCACAGAAGTCAACCGTGTATTGTCTTATTTTATCACCAGCCGCCTGCGACAACAGAACAAAAACACGAGGTATTCCAATCGATCAGCGTATTCTCGGCAGAGACGAAACCGATGAAGAAAGAAGGGAAACGGACGGTAAAAACAGCGTGGACGTGAGCGCAACGAATATGTCGAGGATAATAGGGAAAGTCTCAAAAAACATTGTTCGTAGCCTGATACCGCGTTACGATCGAGTGGGTATTGGTTTCTTGGGTTTTTAGGTTGGTATCATTGAGTATTTTTGTTTCTATACCTCGTGGCGATGTCCCCACCCTTCTCTGACTTATACTAGGCCTATTGTACTGTAGCATGATATTGTCTTCAGCAGAATAATTGCACCATGTGGTATATAGTTAGTTTCACAGAGAGCAGATAAAGCTTATTTTAACTCATTTTCAGTAAAGATTAGGGAGTGAAGCTACATGTGCATCACTTCGTCCGTCTGTGCGTATGTCACGTCTCACGATGAAACGAACATGACCTAAGATTAATGCGTTTTGGTTGACATTGCAGAATGAGTTTGGTGAGCGTTTGGGTTGGGGTCAGGCCCTCTCACAGACTTCAAAACTGAACACTGGACTGGAAGGGTTATAAACAATTTCAATAGAGATTATATCAGATAAAAATAGTCAGTTTGATATTTCAGGTAGGCCTATACTTTCAGGTACTAACGATCGAGATAGTGTTTTATCCCAAGAAACCATTACTTGGTTTAAAATGCATCAGAGGTCGTGGTTGAGAGTACGGGTTAAAACGCGCATCATCTCCGATGTGCATAAGTATAATACAATTAGCAGCCTTTAAACTCATTCTGAGAATCTAAATGGGTTTAATAGTGGAGCTCCAGGTTTGCAATCATCAAAACCCGAGATAATTACAGACATTACTCGAGTACTCCCTCCGCAGGGGCGTGAAACGAGAACCATTTACTCTCATAGGCCACATCTCGGACGTGAAACGAGAACCATTTACTCTCATAGGCCACATCTCGGACGTGAAACGAGAACCATTTACTCTCATAGGCCACATCTCGGACGTGAAACGAGAACCATTTACTCTCATAGGCCACATCTCGGACGTGAAACGAGAACCATTTACTCTCATAGGCCACATCTCGGACGTTGCCATCCTCGTTTACTCCGCCGTGGAAGGAACAAGTTGTGCGGCATGCAACAAGTTGCGTGACACGCTGGTTGTCACAAGTAGGACCTAATGTCTTCCGCCCAGTCTTACTTGACACATTGTAGAGGAAATTAGGATGGATGGCACGCCAAGTGAATGCAACGAACTTTATATTTACCTGTGGAATAACGTGCTATAATTTATGATGATTATGATGTTTTGGTGTCATGCGTCAGATTTCGGCAAAAACCACATGTGACAAGACAGTTGGTGATACATTAAACATGAACATCGCATAATAACCTTCGTAAGCCAGGAGTCGAACCTGGGCCATGGTCCACTGGAGCCACCACCGCGATCGTGCTCAAAGATACATATCAAAGATAATCACGCACTAAGAAGACAAGCGTCCACTACGAAGGTGGTGGGAAGAACATGATGATGATGATGATGATGATGATGATGATGACGATGATACGCAATGCACCTAGTGGTGCGTGGGTCAGTGGCAGGAGAGGCGACTGTGGACAGAGTCGTCCGTTAACGCGGTGAATGTGTATAATCATGCGGTGCCTCGTCGCAGATAGACAATGTTGAATGCCATGCATGCGAACGGAATGAGCGAAGACACAGCTTTAAGACAACCGGATTGGCTGCATACGGAGACGAGGAAGAAGACGACAGACATTTGGAGAGACGAGAGAAGACAGCGACATTGAGAGCCGCATACATTGGAGAGACGAGGAGAGAAGACAGACAGACATTTGGAGAGACGAGGGGAGAAGACAGACGGACATTCTGTTGAAGGTGGAAGTAAGTAGGAGATGGATATTGTTGGTGGACTACGACTTGATGTGAGCACCCGTCAACCCCCCCCCCCCCTCCAGGACTTGTGCTGGAGCTGGGAAAACCTCGCACGCAGGTAGAATATAGGGTGCAAAGATTTCTGTATGCGAAGTAAGGGAATCGAACCCTGGGCCACGGCACCCTCACATGTGGCGGGTGACGTCAGAGACACCAGCACAAAGAAGTCTTCCTACTGGTCCGGGCCTCAGCTCTCAGTATGTACCGTGTGGTCAGGGTGACTGGGCCACAGTGGTGGTGTGACGTCAGCATTCAGCAAAGAAGTTTGGCTCACGGTCCGGCTCAGCTTCAATGTACCGTGGTAGCTGTGCTGTGAGGCCGAGAGTGGGCGAAGTGACTTCACCGTCCTTACAAAGAGCCACCCACTCAAGTCAAGTTCGATACCCGGGGCCTGACATTCAGGAGGAAACCTGTAGAGTGTATGGTCTTCAGCCATTAGGATGGAATGTAAAGACTGGCTGTGATGTCTCATCTGTATCGGTTTGGATTCAAGGGACATTGCAGTGGCTGGAGTCCCGCATTCTCTACTTCAGTGGCATCTAGGTTTTGTGTGATTGTAGAAGCGAAATAGAGTCTCTATCCCATTTGCGTTACTCGCCGTTAGATTTAACATTTTCACCTTTATCCCTCGACCAGACTTTTCCCTCGATTAGCGTAGAACTGAGCATAGATATGGGTGGCTCCCAATAGGATCGCTAAAGCTACAAACGAACCCCGGCCTCCTGCTACTGAGTGCTATAGTGAGTACCGAGTGCATCTCTAGAGAACAACCTTTAGCTCCTTGCAGTGCACACGGAGACAAGGTTTCTTATAGTGCATAAAGTCCTGGCATTCCTGCAGTGCTCAGTCACCAAACAAGAGTGCTCGCAACAAACAAGAAGCCACTGAGCAACACCTCGGACGAGGCTCGCCGCTAGCGCACGAGTCTCGACACCGACTTATCAGTCATGTCACTAGTGGGGTCTCCTCCTTCATAAGAAGATAGTGGGGTGGGGTGTTATGACGCATGCATGCACCAGGGTCAATCTGATGATAGTTGAAGAATAAACATTACGGATTTTAAAAAAATACCGATATTTTGAACGATTTTCATTTGGACTATTCCATCAATAATAAAACTAGGAAAACGCCAAAGTCGTTGTGAGATGAGTGAGCGAGTCATGTGTAGAGTATATCCTTTAACATTTGCATTTAAGTTGATTGATATATAAGGTATAAACGATAGGGTTTTGAGTTAAGTTGGTGTAAGGGCGCGTCAACTGTAAGGTCATAATGCGCCACTCTAGTCTATGATAGGCTAGAGAGGAAAGACCCATGCCCCTAGCTATAAACCCGCCTAGTTAGGGAGAGGTAATGGAATGTTACCGTGTACACAACACATGGCTCGCTCACTCGTCTAACAACGACTTTGACGTTTTCCTAGTTCATACAAGAGGGTTCTATTCCAGCGAAACATCGATTATTTTGTAAGTCGTGCAGATTCTAATCCAGAACCCTAAACATACCGCGATATCACCTTTTGACGTTCAGGTCCACCCCCAAATATGCGACCCGATCCTAAATTTCGGGTACCCGCACACCATAATTATATTTTAGTACAAAGCATACTCACAGTGTAAAACATATCGTTGTGGGACATGAACAAAGAATTAAGTATTTTCATTATAAGCGTAACAGGCTATGGTTGACAGGAACGCTTGGTTAGGTAAGCCGTAGCCAAGAGGCTACACTACAGCCTTCAAGGATCGGCTTTAATATTTTTTCGTTCTTTCTTTCTTTTTTACGTCTATCATGATTCACATCCTAACAAGCATAATAAGCCTACATCTAAATAATTTACATTTATATTGATATTATTAGATATTGACATGAATAAGCCATATGAGAGTGTTTTTTACCACTTGAATATCACATGCAGCAGTGTCTTTTGATTTTGTCAATTTATTTATTAGTAAGTAACTATATCGGCCTACATTAATATAAATGTGCATTTTGCTTTTTGAAACTTAAAACGGTCATAATCATTAATTATAAGGATGATTGTAGATTAATAAGCCAATCCACCCCCACCCTTTTAGTTAATACTTATGACCGTTACAAGGTTCTAAAAGTGAAATGCACATTTAAATTAATGTAGGCCAATATACTAACTAACTAATAAATCAATGGACTACACGCAGAAAGAAACTGCTGCAGGTGATACTCAAGTTGTAAAAAAGACTCTCGTGGCACATTAATGTCAAATGTCTATATTTATTCTTATGGTAACAAACAACTATACGATTTGCTTATTTTTCAACTGATCTTAAGTCTTCATAGAAAAACGCCAAATTTGTTTTTAGACGAGTGAGTGAGCCATGTGTTGATTACCCGGTAACATTCCCTTTCTTCCCCCTACCTTAGGCCTCTCTAGCCAATCATAGGCTACAGTGGTGCATTATGGACTTGCAGTAACTTGACGCTCAAAACCCTATTAAGTATACCTTAATAATTATTGTCAAAATTAAATGCAAATGTTCCAGATACTCAACACATAGCTCGCTCACTCGTCTAACAACGACTTTAGCGTTTTCCTAGTCTAGTTGGCAAAGGCGCCCCTATACCTGAAATGTGGAAGACCTAGTTTCAAACCCCCCATCGGGAAAGATTTTCTAATTTCTGGATTTACTAAATTATAAAACATGTTTTGAAATGCATACAATACAATGGATAAACTAATTTAAAAAAATAATTAAACATAGTCAGCCAGAACGAAATACGAGTAAAGATTGCAAGGTTTACTCAATCTCCCAGAGGAATTTAGGGGAATCTTGAGCGTGCAAGATTCGATACACATTGGTCACTGCAAACAATCACGGACTGACATTAATCATTCGATAGAAATGACTTCTTCAAAAACAAAACCATTACCGTTAAAATAAAAACTACACATTTCCAGTATATTTTTCAATTTATTATTTCTTGTAAGATTAAATCGCAACGGATGTTTATCATTTTGTTAGCAGTTCTGGTCACGGATGCATGTTTAAAATTTCAGTTTAATCTATTTGGCCGTTCGGCCGTATGGGACCAGACAAACAGACAAACATTTAACAAACAGACAAATTAATCCCGACGAAGGCTCGTTTGAGTTTAATTGTATCCTTAGTCGCTTCGCTCCCTCGTCTAATAAAATAATTAGTGTGTACACGAAAACATCGATACCTATGAATTGTTGAAGAATGATACTCTTGGCCTCTTTTTAACCGCATAATTAAAAAGTTCTCTCCACAGATAGATAATATAATACCATTCCCTTCATCTTCCTAAGACATTGAGCTAGAGCTAGTCTGCTGAGAAGCCTCCCGCCAGCCTGTGATTGCAGCAGCGAGGTGGGTGTGATGCTGAAGAGTCCCTGACCCACTCTACCTACACTTCACGCGAACCCTCTAGCTTAGGTAGAACAACTCAACCCATCATCATCGCCACGAGATCGACAGGTATAAGATATGATAACTACACGGATGAGAAAGATCAGACGGATCTTAAATCAATTCGACCCTGTCAGGGCGATTACTTGGAAAGGTATTCTTCGCTTTTGTCCAGAATCGATAAAACACGACCACCCATTTTACCACGAACACCCATATCTGAATGCTAATAACCATACTTAAAAAAAAGTAAATCGTATTTTAATTTTAGATTGTCACGAAGTGAAGAAGTAATCCTCAGTCAACTCTCGTCGTGGGTTTACTTGAGTCTCGTCCATCTGGACAAACTTAGTCGAGCTCTGGGTTCGAGTCCCGGCTCACGTGAGTCTCTCAAAGTCTCAACTAGCCTCGTTGCATCAGGAGACGACCGGTGCGACCAACAGGCAATATCTGTTCACAATTATTAAAAAACTTTTTGGTAGATAAAACTTTTTTCTTGTATGGATATAAATTATAAACAACGTTGCATTTATTGAAATAAAATGTTATAAACTAAAACTTTTTATTTTTTAATATTCATATACACAACTACGAACTACAAACGTAGATTAATTTAATATGTTGGTACTTGGTAGTCGTAGACGTGCGCCTCACGTCATGAATGCTGATATCACAGATAGTTTCAGCTAATGGGTCTGTCTGTCTAACAATTAACTATCGTGATAAACTAATTGCTCAACTAATCTACTCCCAGCAAAATATAACAAAGTTATAAAACATTCTGTGTTGCGTTGTAAAATTTAACATATTTTTTCCAACTATCTTTTCTACCTGTTGTTCTTTCAAAGATAATCTAGCAGTCCAACCGCAGATACTATCCATCATACTGGGAATGACTCCTATAAAACAGCTATACAAAAAAATAGCCTTACAACTATCACGACACTGAAGGCGGACAAGTCGTCTTGGGCATGGATAGTCTAGTCTCCCTTCGACAAAAAAGCTTTAAAATATTATTGTATTTTAATCAGGGTACTTGACAACGATAGTTCGGAGGCCGGAGGACTCAGTCCAAGAACTCATCTCATGTAAGAGTTGTTGTTTATCTCATGGAAGGGTTGTTGTTTTTTTGTTTTTTTCTATAAATATTTTACGTTTTGCGTCTTTTCAATTTCCATCGCATTAATCGAGACAATAGAGGAGTTAAATTTACGTATGCGAGTGAAGGAGAGCTACGGCGATGTCTATGCTCCTCGAGATTCGAACCTGCGTCTCTTTGTAATTGTGTAAGTGTTTTGGACTCTGACCCCAGCCACACGATTGCGAGCTATGCTCGAGCTATACCCCAGATAACGCCAATCTGTACCGATGACGGCGACGTCTGCGACTGCATGTGTCGGGAGTCGAACCGAGGGGGGCTAACAACCACAACCACCACCTGGTGTACACTACACTACACCCAACTACACCACTCACCTTTAGCGTGACAAACACCCCCCATAATCCAACACATCGCCAGCAGCGAGGCCGCCAGCATGTTCCCGCACTTCCTCATGATCGCGTACACTCCGCACACTGTCTTGAGCACTCACTGAACAGACCACCTCGGACGAGTGACCAACACACACTGAGCCGAGGTAGGTGTCTGCGCGGCTCACCTGGGCGGCTACACCGCGAGAGATAAACCTCGACCCTCCGCCCGGGCGCGGACGCTCCTCCGCCGGGGATAAGGCGCGCACCTCGGGTAGTACAACCACATCACACCCACTTCCTCTCGCAGAGTGTTTTTCTATCGGAATGATTGTTTTCACGGGTATGTTTGTGTTTCCGCACCACCTCTAGTAAATGCCCACTTAGATGTACGGGGATCGTCGAGTTCAACACTTTACCCGAGACCGAGAACCCTTCCTTGATCCTCAGTCACTGTCACTGTCAGGTTAGTGTTTGCTCAGCTGTTTGATTACGATGTCTCAGTGGGAGACAGTGCAAGGTGGGTAGACTCTCTCTTGTATATCACCAGATGGTATCTGCCGCCCCTGCTGTGCAGGAGGGCTTGGGTTCGATATGGGAGTCTTCCAGATTGCGAACAAGGGGAACAAGGAACTAATATATCAGACTCAACAGCCTCTAGATTGGTAGGTCCGTAGGTTGTGGGTTCGAATCTCGATTCCTCCCCCCTCATCCTAGCATCAATCTGCTTAGGGTGTGGTCTCACAGTACCCTAAAGTTTTTTGTCGGTGACCAAACGTTGAGCTACACGACGCTAAGAAACTGGTCTCTCTTCCAACTCCAACCTCTCTCTGGAACCACCCTAATAACTCGTCATACCTTCATCTCATGTGCACCCTACACTACATCACAGCAGGGTGGGAGTGTCCGAAGTAGAACCATTGTTGCTGTGACCTTGGCAACTCCTAACTAACACAATACCGTCCAGGGGCTGATTCCTGTACAGTGTAACCCTGGGCTCACCACGACGGCTGATTTGTGATAAGGCGGTGTTGAGGAGTGAGTGACAGTAGAACATGGTACATGACTCTGGTGGAGGTGTGTGTGAGTGTTGTGGCACGAGCAGTGAGTGTAATTAGTAATCTCGGTGAGCTGAGTTTAGTAGGCTGTGTTGTGTTCTGGAGTCTGTCTGGCTCTAATTATTTTCTAGTTAATTGTGCGTGTGAGGTGTGAGTGATGCGCTTAGCTCTGGTAGCTATAGCTGGTGTGAACTACGAGAATGTGTGGGACACGAGTGCACTCATACATTCATACTAATAAATATAAATCAATTTAATAAACCTGCCCAGGGATAACTAGCCCTCTTGTAAGTTACTAGATATACGGTGTACGAATAGTTTGGTCAGGAATGTCCAGGGGTTATTTAAATTAAAGAAATCAATACCAGCATCATCTCTTTTCTTTTGAAGACATTCCTCCCAGTTTGCCAACAAGCAGAACACGTATCACAGTTGGAAATCGAATCCATCCCCGGCTAAATATTCGTTCATTGCAGCACAAGGGAATCCCACTTAAACTTATGTAAGAGTTGCTGCTGGCGGGAATCGAACTGACGATCTTCAGAGTATCTCGAGCAGCGCGTGAGCTACCTCTATTGGTAGACACTCTTGTACGGAGATACATTCTGACAACAGACACCGGACGCTGTCTTGTTGCAGAGTAAAGACTAAAGAGTTTGTTTCTTCATTGACTTGTAAAGTTGCACCTGCAACCCCTCGCCATGCATGTGTAGTTCTTCAGCCTCTCACCGCGCCACCGTACGGTACCCCTGCAGACAGACAGCGCAACCCGCGATACACGTTCAACAGCAGCTGTCTCAACCCCTAGCTCCTAGTTCCTCGGTTTAGCGCAAGCAGCACCGTACGGTAACGCCTGCAGCCGGGCAGGATACATCCCCGCAATACACGTTTTCCTAGCTACTTCAAACCCGCGCGCGTCTACGTTTACTTGCACGCTTTATACAACTGCAATTATTATTCTTTTTATTTATTTTTATTAAATATTAGTGTCTTCTGTGTATATACTTTTCGCAAACAAATAAATAAACATAGATTCGTATTTAGAGTCTCCCAGTCACAGGGTGTAAACCTGTCATTGGAAAACTGGTTGACCTCTCGATTAGATATTTTCTCAATCGAATTGACGCGAATATAATTTAGTTCTCTCTCTCTCTTTCTCTCTTCAAGGCCAGCTCCGATAGCCTTAGTTATAGTAATGTTCATGTCTCGCCTTCTCATTTCCCAAACAATTACAGCAACCGATGAACTGAACAATAAACAATACTTTGCATCTTACTAAGTAACGGAGACCATGTTAACCAGTTAGATTGAACTCACTCCCTCGTCGCTGGAGACTCTGATTTCAAACGCATACTTCTCATTACAAGTTTTAATTAATATTATGCATTTAAGAGAAGAAGAATACGAGGAGGAGGGTTTACCGTGGTCTCAATAGCTCGCGGTTCTCAGGGAAGAGGCAAATTAGTTAATTAGATGGATGATGATAGGAGAGCGAGTGCGTTTACCACGGTGTCTTCTCTCTGGCGCGGGGCATTGTGGGACAAAGACGCGGGTCGCAAGATGTCAACTGTCCCAGGGTAGGCCTAGTGGGAACCGAGGTTCAATGACTGTCACGTCACGCGCTTCTCTGCACGGTGGCACGTAGCCAACTCCCGGCGTGAGGTGAAGGTGACAGATGAGGTGAAGGTGTCGTATACGGGACTCGAACCCGGACTATGTTACAACCGTGTGAGCCACCGGAATGAATGAAATGAAATGATACTTGACGATTATTTGAATTTTTGTTTGTATCGCGTTTGGTTTGCCCGGGGGGGGGGGGGGGGAGGAGGAGGCTTTAACTGTAAATTGTCCTTACTTATCATAAAATAGCACATATGACCCTAACTAACATAAGATTTGTGTTGTTTATGATAACTTTGTAGGTTTAATTTGTTGTATACTTTGTGTCATCTCTCCATCATCTGATCAGTGTGGCACATTGTTAGCATGCGAGACTCGCCATAGTTTGCCTCGATGTTTGGGTTGTCTAGAGTAGCTATAGTCAGCCTAAGAGTTTCACATTACCCCCATCAGCTCGCTAACAAGGCTGTGTCACCTCTACGTGTGACATGTGACTCTCCCACCAGTCTTCTATGTACGCAACGATGTTATCGCGACGACGTGGGAAGCGAGTCCTACAAACAATGCTATCAGTACCACTTGTTCCAAGCTGATCATGCCTAGCTAGTCCGCCCGCACAAGTATTAACCTACGACCTGCCCGGCCATGCAGCACAATGCAGCCGCCCGAGGCAGTGGGGCACGATACATGCCTCGGACAGATGCAGTGTGATCCACTTGCAGCTTGACCATGCCATAAGGCACGTATTATATTGACCATCAGACTGACTGACAACAAGACATGCAAAAACCATGAGATACTCGGGCTCCAAACCTCATTTGCAAAAACAAGTGTTTTGTTTTACCGTTTCTAATGCACGTGTTGGGATTCAAGTGCAGTTCAGTCGGACGATCCGAGGTTCCAAACATTGACCGGTTATAACATCAGATCAACAATATTAAAAATATGACAACAACTCATTAACCCGGAAACATATATTACAAAAATCACTCACTGAACTTTAACCTGGGTTACTTACTTAAAATTGTTTCGATATTTCGGAGACTCCATCTTCTTCTTCAGGTAACCTAGTCGGGCATGGAGGTTACCAGAAGAAGGAGACAGAGCCTCCGAAATATCGAAACAATTTTAAGTTAGAAAGTTAGTTAATGTTATTTTAGGGCACTCAACAGTAGAGTTATCAGTGCCCATGTCAATTGCATTGGAATCTTCCAAATTTTCTTTTTCCATAATTGTGGATTACCACCATGTTTTCGTCTTTCCAATGGGAGAATCTTAAGGGAAGAAGAGGGGGGTTAATGGGAAGGAGTGAGGATGTTGGATAGGATGGGTTAAACTGGGTGGGAACGGTGGAGTGCTCGTTGCAGAGAGGGCCAGCAAGTATGGAGACGAAAAAAGTGAAAGAAGAAAATAAATACGAGTAAGGCTGTGTGAATGAAGAAAGGTGTGATAAAAAGTTGCGCGAGAGCTCTCTCTGCAACACGCACCCCAACCGGCCAGAGCTCGCCCTTAGTTTTGGGGAATACAACACTCCCCTACTCACAGGCCAAACCACGGGAAGGTAGCGAGTTGGACTTAAAGTAAGTAACCCAGGTTGAGTGAGCGATTTTTGTAATAGTGATTTACTGCATTTGCATTTTATCTGTGCACAGAGTATAATACTACGTAACAATCCTGAAGTACCATGTGAGATTGTGTGAACAGGTTGACGACAGAGCGAGTCAGACTTAGCTCAGGAGAGAACGATGAAATAAGGATTCAACCAGTTTAGTTTAGGAAAATGTTAATGCAGTTGCGCAACAACACGATTCGCACCAGGACAAAGAAGTTAAACACAAAGAGCTCGACACAGAATCGTCACGACATTGGTTCGGGGCTGACGCTCGTCACGAGCCTACAAGGTTGACAACGGCTCAGTGACAACCACGAAACATTCCACACAAATGAGCCTAACTCCACGAGCTAGAGGCTTCAGAGGTGAATGATTTCCACTTGGACTCGATCCCAGGGAAACAGTTCACTGTTCAGTCGGGGTGGCCGGGGGCGGGAGTCGAACCCGTGACCTCTGAGGAGGACGGATCATGCATGGGAAGCTGACTATTAGTATTAATACTCATTACCCTACGTAGAAGTCAATCCAACTCACCGTTACACCACTCGTCCTCCAGGCACAAGAGCCATGCACTCTATGGTTACTACAATCTAGGGTTGCTACGCCGACCTTTGCTGTGCGCAGTACTCGCACATTACCACAACACACATAGCAAGCGATATGACCAATCTCAAACCATACACTGTCTTGATTCATTCATATTTATAATAATTCATTATACTTGTTTTTCATTATCTTATATTATGTTTACCATAAAGTACATGGACTAAGGTTTTTAATGATTTCTCTTATTACGAAATGGCTAAATGAACCACAATAAAAACAATTTATATAATTACTCAATACATTGACAGATATTTATTTTTATGTTCACATTATAACCTCCTTCCTCCGCTCCCTTCAACACAGGTAGGCCTACAGGAGTGACTACATCTGAGGACAGCATGTGGGCTAGAATGTGTCAGCAATGAAGGGGCTCGCTGTTAGACTGGCGTTATTTAAAACTCTGTTTGATAGATTATAGTAAAGTATCGCAAATATACGGGTCTCGAACCCACGTCCCGTGGTCCCATACGGCCGACCGTATGCGCCACTGTACAGCTTCATCTTACACAAAGAAACCAACACGTCCTAATATATTATACGGTATCCAGAGTGAACCCGCCCATGCAGGTTGTTGTCCCGTAGTATTATTACATATTTGTGCCTATTATTAGTGCAGGGCCAGCTCGGTCGGGTGGCGCTAATAACACAGGCCGGCTCGTACCGAGAACGAGTGGAATCGACACTGTTATTAACATGATAAATAACATTAAAGTGAAGCAGCAGCGAAACTACCGTTGACAACGGTTTGTTTGCTGTGTGGAGTGGTCACTTCTCAGGGGGACAGGACAAGACGACCGATAATTAGCCGTGTACGGTACACGCTCAGAGCTAAACTGTGGTTCCGCTCCCCACTAAACATCACAGGAAGCAGAGACAGACAACAACATTAACAGTGAATACTTTACAGTGTAGTCTGTGTGACTCATTGGACTTGTCCGAAGTGAGGACACAATGGAGGGAATAACAATGTATAATGCGAGGCAGATAACATCTGAACTGAGCAGATTCTAAATTAAGAGAAGAGTGTGAACATTAGGAGAAAATGTATGAAGATAGAATAGCGAGTATGATCTGATAACATCTTTGCATTTTTCTTATCGATTCGGCATCTCTGCACAAATCATAATTTAGCTACCATTGCGTTCTGAATTATTGTAATTTTGTTATTTGCAATTTCTTCACTATTATCATCAATTTCCATCTCATAAATCATCATTATGAAGTTATTATTGATAGCATATTATCTTGTATATTTTAATAAAATGTGTATGTTGTACTGGTAGTAATGCACAATTAATCAAAAATACATAAATACATAAATAGGGCCTACATGGTGTACGAATTGTAAGCAAGGGATTCAATTTTTAATCCTTTGCTCAAGTATTTTATTTATCAAATTAAACAACATTTGAAAGTTCTCCAATTTATTCTGGTTAAGTGTAAAGCTAATTGGTTCTTTTCTTAGCAATCTGTGCGCACTATAAAACGAAAATATATTAGTAAAACAATGTTGCAATATGTTAAAATTGTGACTTTATTACAGGAACTAGGCGGACTACTAGACCTAATGTCTAAGGCCAAGTTGCCAAAGATTATGGTTTAGCTTTACAGAATCTGATCAGTTGTTACGAAGCCTTGCTAAGAGAAGACAATGCCCTGCGAAT
The DNA here is from genome assembly GCA_024449915.1 of Sweltsa coloradensis. Lineage (NCBI taxonomy): Eukaryota > Metazoa > Arthropoda > Insecta > Plecoptera > Chloroperlidae > Sweltsa > Sweltsa coloradensis. Next base: position 385,391 of record JAMZAV010001315.1, read on the forward strand.
TAGAGTGCAAGTGATAGCTCGCCGGTCCGAAGTGGACCGTGTATTGTCCAGCACGGCGGGTGGCGGACCAGGGACCGTGCTGGACTAGGCCAGGGACCTACTTACCACGCGGAAACCAGGGCCGACATCACACCTCACAGATTTACAAGTAATTGCTAAATTGCACATATTAAATAACCCGTGAAGAGTCAGCCTAGCTGGTGTCTTAGCGCGAAGCCGTGGAGGCCCAAGCAAGAGACTTGCGAAGTACAGACAAGGTTTTCACATGCGTGTGTATAAACTTGTATGTAAATAAATAAAAATAAATAAATAAATAAATAAATAAACAAATAAATAAATAAATAAAAATAAATAAATTCGTATTTTAGAGTCTACCCACTCAGTCACATAACTGATTTTCAGTGGGGGACAGTAAACCAAAGAGACCAAGCCAACCCTGTATTAGTAAGTATAAAGATGTGTAGGAGTGTAGTGTAGTGGGGGCTATATTTTGAGTGGGTATGCACACATCACCCTATTGGATGTATATAGGTACCGGTATATATTGGAGTTTGGACAATTGTGAAGCGATGTACGACTCAATCCCCTGCATTCGCATTAACGACTGAGGGAAACCTAAAAAAACTTCAGTCAGGATTTCTCGGGATTTGAACCTGGGACTTCGCGCGCTTAACGCTCGAGCCAACACTGGTTTTAGATAGTTGCCTAGACAACAAGTCATGATTTGTATCATTGCTGCAGTGGAGTGTTGCAATTCTTAGGGAACTTGAAGTATTTCGTGGCAAGACGCAACGAGAGACTGATAGAGGAAATGGCTGAGAATCGATCATGAAATCGCTCTTTTGTTCTCTCGTAGATCTAGGTTTTCTGTTCCACCCCAGTGGCGTCGTTGCATCTAGGCGTAGCGCGACGTGATGGGAAAGTCGGGCAAGGCGACGCTGCGAGTGCACGATCTGTCACCGCCATCACGATCACGGGACCTCCGAGATATTATACACAAGGCGGTGGTTTCCATGACAACCAGGCTATGACAACCCGGGCGACACCCAACCCAGGCGCCCAACAAGAAACAGCGTCACACTGGGACACAAGTTCTCTCTTCTAAGATTAATAGATTATGATTTGTTTCTATTCGTCTTTAAATCGCAAACTACTATACATCGAAAAACATTTACAACGTATTCAAACATCAAAACATCAATTGAAATAGCAATTTAATTACAAGGTATTTTTTTATAGCTAAAAAAAAAAACACTCTTTAGAAGAACGAAACGCAAACAAATACGTTTTTGCATGTATTCAAGGGTATTCCGCTGGTGAGACATAATATCTTTTTGTATTCAGCAGTCGAGAAGTTATGTCATCTTTAATACGAGCCTTGCGTCACCATTACGTCTGAATAATAACTAATAAGTAGCCTACTAATAAAGGACGTTGACAATAGCGGCAGATTCGCGCCAGTACTTTGTGCCAATCACCTCTTCCTAAACTATAATCACACTTCTTTACACAACTAAAGACCTTGGGATGAAGATGTCTTCACCGTTAAGCTAATGTGTTTCTAATGACAGAAATAAAGCGATTACTCGGTAATTAAAGGGGCCAGAGAGCTGTAGCGTCACAGCTCTCCAGATAAATAGATCGTGATGTGACGGAACTACGGTGCTTCGCTCAACTCATGAATATGCAGCTAGTTCGGGGGATTTGAGGCAATATCCTGGTCCTACGAGAAGAGTTGTGTTTCATCGAATAGTGCGGAATATGAAACATACTTTCAACACCGAAACACACGTTATAGCCTTGGACAAGCTTCTACATCTGTTGAGATGCTGCATGCATGGTGACATTCCGTGGACCATGAACAGATTAACATTGTTGAAAAAGGTTCACACTTCAAAGTATAGCATTGAGGTACTCGATGATAATAGGGAGAGATTCTCCCATTTATGCATAACTTTTCTGTCTGTCTATACTAGTGTCACGACTCTGATAAACGAATATGACCTCCGATTGACATGTGTTTTTTGGTTGACATTGCCGATCAACAAAACTATTTCTCTGGGAAGGGGGGAGGAGGGAGGGAGGGGGGCAGCGTGTTAAGTTTACCCAAAGAAGAAAAATGATTGGACCCGACCACTCCACCAAAGGTATTTCAACGTTGGGTCAGCATGAGCATTTCATTTTTTGTAAAGGCTAAGTTCTATAATAACGGTAAGCTTCGCTCCATATTTTCGATACTCCCGTACCATTGGTTGTTAAAATATTATCAAAAACTGGAGATGGATTATAACTACATAATAAAACTATATGAAGATTATGTTGGCATTTAAATAAGCAGGGACTACTTGCCCCTCTTCGGGGTAACTACTGGCAGGATGTGAAGTTAGTCGTGAGGCAGTTTCCAAATCCTAGGACCTCCAAGGATCAGGTTCTTATGCTGCAGCGATCGTTTTCGTCGGGGTGGTCGTCGAGGGGGGACGGAGACTCTCCGACGACGACTGCCAGGGCTCGCCTCTAGTTTCCGGGAGTAAAATACTCCACTACTTACGCCTACAAGCTCACGTTTGCGCGGTGGACTTTGCCACTTTTCTCGTCCCTGTACGTTAAGAAGAGGAATACCCTGGGTCTAAATGTCGGACATGGGAAGTACGACTACAAAATAGAGGAATGTGTCAGCATAGGAGTGTCTAGATGATCTGACTACCTCTAATGGGACAAGGTTGATAACCGCATCTTTAGAATGTGATTTACACCTCGGAGGTTAAAATGTCTGGTCTGGTCTTGGCAAGGAAGAGATTGCACACCGGTCACGTGCTAAGCGCGCAATGCAGCTTGTCAGACAGTCAGAGTCGTGACTCCGGTCAGCCCTTCCGGTTTCCTGCGCCAAACTTGGCCGCCCGGGCTAGACACAGTCAGCAACTGTTCTGTACTGTTGTTGTCCGGGGTACAACCGATGTGGCCCAGACTCAGCCACGAGGACAAGAGTACACGTCTTCCGGGGCGCGAAACATGTGGGGGTGACCCACCCTTACTGAGTGGTCGGTGCAATAGTGCATCACTCAACTTTCTGTCTCATTCATACACCAACAATCCTACAATCTACTCCACAAGTGGGAAGATGTTCCTAAAGTCACTTTACAACACTCTAAACATATAACCCCTCACTGGCTGACATGTCCCGTCCTAGGACACGTAACTATAGCCCTCTCCCCTTCCACACATCATCAGGAAATCTCGATACCGGAATCAAGAATCCATAAGTGTTCACATGAGTAAGTCGGTATTTTATGTAATTAATTACCGATTCGTTCTACAAAAACATCTTTTTGATAAGAAACTTGTTACTTTTTTTTTTTAAATTTCAATTTATTTATCTTCTATCCTATTCAGTTACAAAACTGATTTACAAAGGAGGATATTCATCCCTCTCCCTTCCTTCCCGTATCTTGGTGTTTCCCAACATGTAACATACACACCCATCTCCCATCCCCTAAAACAATACGTAGTCGTTGTAAAGAGATGGTTTCTTTTTCCACAAGGGAATCATAATACTGGCTTTGTTACGTTGCTGTGTATAACGAACATTTAAATAATGAAAAGTGAAATTTGACAAGTTTAGTTTCGTAAGGTGTCTGTAATATCGGCGCATGTCCTCATGTCGGGATCTCCATGTTATTACAACCTGTCCTCCCACGTTTTCGCCTTCTAACAGACGTAGTTTCTAGGAAACATCTTCCCTACAGTTATTATAACAACACCACACTCTATGTGGTTAGCTAACGAGAACAATGAGACATGACGCGACCTGGGGAATCTAATCTGTCGTACGCGGTGTGAGCTGAAGGGAAACTCGTCACAGACGTCGAAATAGAGAAACTATTTTAAAATCACCGCCTTGTAACTGAGACTTCCGGAAAAACTTTCAATCACAAGCTGGAAAAAACTTTGCGGTTGTTTCTGATTGTCTTGGTGCAAAGATAATGCAGAACTAACGAAGAAAGAGGTGTTTTCAACAGACTTTCTAATCAGTTTAGCGACGATCGAGGGAGTAGCGCAAATGTTTGTTTTTCGAAAGTATCCGGTTAAAATATATTTTCTTTTGAAGAAATCACCGCATTTATTCATCTTGTCACCTACTTTAAAAAGTTGTATTTTTTTAAAAAATGAAAGGATACTCTTCCAGAGAAGTCAGTAGGGAACCAACAACCCGAGTTTAAAGCATGATCAGTATGGCGAGCTACCTATTTAGGGAACGGTGCTTCAATACACATGTCTTACTTACGGGTTTTGTTTATCAATGTGGCTACAAAATTAGAGCCGCTTTGTTTTTTCCCCCGTTGCTACTCACTCTCTCACAATCTTCGTCAATCAAACGATATGGGTAACTAGTATCTATGTCCTACGTCATGAATGCAACCACCCACCAGGTGTAGGGTAGACCCGGGTTCGACCTCCCTCACTTTCCCCACAGAATTTTGAAAATTTCACTACAGCAACTATTCTGTTCTATATTCAATGGTAGTAGTACTCTTCTATGCCGTCGAGACCACGTGACATCCTAACCAACTCTAGGTCGGTGGAGCACAACTCAGGAGCTGTCGCGATGTATTCCCCTCGTGTCCGGCGTAGTCTGGTCACGGATATTCAAATGCTTCGTATTCACGACCGCCTCGGTAGCCGAGAGTTGAGCCAAAATGTTTCACACGCGATTTCTCTGAGGCTTCGTGCGGGGCCAACAGTTTGAGTCGGGCTGGGCTGGGTCCATGGTCTAAGATATTCTTCGTTACCAAGAGTATCCTTGTATCATGGGTTGGGTCGGTAGGAGTTGCTCAGTCGACGAGGTTGAATGGGGAAACTAAAGTATTTCTTCATGATATTCCGTGTGATTCAATCAGACCTTCTGATGCAAGGTTTGATCTCAGAAAGCCATTCGAAACCATTGAGGTGGGATTTAGTCTGTAGAACTCAGTAGAGCCAGAATATATACTGATTGGTACATAAGTACATAAATGAATATTTATTATTCTTATTCATGTTTACATTCATGTACAAACATTTATGTAACTTCACATTATACAATCTATCATAGTTATGGTCTTTCGTCGAGGCATTGAATCCCAAAACGACCATTCTTCAAAGCTAGAATATTTGATAAATGTGAACGTTTTAAAAGTATTCTGCTATGGATATTTCAAAACATGTTTTGTTGAATATTACTTCCATGTTTGATGAATCCTCAGCGATCGCATGCTCGCACAAAATAGCGGAAGAGTTTCAAGATGCCTGAAGACGAATACCAGCAGAAAACTAGTGGTTGTCGTAGATTTAATAACTTGTGCGAGGGCCCTTTGGTGTTTTCCTGACATTTGAGAATATTAAACAACTAAACAGGCGAATAATAAATAAGGTTTCAGTTATGCAGCACCACGATCTGTTATATTCTAGCTCATTGCTAACTGAACGCGATTTCGAGGTGAAGTGCGCCTTAATTAAAATATTACTACTACAACGTAGTGATGCCAACTGCAACATCCATGCGTGCTTAAAACCGTGCAGAGTAGTTGGCAATGGCATTCCAGAAATCAATTCATAGAATCATGGGTTTTAGAAAAACACTCAAATGCAGAAAGTTCATGTTTCCACACAGGCGAACGAGACAGGGGTAATAAGAGGGTTGGGGTGGCAAGAACCTTTAAATTGTAGATCAAGTAAATAAAACCAACATCTCCAAACATTTTCATTTTTATTAAAACACAAGATATTAAAATGTATAAACTGTACACAAAACATAAATATATGAGTTTATTAAATCCTAACACTAGAAGATTCAGGTCTCACTGTTCTACGTTTCATTAGATCAATCAATATCCTACCATATTTCCAACAACAAGTCGGTTAGGAGGTGGGTGGGCCCACCACACTCTGGGCCAGTGGCGTAGCTAGGATGTGGCCTGGGTGCAAGGCTGCTCGATGGGCTTCCTTGCCACCTGCCCCCCTCTTGCCGTGGGCCCTCAATCTCTCGGGCCCCGGGTGCAACTGCACCCCCTATTCCTACGCCCCTGCTTGGGCCCCGGGTTTATCGAAGCAGGCATTGCTAGCCCTGCCTGACGCTTCCCCACATTGTCTCTTATTCTATACTAGACTTCACAATGTCTTAACAAAATATAGTGAGAACTAATATGAGTTAAAATAGCAACTCCTCCAGTTTCCAAATTCCAATCATGTCCCGTAAGGACAGTCACAAATACATCTGTAGCCGGCAGGTGCATGCAAACCGCACATCATCTGGCGCTCTTTCATCTTTCACCAAATATAAGATTCAGAGAGCTGTCACAAAGTGTAATATATTATCTGTGGTATACCATATTACTGAGGGCATTCTTCGTGGATAGATGAGCTGTGATCCGTTGTTCTGGTAGCTGCTTCATCTTCATTTGCTTGTAACTGGTAGCTGGTTGAACTACATTTGCTTGTAACTGGTAGCTGGTTCAACTACATTTGCTTGTAACTGGTAGCTGGTTCAACTACATTTGCTTGTAACTGGTAGCTGGTTCAACTACATTTGCTTGTAACTGGTAGCTGGTTCAACTACATTTGCTTGTAACAAGTTACATTCGTGGCTCGTAGTTGGTATTAGCACCTCCAATCACTAATCTGTGGTATAAGTCTTGAAATACCCAAAGAACATCGGTGATGGCTTGATTTTCTCGATGCATCTGGACGCTCAACTGCAATAAGGCAGCAGAGTTAGTTAGCATGGCGCTCAAGGTTTAACTGCAGACGAACCATCACTAGCGACCAGAACAGTTTAGTCACTGCTTTTAAGTATATCAACACACAAGATTGTGCAATCATTAATTTGGAATTATTGGGACAGTCCTGGATTCCAAACACTTTGTAGACGCGTAGTCTAGTACGATATGTGATATAGTAGTAGAAGTAGCACTGCCTCCTAGATGTTGCTCGTGGCTCCTCTAGGAGGCAGTGAGTAGTAGTACACCCCAACAGAATGGGCAGCGTTGCGCGAATCATTGTCTCGGGGAAGCCCAATCTCATAGCGGAGTTTCGGCGAACCTTTGAAGTTTAACGAAACTCAGCTAAGAGATTCAGCATTGAGAGGTCCTTTCTCTACGACGAGTCACAATACACACGGAAAACCAAGGAATCACACACATATTATCATGTATATTAGGTTGTCCGAGTCTTCAACATCGTTCCTAGAGCGCTTGGTGATCAGGTCGATGGTTCCTCAACACCAGGTCACCAGAATCTCCTAGCGATATTCCGGTGAACCTGCTTCGAGGCTATCTGAAACTCTGCAAGGTTCTTAGACAACAGGTGGTGATAGGAGGGAGGCTACAGCTGCCACTAGGAACAAGGTGGTAGCTGAGATACAGCGAGGCCTGGACGAAGACGAAGTCAATCCCAGTCCGCTGGGCGGGATCACCTTGCACTGGCTCTTCAACCACTGTCGCACATCCCCCGCGCTGTTCTTGGCAAGGACGCACAGCTGTATCGGGGTGGCCGTGTGAGGCAGCCTCTCTATCTTGTGGCTGCGCGACGTGTAGGGCACATCCACCTAGGACAGGGAGCAACGAGGTTACTCTAGTGAAGAAATATTTATTATTATCTCACAATAATCAAACTCATCTTTCCACACTGCTTTCTCGGAAATAAGATTTATTTTTGAATTAATAAACTTCCTAGTTCCTAGACAGGTTACAGGATATCTAATTCTTACAATGGCAGTCTAGGATTCCGATGCGTCTTCACAGCACATGTCAGACAATGCCAGTGAAACTACAAACATCGAACGTCCAAGACGAGAAAGTCATGCGAATACGACATCATTAATTAAAACAACTTTGCGTCAAGAAGTTGCAAAGGTTAAACAAACTATGTTGAGCATTGTTAGTGCTATCTTTACTTGGTTGGTCTAGCTCCAAACATCCTCGTCGACATCTTTCGAACCTAACATGAAATGTCTTTGGTGTCTCTTAGTGGTTATCGTATGGTTTATGACTGTCGTGAGCAGAGCTGCATAGTTCGAAATATCCCCCAACCCAACTATCCCGATTTCGATAGTGAGCCGCGTATCAGAGTAATCACATTAGCATTTCTGCAAGAATTAAAAGCTTTACCTTGCGCAGTACGGGAGGCTATGGTCAGTTCCACTCTACGCTGTGACCATCGCAGGTTACAAACCTGATTTCTTTCGCTAGTCTAGGTTTGACACCCCAACCCTCAAGAGATGCTCACCCCTTTTAGAAGGGAAAAGTTACATGGGCAGGTGGGTGGCTTGTTTTATTGCTGGTTTGTTATCTGAGTGGGTGCGCGAGTGGGTATAAAGGGAAACCATAGCAATTGCAGATATTAATTGGAGAAGACAGTTTGCAACCGCAAAAAAAGTGTTAGGACAATAATGAAAGAAGCGAGTTGCTTTATTTTATAAGCACATTATTACAACAACAACAAAAATGGCGCAAAGACTTGCCCCCCCTCCCCTCGGGGGGTGGGGTGGGGGGGGGGGGGGAGACAAGGGAGGAGTCCCTTGTCTGAAAGGCTTAGTTTGAAATAGCGATACACAGCCTAGGCTACGAATACAGAGAACAATCTATGCAAGAACTCGTAGCCGTGTTCACTTTGCATTCTACAAGACAGGCCACATTGTGTGGAGATCACCACCCGATCAGCTGCACTTGTGTGGTGTACACGACAGGTGTTTGAGTGTACTGAGTGTAGTTAGGTGGAGTGCATTCCAGTTCCACTCTCAAAGCAAAGAATAACTGAGAGAACAGACCTATACCAAGCATCTATGGGTGGGTGTGCATCACGGAAGATGGGTTTGTTTAGCAAGAAATGATTAATAAACCAAACTGCAAATTACACCAACTGGACTTGAACCCTGGATGATCAGATTCAATTAAAGCATTTTTGTTGTTCTTCTTGAATCAAGGTTAGAGAAGATCAAAATCTCTTCTTGGATGAGCGTAGCGAGCGAAGCGAAGATTCCATTCTACTACACTGGAGAAAAAAATCCGTAATGTTTTTTTTTGTGTGTACTGTATTGTGTGTTTGTTAACACGATTCCGGCTAAACCAATACTCCAATTGCGATGAAATTTTCTGGAGGCCTTTGAAATCTCTGAACTTAGAACTGCCACGTTTTTGAGCGCAATCGGAAAATTATTTCTCATGAATATCGCAATTTTACGATTTTTTCGATTAAAAAAAAAAATCTTCGACTTATAACATCTACATGCTTTATTCGATTGTAATGATTTTTTCACAGAACCTTAATTTCATGAATTAAGATATTCGTGTGAAATTTGAGCACAATCGAAAAATTATTTCTCATGAAAATCGAAATTTTACAGTTTTTTTCTTTTTTTAAACAATTCTTAGACTTATGACACCTACATGCTTTATCCTATTGCAGGGTTACCACCAAGTCAATTTTTTTATCCTTGAAAGAAACTAAAAAAATCCTGAGAAATCCTTGAAAACAGTTATTCAGCATTAGCAATTTATTATAACCGCGAAGGAATGTTACAAATTTTTAGGTTTCATGCCAAAATATGTTATGCCAGCCTGATTTTCGAGAATCTAGTCAACATTAGGTGCAGAAACGCATAAGAATCGGAATTTTCTTCGAATATATTTTAACGTTTTACATTTACTTACCATAACAGCCGACTGAAAGATGGCCGACATAGAGTAGTGTGTGTGTCAGTCCCCTTATCCTTGAAGTCGTTTTTAAGTAGTAATTATAAGCCTAGGTTGTTGCAACTCGGTAAATATATAGACATTAGAATAATCTTCTTTACACAGTATAAATAAGCCTATAAATAAAACCATGACTGGAAAGAATAGATCTAGCAGGCACAGTGGAGCCCTAGGCCTGGAGCAGGGCAAGGCTGCTAGGCCTAAAACAGTCGCGGAACTGAAAGAAAACGAAGAAATCGAAACAATGGCAAACAAGGTGGTAACTGCAGTCTTAAAATCGCCCACGTTTATCAAAGAGATAACTCAAATAATCACTGAAGTGGTAACAAAGAACTTCATGGAATCCATAACCCCAAAATTGGATGCCATGCTTGCAAAACATAACCTCGAAATTGCTGAACTTCAGAAAGAGGTACAAGCAGTTAAGATAGAAGTCAACAGACTGTCGGGAAAACTAGATGTGCAGCGTGCTGAACATAACCAAGCAATAGCAGGCTACAAAATGACCTACAAACAAGTAAGTTGGAAACCGTCAAAGTAGCAGGAAAACTAGATGCACTAGAACAGTACGGAAGACGTCACAATCTTAGAGTGTTTGGGATAGCAGAAAGAGAGCACGAGAACACAGATCAACTACTTCTTGAGCTGTTCCACAAGCAACTCAACTGCCCACTGCATCCAAGTACCATTTCTCGAAGTCACCGCACAGGCCAGGTTGGCGAAGATGGAAGGCCTAGGCCTATCATCGTGCGCTTTATCAGTTATAGGGAAAGAGCTCTTATATTTAGTGTGAAGAAGAGGCTAGCTCGCAGTGGGGTAACCATAAGAGAAGACTTAACTCAAGAAAGAATGAAAGTGTATCGGAAGCGGTGAGCCGATATGGACTAAAAAATGTGTGGACCACGGATGGTACCATCCTCATCAAGGACGGTACGAAGAAGATTAGAGTTAATAATTACTGACGAGTTTAAACTCCACCTACGCCGACACACAACAACAACCAGGTAAAGGGTGACTTGACCATCAGAAACAAAACGGTGAAAAGTTCCTTTTTGAACAGTTGGCCAAAATCATTGTTTTAGTTTATAAGTGAAGCCTAGGTTTGACAAAAGTTCTAGGCCTAGTATAGTATTACCTCGCACGAAGAAAAAGTTAGTTAGATATAGGCACGTACTTGAACAAGAGAGTATAAATGCAACATGTAACTATGTCAACACTCAAATCAATGGTAGATTTCAGGGACCAACACAAAAACAACCTAAAATACTGTACTTAAATGCCAGAAGTATTCGTGGCTCTAAACTAGATGTTCTAAACACATGATTTCTTGTGCAAATCCCCAGTTTGAGGTCATTATAATAAACCGAGTCTGGATATCTAATGATGAAACTTCCTACTTTAATCTCCCACACTACAATAGCGAGTTTGCATGTCGACCAACCAGGAAGGGGGGAGGTGTAGGGATCTTTATTAGAGATAACTTTAAACTACAATGTTGTGAACAGATATAGCGATGATGACAACAGCTACATTCAAGCTGAACTAATAAACCTAGCCTGGATAACGAAGTACACTATAGGTGCAGTTTCCCGATCCAATAACCCTAAAACCACAACTACAGAAGACTTCCTAAATCTCACTGACACGATCTTGGATAATTACAAAACGTCAGGCATTCTTGCTGGAGTATAACATAGACATAAAACCAACTTCAGATAAAACCAACACAACACTTAAACAGTATCAAAACATACTGAATAACAATGGATTCTATGTAGCTAACACTAAATATCCCCTAGAGTGACAACTAAATCTTCTCATCTTATCGACCATATCATATGTAATACATCAGTGAATCCACTGATTATCTCAAATATATCGAACAGCTTCTCAGATCATGATATGTTGGCAGTTGAAGTGCTGAAAAGAAACACCCACATAAAAGACAAAAGAAAGTTAACCATACCAATAATAGATTATGCTCTGCTCGAAGATTGCTTAACAAATTCTCCAATAAAAATTGATAACAATATGACTGCAGATGACATGTATGAAGAATTTCAGGGTAAATTAAATCAGCACATACAAAACAGTACACATGTTAAAACTAAAAAACCCTATTGACCCTCAACGTGTCCATGGATGGATGCTTACTTGATTTCACTTATCAGTAGAAGGGAAAAAATGTATAGAGAAGTGAAGAAACATAACTTTGCTGAACCTTTGCACAATGAATTTAAAAAATTTAGAATCAGGTGCCCAAAAGAAATAAGGTTTAAAAAAGCAAACTACTTCAACACTAAACTTAATAGCAATCTAAAAGATCCCCAAAAAATGTGGAAGGTTTTGAATGAAATAATGTATAACAAAATAAAGGAGGCTCTGTCACTCCTACAATTATTAAAAAGAATGATATAAAAATTACTGACCCTTTCTCTATTGCTAACGAATTCAACAGCTATTTTATAAATGTTGGACATGACTTAGCCAAACAAATTCCAACATCTCCTAATGATACCGTAACTTACACTCACTTACCAGACAACAGCCATCAATCTTTTTTCCTTATTCCAACAGACAAAATCGAAGTGTCTCGCACATCCAAGGACTAAAAAACAGTAGAGCAACGGGTAAAGATGGCATTCCCACAAGTATTCTTAAACGCTATCACAAACAGCTATCCGAACCATTGAGCACTATAATAAAAAAATCAATGACCTCAGGTAAAATGCCAACAAACCTCAAAGTTGTCTAAGGTTATTCCAATATTAAAGGGGGGAAGTCCAACAGAGATAGGCAATCACCGGCCCATCTCAATCCTTCCAGTAATTTCTAAAATCATTGAAAGGATAGTGAAAGTGAGGCTAGATAAATACTTGCACAAGATAAAATTTCTGTATAATGGTCAATACGGCTTTCGCAACCATTCTGGTACGGAACCCGCAATTGTTGATCTTATCTCTAAAATACAGGAAAAACTTGATAAGGGTGAATATGTAAGTGGCATTTTTGTAGACTTACAAAAAGCATTTGATACAGTCAATCATGAGGATTCTCTGCAGCAAGCTTGAGAGGATAGGGTAAGAGGTGTAGCCTTAGAATGGTTTACAAACTACCTCCAAGACAGGAAACAGTTTGTTACTATTGATGGAGTGAATGGAACAGAAGAAAGCATTAGTTGTGGGGTTCCGCAGGGTTCAATTCTTGGACCTCTTCTTTTTCTTGTGTATATTAACGACCTTTTTCAATCGGGCATATTAGGCCATCTTCAATCTTTTGCAGACGACACCAGCCTGTTCTACTTTGCAACATCTCTTCAATCTTTGGCTATCGTAATGCAACACGATTTAAACATACTAAGTGAATGGCTTAGGTTAAATAAGCTCTCCCTCAACATTTTAAAAACCAACTATATGGTGTTTAAATCTCGGAATGAGAATGGAGACAATAATAATTTACAACTAACAGTTAATAACACACCACTTACTCAAGTATCCATGGTTAAGTACCTTGGGTTAATGCTGGATGACCAACTGTCATGGGAAAAACACATAGCTCATGTGGAAAAAAAAATTCACTTATCACAGGCATAATGAAAAGAATTTCTATAATAATAAACGTATCTACTCTTAAGAGTCTCTATTACTCATACATACACAGCCACCTGATTTATCTTAACACCATATGGGGAACAGCATCCAAATCAAAACTAAACACTCTAATTTTCACTCAGAATAGAGCAATCCGTAATGTTTTCAACTATCCAAGAGACATGCATCGCACAGACATGTATAGGAACAATCAAATCCTACCACTTAGACTCGTAAACAAACATCAAACCCTCTCATTTGTGCATAGCATGGTAAACAAATATTCTCTATGTAATTTAGACTACAATCTAAATAGTAACAAACATGCTTACAATTTCTCGCAACAAAAATAACCTTTACATTGAACACGTCAACACTTGTAAGTTTGGCAGCGTAAATATAAAACATAGAGGTTTCATCCAATATAACAAGCTTCCTACAAAAGTTAAAACGCTAAGGAACCGAGCATTCAGGAAACAAGTTAGGGAAAGTCTATTGTGTAATGAACTTGAAGACTGTTTTGAGTGAGTGTTTTCAAATTTGGCTACCTTTAGGGTACCACCATAATCTACAGTAGGCCATTACCGTAGTTTGTTGTCTTGTGAGTGACTTCCATCCTAATGTTAAAAAGTCTTGTCTATCTAGCTTGTAGTATCAAATATTTATGTGAAATACTTTATCTTAACGTTAAAAGCTTCTTGTCTATCTGTCATGTACAATTTAAATAATCATCTTACTATATTATTTATCATTTATGTTCTTGCTTTTGCTTTTCTAGTAGTTTATATAATATATTAGTGTAGGCCTAGATCATACTAGGCCTACTAGTAGGGTATTCTCTACTATACTGTAACAGGAGCAGCTGTACTCTTAATATAAAATACATTAGTATTTAAGTTAGTTTGTAAAATTGCCACTGTAAAGAGCGAAAGCTCATTTTGGTCAATAAACACATAATAATAATAACTACCACTTGGGGGAAATGTTATGCAGTCACTTATGTTTATTTTTACTAGTTTTACCTGATGTTCTTTTACTGTCTACATTGCTTTTTTTAGCTGAATTTTAAAAAATGTATTAATTTAATGTATTTTTTAAAGACAGTAGAAAATCCTAAGATTTAGCCAAAAATCCTGTTATCCTTGAGACACTCTAAAAATCCTGAGAAAAGGATAAAATCCTTGAAAGTGGCAACCCTGTCCTATTGTAATGATTTTTTCACAGAACCTTAATTTTATGAATTAATATATTAGTGTTAAATTTGAGCGCAATCGAAAAATTATTTCTTATGAAAATCACAATTTTCATGATTTTTTTTTTTTTTAAATTATAATAATTAATAAAAAATAAAAAAAAATAAAAAGTTAATTTAATTTTAAAAAAATTTCTTCGACTTAAATTTTTTCACAGAACAACAGAAAATCCGCATAACACAATGTCATGGCAGCTCAATGCACCAATTACGCTCATCCAACAACGCGGCGGGACTTAAGCGTTTTCCTAGTTTATGGTTCCATAACAATGTATACTGAGATATTTATTTAAATCAGTTGGGTGTGAATGTGATTTTATTTTTAATTTTATAACTATTTATCCACAATTATATTCTGATATTAATACTGCTATTGCAATTTCTATATAATCTTGAGAGTTACTGGCATTGAATTATTGCCCCCCAAGAGAATAATTTTCACAGACTAATTAACAAATAAAATAAATTTGTATTCAAATTTTAGAGTAAACCCACTCAAGTCACATAACTGATTTTCAGTGCGGGATTTGTTTATAAGTAGACCACGGCAACCCTGTCGGCGCCGACGCTGTCGACGAGCAAACTATGACCAACTATATTCTAGATAGGAAGAACCGACCGCACAAGTTTGAGAACCCAATGAACAAGTGAAGGAGTCACCTCTAGCAGGGGCTCGGCGTAGACCTCGCTGCTGGAAGGGGGGGAGGCCGGGGCTTCTCTCAGGGTGATGGCGAAGTCTCCCACGTCCTCCTTGGTCGTCACATACCACGTGACAGTCAGGTCGCCGTCGCTGCCGCTGGGGGGGCAAACAGAACGACTAGGAGTTGTTGCTGTCATCCAATAACTGATTATTACAAATGTAAGTAAAAAGATGATTCAATAGTCACCCCCCGGGGGTGCGGGGTTCAAGAAAGTTATATAATATCTCATGAACGGAAAATATAACCAAACCAATGACTTTGTGCATGCAGTGCAATTTGTCAGCTTAAATTAAATATTAATTAATTAATAAATTATTTATGCCAATACATTTTTATTGGTGGTCAATTTTACTGTAGAGTGAGTTATTTACAGCACTTCAATAATTGTTCGGTGTAAAACAACGTATTATTATAAACAAGATTTATTGATTCGGGCCGTACTCGCTGAGGGCAATGTGACAAGTGAATATGTGATATTTACAACGTAGTTGAGTAGTTCTAAAATGCTAGTGGACTAAACGTAATTAGAGCATGGAGTCCATGATAAGACAACACTGAGAATGGTACAAGAATACATGGTTTGATTTGATATTTTCTATATATTTATGCAGGGACTGTTGATAGGGTGGGTGGCTAACATGAATGACATACATCCCTGCGAGAGGAAGACAACCCTCACCTGCTCAAGCCCCTAAACTTAATGTCCGGTGTGACGTCATAGCTTGGGTCATCCTGCAGCGAGGTCGTCTCCCGGTCAGCGCAGGTCATCATATCCTCGGCGACCTTCTCCAGGTACTGTCCAGAGAGGTAGCCGGGGCTGGAGCAGGACATGTTGGCCCATTCCACAGGAGGAGACAGCTGATTGGCCAGCCAGCGGCGGAGGGGGCGGGCCCGGCAGTCACACTGCAGGGGGTTGCCTGGACACAAACAGTAGTTGCTAGAGTTTTAATTTTGGGAAAGATAAAATAGATTTCCTACTAGCCACTGTTGGATGTTGGATGTTTTTTCAAAGATAATGGAACAATCTCCTTAGATTTGAATGTGGTGGTTTGAGACACAAAACCAGGCCTTGTTGGTCACAAACTCGTCTACCCGACATGTTTACAGACGTCTGTCACAACAACCATGAAGAGATCAATTGAGGAATACTTTACTGACACATTTGCAAGATGATACACAGTGAATCATTGTAGTGGAATGAAAAAGAACCTCTTAATTTAGTCTGCAACGTAACTCATATAATAGCACACTTTTAGATAACGCTAATGTAAACAATATTTATTTGAATTATTTAATGAAATAATTAACCCTCTCCACAAATCGAGTGGGTAGGCAAGTGTAGGATGATAGTTTGTAAATTATCTCCTCTTTAGGTTTAGCCCTTGTGAACGTTAGCTCAGTGTGCACTATTATCTACCGCATACACACCGCTCGCAACCCGGCACCTCCACCAAAACTTTACAACCGTATCAACACTAAACGAACTAGTTGACTCAAGTAAATTGAAGACTGTTTGATTAAAAATCACTTATTTTCTATTAATACAAGTGTTCATTATGAGAATTCTATTCTAATGTACTCATTGAAAGTTCCTAAATTAATTTCTGAATCATTAAGAAAGTCATTCTTGTACAGAGGAGTATCCTTTTCGAATTCAATTTCTTATGATATTAGAAGCCAGTTTACTGAGCTAGGAATAGTACAATTTAAAAGTAAAATTGAAGCAATGATAATGAACCGAAGAACAAAGAAGAATTGATTTTTACTATTTATTTGTGGGGCATTGTCTCTGTGTTTATGTAATGGTAGTTTATCTTCATATGTTCTTATTTATGATTTTGCTGTTCTCTTTGTTTGTTCATTATTGCTTTGATTTTGATGTATTCAATGTATTTTCAATTGATATTTTTCTGCCTAGATTGTCTGGTTGCCGCCCACTGGTGGAACTTGCAACTTGAGTTAGGTGTCCTGTATCATTGCTGTGATCAGTTTTTTGACTTGAACAATTTTAAATAATTATATATCTGATATAATTATATATTAGAGTCAAGATCTTTTGTACTAAATTGCTATCAAGATTTGAACACAAGAATGAGGGTTGAACACAAGAATGAAGATTCGCGTTCGGTGGTTTCTTCCGCGAAAGATTGATTACTCCCTGATTTGCTGTTCCTGATTTTTGGCAAACCTCATATTCGTTTGAGTGGGATCGTCCAATAAATCAGTTTTTTTTCGTTTTTCTTTTTTAATGTTTTTTTTCCCTTCTTTTTTCTTTCTTTCTTTTTTTTCTTACTTTTTCCTTTCCTTTTTTCTTTTTTCTTTTTTCTTTTCTTTTCATTCCCCACCTTTTTTATATTTGATTCATTCATAAATTGCATTTAATATCCTTTTTATTTGTTATCAAATTTGTTGAGTATTTAATGCATTGTTGTAATATTACTATTTCAAATATTTACTTAAATGTAGTTCATTGTTGTGTCTGCATCTATGTAATTAGATTTATTTAGTTGTCCTCCTTTGTAAATCAGTTTTTATAACTGAATAGGATAGACGTTAAATAAATAAATAAAAATAAATAAATAAAGACATTATAAAATAATATTTCTGTCATTTGGTGGAGGTGCCGGGTTGAAGTTGCTTGTTCCATGTTGCAGGAATTATAACCCAAACCAAGTCAGGGTGCATTTAGGATTTAAAAAATAGAATTTGCAAAAAAAATCCAATGAATGGAATTGAATTAGACTGTTCAATGTTTTGTTCAATACTCCTGAATTCAAGGACAAAATGAAATAAATGTGAGAAGGAGGTTTTGTTGTTGTATTTCATCATCATTGCACATTTTGATTTTGTTATGTCCTTGAATTCAAGGAAATTGAACTATCTAATTCAAGCTCTTTTCCTCAAGTCAACGTCTTCACGTTTTTCAATGCGGTTTTACCATTATGTAGCTCATATCACTTCAGCAGCAGGATGCTCTGAGCCTAGGCCTACTCACCGGCGTATAGCACCTGGGTATCATTCTCCACCAGCACCATTATCTGAGGGTCGAACTCAGGCAGCTCGTTGTCTCTGACGTCCAGGAACCGGAGCTGGGGCCGCAGCATCTTGAGCTCTCTGAACGGCAGAGTGCGCAGCTTGTTGTGCGACAGATACAGGGTGGTCAGGTTGGGAGGGGGGCCAAAGGTCTGCTCGCTGAAGTGACTCAGTTCGTTGTGAGACATGTCGAGGATCCTCAGGGACGTCAGGTTACCCAGCACGTCTGGAACAAGAGATAGTGTAAGAGAGATTAATTGATTGATTGATCAAGATTTTTATTAAGGCGGGATTAAGGCTAGTGAAGCCTCATCTTCCATCCAACCTGCTTTTAGTGCAACTTCAAACATAATTCAGTTTAATTGTTACAGGTCATCCTAGATAATATTAAAGTATTGCATAAAAAGTGTAAATGAAATTAGTATATAAACAAAATACTTGTTATAGACTTAGATATAACAAACTTATATTACAGTTAAACAACTTAGTTGTGTATGTGCGGTGTTAGTACAAAAACATTTTTTCATTAAGAAAATGTTATGTCCATGTATAAATTCTACTAAAAATAAATATATTATTTTATTATTAAAATACACAATCATCCACACATCTCATTCATTAAGTGCAACATCATTACTGTAGTAGGGAGATAAATTTATATTACTACTAAATACTACTAAGAGAGAGAGAGGGAGGGGGGAGATTGATAAATAAAATAAATAAATTGTATTTAGTCTTTCCACTCAGTTATATAACTGATATTCAATGGGGGACAGTGCTTTTCAGTGGGGGACATCGAATGATTGTTCAAAGCAAAACCATTATGTGGTTATGAACATGAAAATGATTGAGCATTTAATTAATTATCATACACAAATAGATCAAGCTAATAGCTACCCATTTTAATTGAATTGCAACCCATTCTTAAAAGATACAACCAATATGTTAAACTAATCAAATGTAAAGGGGCAAGGGAAGAAAAAAGATAGGAGGAGGAGGGGTGTTTTACCACTTGGTATTAGGATTGTTCGGATGATCGAGGATAAAGGTGAGTATGTTTTAGAAAACTGAATCACTTTTGGACGGCCATTTATTCGTCTGCTTATACACCGCCTTTGTGACATATAGTGTCCTTCTAGGTAGCCGTGAGGTGGCTCATTATTCAAAGCCGTGAGGCGGCACATTCGAATAGCCTAATGACACATCCTCCTCTTAAGTATGAACTTTAATTATGCTTTTATTCTGGAAGAGAATTTTATTACATATGACAATGAAACTATCTACTGGAGGATTATGCTCTTATAAATCTAACTTCATAGGAGGACGGATTCTCCTCCCGCTCTTCGTTTGATACGGACCACCATGGTATGGCTGAGGACCACAGACAGTTGTTTGAGAGCTTCTGTAGGAGGGGCTGGCTACTGCAACTGGCTCCGGGGGTGCTATCTCTTCGTGCGAGTCCTCCGTCTGGGTATTACTCGGCTCGAAGCTTTCCTCTCCTTCTTCTCCGTCGCTGTGGAAGTATGGCTCTGGTATTAGGTGCCATCGGTTTCTCCTGACTGCTCCACGATTGGTCTGGACTACATATGACCTTGGTTCGGTAGCACAGTGAAGAACTCTTCCGTGTGTCCGCATGTCAATTATCCATACAGCATCACCTGGTTTTAATGGCGATAGAGTATGGCATCGGTGTCTTCGATCATAATTTGACTTTTGTTTTGCTTTTATTATCTCTTCCTTCCTCCGAAGATTCGACTTGTCCGGTATTTTGTCCAGTTGTTGTGGAGACAAAGGTAGTGTAGAACGTAGTTTTCTATTCATGAGAAGCTCGGCTGGGCTTAACCCGTTAGCTAAAGGTGTTGTTCTATAGGCCAAAAGAGCTAGGAATGGATCTTCCGATTTTTTCAATCGTAGTTTCGCTATTTTCACCGCTGCTTCAGCAAATCCATTGCTTTGGCTGTACTTCGGACTACTGGTTATCAACTTGAACCCGTAAGATTCGGAGAACTGTTTAAACTCAGAGAAGTCTAAAGTGCCAAACTGGGGTCCATTGTCACTTCGGACCGTTTCTGGTATAACCGTGGCGTGAAAATATTGACTTGCAATGGTTGATTATTGCCCTTGATTTGAGACTTGAGAGCTCAGCGATCTCGAAGTACCAGGAGTAATAGTCGGTTACGACGAGGTACCACTGTTGTTCTAACTTGAATAGGTCCATGGCAACAATCTGCCAGGCCCTTGAAGGAAACTCTGAAGCAATCATTGGCTCATGACTGTTACTGGAATGTTGAATGCACTGTGGGCATGATCTGACTGCAAATTCAATTTGAGTGGATATTCCTGGCCACCACACTGCTTCACGAGCCCTTGCACGACACTTTGTTATTCCTTGGTGGCCTTCGTGGATTTTCTCCAATACTTGTTTTTGGAGGGATTCCGGGATTATAAGACGAGTGCCTCTCATTAACAAACTATCGTTAATTGAAAGCTCATCCTTAACGGACCAGTAAGCCTGTAGTTTGGGTACTACTTTATTCTTTGAGGGCCACCCTTTAGTAGTATATTCTACGAGTGCTGTGCATATTGGATCTTGATTTTGTTCTTCTATTATCTTTGCCAAATATGTGTCTGTGACTGGGATGTTGCTGTTCACCAAATGTATGTACGCGGACATTTCCTCTTCTAATTCATTTGTTTCTTCGCATGGAAGTGGCTTTCTTGAGAGCGTATCTGCGACGACTAGATCTTTTCCGGGAGAATAGAAGATTTTGTAGTTGTATCTCATCATCCGCATTCGGAATCTTTGTAGTCTCGGGGACATCTCATCAAAGTTCTTGGAAGTAAACAAAGGGACTAGGGGTTTGTGGTCAGTCTCAATAGAGAATGACACCCCGGTTATGAAGTCCTTGAGTCTTTCGCAAGACCACGTCAATGCCAATGCCTCCCGTTCGATATTCGCATAATTTTTCTCGGCAGCCGATAAGGATCTTGACACATATGCTATTGGTCTCTTCTTCCCATCATCTTGTTCTTGTAATAAGACCCCGCCCAACCCGTATGACGACGCATCCGCCGAAACAATAGTTGTTTTTGTTGGGTCGTACAATGCTAGTATTGGTGCACTGGTTAACAAAGTCTTGATCTTCTTGAAGGCTTCCTCTTGATGTGGGCCCCATATCCAATGAGTTTTTGTTGAGAGTAGACTGTTTATAGGCTCGAGGATCTCTGCTTTCCGAGGAATGTATTTCCCGAGAAAGTTAACCATTCCCAGAAAACGCTGGACTTCTGTGACGTTCGATGGTGCTTCCATGTTCACAATCGCAGATATTTTCTTCTCGTCCGGCGCAATACCCTCGGCACTGACCTTGTGACCTAGGAAGGTGATTTTGTCAACGGAAAACACCGTTTTCTTCTCGTTGAGTGTCATTCCGATCTTTTCTAATCTCTCTAGTACAGCTCGAAGACGGCGATCATGTTCTTCTTGGCTGTCTCCCCACACGATTATGTCATCCATGTGGATCTCTACTCCTTCTAGACCTTGGAGTATAATGTTCATCTTTCTCTGAAAGTGTTCTGGGGCCGACGAGATACCGAATGGAAGTTTTAGGAATTTAAATCTCCCGAATGGCGAGAGGAATGTCGTGAGATGCTGAGATTCTGGGTCCAACGGAACCTGCCAGAAACCCGCATTTGCGTCTAGTTTTGAGAATACTTTAGCTCCAGCAAGTTTTCCTAGTGTATGCTCTACCTTAGGGATTGGATGTATTTCCCGTTTCACACTACGATTAAGGTGAGTAAGATCTACGCATAGTAGTAGTAGTAGTAGTAGTAGTAGTAGGTTTTATTTCCAATACAAATGTTACATTGTAGTTGACCCATCTAATCCTCTGTAGAGGATTATTACAATAGGGTATTTGGAAAAATGTTTAAATATACAGTTAAATAAATAAATAGATTACCATAGTAGGCTATATAAATAAACTAAGAATATAATACAATGAAAAAATAAAAAATACAATTAATATTACACTTAAATTTTGAATTAGAGATAAATAAATATATTTTAAAATCCATAGGCCACTAGTCACTAGTGCACTTGGTTGTAACCTGGACATATTGAATTTTTTTTTATTGCAGTAGGTATCTTTGAAGGCCTATATGTTTTTGTCTTCTAGGTATTCTTGAACTGAGTAATATGCTTTTTTAGAAAAATTGATTTCAGCTTGTGTTTTGAATGAGTTTACATTGTTTATATTTTTTATTTCTTGTGGCAATTTGTTGTAAAGTTTTGAGTTTATGTATGATGAATTTAATTGTAGTGTTTTAGTTTTGAGGTATTGTGTGTGAATATGTTATTTGACGGGTGTTGTGAGAATGGATGTCGCTGTTGAGGGTATGTTCATTGGGTTGTTTGTGTATGTACAAGATGGTTTGCATTATGTATAAGCTGTAGAATGTTAATATCTTATGTTTTATAAAGTGTTCTTTACAGTGAGGTTTTATGAAAGAGTCTTTTCTTTGTCTTAGACCCAGAATGATCCTGAGAGCTTTTTTTTGCAATGTGAAAATTGTTTTTGCATTTGGGGAACCACCCCAGAATTCTACTCCATATCTGAGATGAGATTCAAAGTTTGCGGAATATGCTATTTTAGCTGTTTTAATATTTGAAATTGATTTTATAATCCTTAATGCATATATAGTAGAGTTTAATTTTTTAGACAATTTTTCACATTGTTTGTTCCAATTTAGATGTTCATCAATCGTTAGGCCAAGAAAATCTGCGAGATTAGTCCTTTTTATTTTTGTGTTTTTCTCAGCGTTGATAGTGAGGGTTTGTGGTTTTTCTTTCTCTTTGATGTTCTGGTTGCCAAACATGACAAATGTGGTTTTGTTATAATTTAGTATCAGATTGTTTACACTAAACCACTGGTTTGCCACAAACAGCTGTCTTTCCGATGTTGTTATAAGTGATTTTACACAGCTAGCTCTGATGGTGATGCTTGTGTCATCCGCAAAGAGCTGTGAGTTTTTTATAAGGTGAGCAAAATCATTAATGAATATAATAAAAAAGTGGCCCTAGTATGGATCCTTGTGGCACTCCGCAGGTAATTTTTGTTGGTTTGATAAGTATTTCTGTTCATTGTTATCTTCATCCATGGCAGTTAGCTCTACGTATTGTACACGATTTGTTAGATATGACACAATCATGTCTAGAGCTATACCTCTTATGCCGTAGAATTTGAGTTTATCTATAAGTATTTTGTGATCTATACAATCAAAGGCTTTTGATAGATCACAAAATACTCCAAGTACAAGATCATTACATTTTTTCCCTTCTATTATATTTTCTATAAAATTTTGAATAGTTCCTAGGGTTGACCTGTTTTTCCTAAAACCCATTTTGTTATCTGTTAGGAGGTTATTTTTTTCAACAAACAATGTTATTCTTTTATGTATCAATGTTTCTAGGATTTTAGAGAAAGCTGGAAGGAGTGAAATTGGTCGATAATTACCTATTTCATCTTTGTTGCCCTTTTTGTGGAGTGGTATAACTTTAGCTATCTTAAGCTTATCTGGGAAAATTCCTTTCGCTATACATTCGTTGTATATATGTGCAAGTGGGGTTACTATATGTTTACTGCATTTTTTTATTAATGAAGTTGGAATTTCGTCAATCCCAGAGGATTTCTTTGATTTAAGCTTTGAGATGATTTTTGTGATTTCTATGACTGTGGTCTGTAGGCTGCATAAAAATTGATTTTGTAGTGTCTATGTTCATGGTTTGTAGGTACGCAAGGTAATCCTTTTCCTCATTTAGTTGGTTATTTGTTTGTATGAGTTTATTTGCTGCCGTGGCAAATTCATTGTTGAATAAGTTGGATATCTGTGTTTGATTTGTGACGATAGAGTTGTTAATTTTTAGTGAAACTTTTTTTTTCATTGCTGTTTTAGATTTATTTGTGTGCTTGTTTATTATTTGCCATATCATTTGAGTTTTTTCTTCATTTCTGCTACCTTCAATTTGTTTAGTGATATCTAGAGCCTTTGCTGCTTTTATTACTTTGTTGTAAATCTTTTTATATTTAATGTAGTGCATTTTAGTGATAGTGTTTGTGAAAATATTTATTTATCCAGAATAGACACTTCAAGTTTGCTCTAGAAGTTTTTTATTCCTATCGTGAGCCACGGTTGTTTAATGAAGTTTGTATTTATTTTAGTTATTTTTTTAGGAAAGCACGTATCAAATTTCTGTAGGAATATTTCCTCAAAACAATTATATTTCTCGTCTGGACTATTTGCAGTGTATACAGTGGTCCAGTTTGTTTCATCTAAAAGACTAATTAGATTGCTTATATTCTCTTCATTGAATTTCCTTCTGATAGTCGTTTTTTGTTTTTTATGTTGAAGGGGCAATTTATAGTTATTTGTTGGGCAAAATGGTCAGAGAGACAGTGGTTAGTTACCTTAGATGTGAAAGTAGTGGGTTTTGCATTAGTGGCAATGTTGTCAATATTTGACAATGAATTTAGGTGAGGATCAAGCCTTTTTGGTTCATTTATTGTAAATATAATGTTAAATGACAGCATAAGATTTATTAATTTTTCTCTGTTGGCCCTATGATTTTCTTTTTGAAAGTCAATATTAAAATCACCTAGTAAGTAAATTTCCTTCCCTTCTTTAGTAATTTTAGATAGGGTTTTTTCTAGTATTTCTAGGAAGGTGTTTATATTGCCCAATGGGAACGATATACTGTTATTATAATCAAGTTATTTTTAGAAATGTTGTTACTTACTATTTCTATGCCAGTCAGTTCAATGTTTTTTTCTGAGGTGCTTAGGTCTATCTTTTTTGTTAGACCTAGCCATTTGTTGTTTATGTAAATGGCAACCCTCCCCTTAGGAAATTTGATCTGCAAAAGGAATTACTTAGTGAGTAGTTGCTAATGTGAGTTGATTGGAGGTTTTCATTGTTAAGCCAATGTTCTGAAAGACATAAGAAGTCTATTTCTTCATTTTTACTTTCTAGTCCATCCAGAATGATTTCAAGGTTGTTGATGGAATTTGTAAGGCCTTGAATGTTTTGATGTAGTATATTTATTTTTGTATTTGAGCATGTGTTTTTAGTTTTTATTGTGAAGGTGTAGGTGATGGTGTGGGTGATGGTGTGTCTATCTGAGTTTCTTTTTTATCCGTGGCTTGTGGTTTGTTGCCTTTGCTAAAAAAAGGTTGTTTTTTTGCAACTCCTGGTTTCTTTAGGTTCTATTGCTGAGATTTTATATTTTGGTGGTAACAGTGAACGGGTGTTGATGTTTTGTTTGTTATCGGTGTTTGTGTTTGTGTCTGGTGTCTCGTTATTTTTATTTAAATGTGTGATGTTTAAAGTTTGTTTGACTGACTTAGGGTGACTTGAGGCTGTGCCCACTGGCTCCTCTGTAGCAGCGCTCGATAGCATTGTGTCCCCTTGGTTCACCGCCACTGGCTCCTCTGTAGCAGCGCTCGATAGCATTGTGTCCCCTTGGTCCTCGGCCACTGGCTCCTCGGAAATAGCGCTCGATAGCACTGTGTCCTCTTGGTCCACGGAATTTGGACCACGCTGGACCAGGTGTGCTGCATGGGTGATCTCGCAGGCTGTAAGTGAGGCTTCTGTGGGTCGGGTTGGCTCACATCGAAAGTCTATACTTGTCGTGGAAGTAGTTGTCGCAGGTTTTGTTGGGTCTTCTTTGGAGAGTTGGATTGCCTTGAGGCATAATGTTTGGTCCTCCTTCTCGATTGGTAGATCCAGGATCTCGATAGTGGCCAGGTCTTTTGTGAATTTAGGCTTGTCCTTGTCAGTGCAGGAGACGTTAGGCCTACTTGGTGCTGCTTTGCAAATTTCATCAGTTATCAGTTGTGCAAGATGCTCTTTCCCTTTCAAGTTGAGGTGTAGCCCCTGTGTAGTGAAGTGTTTCTCTCGAGAATGACACTACAGATAGAACTGTGACCCCAAGTGTATTTTTTAGTTGTTTGTTGATACGGTTGTTTGTCTCAGTAATCAAAATGTTCATGTTAGCCGTGCAGTCGAAGCGAGGCAGAAGTTCAATTACGATTATATTTGGTTTATTTTGATACTGATGTTTGCAAAGTGGGCTTAGAGCATCCCTGATGTTATTTGTAGTGTTGTTACTAATGTCATTTGTACCCGCTAGTAAAATTAGTGTGTCTTTTACTGTAAGTCTGTTGATTTCACTTTCTAAGCCTTCCGTGACTTGTTTGGCACCTGCTCCTGGTTTGATTGTGGACTCTATCACATATTGGTCATTTGCCATAGGCCTACTTAGTTTGTTTTTTATTTAAAGTTGACAGAAATCGCCCATGGCTATCAGCCATTATCACAATTTTGTGGTTTATCGGTACCGGAAGACTGGGCTGATGTCTTGATTTAGGCCTATCCGATCCTTGTCCTTGTGCCCCCATGTAGGTTCTATCGTATGAATTTATGAAGGCATAGGGTGTTGTTTTGAGCTAGGCCTATATGTAGGCCTATCACCATTTTGAGTCTCTGTCCTTGTCATGGCGGTGGTTTGGACTTGTGTATTGGTGTTTAACCTTTTTCTTAGGTCTTGAATTTCCTGACATAACCTACAAATCATTTGCTCCAGTCTCACACATTCTGCTGCTAAGAGTTGAAAGTTGTGTACAGCAAGTGTAGGCTGGAACACTGAGAGGGGAAAAAATTTGATTTGTGGCTTGGTTTGAAGCTAGGTTTGATGAAGTTAGGCCCAGGCCATTGTGAGAGCTAGGCCTGTCGCCCATGGCTGCAGTAGGCCTATGGCTGTAGGATGCCTTCAATGAGTTGCCGAAAGTTCCTGGCACACTTTTGCTTGCGCTTGTCGTTCACTGAGGAGCACTTCACTATAAGACTTACCACAGGTGGGCCTAGCTTCTGTCTCGGCGGGGGGTTTTACATAGCTGCCTTGGTTTTGGAAGCCTACTAAACCCGCGCCTAAGCCTAGGCCTAATTCATTTTCGGAAATTATGTTGTTGGCTGGTGTTTTGGAGAGCTTCCGACTGTTCTGGGTAAACACTTCACTCCTAGAAGTGTTAGAAGTATTTAAAAACTTGTTTCTTGATCTATTTAATGTACTGTTATAAAAATACCTGGATGTAGTATATAGGTCGTCCCCGATGTCGGCCATCTTGTGTACTCGGACACCACCTGCTGGCTTTGGCACTACCACCATTGGTGCACACCAATCGGTTGCCTCTTCTACTTCGGCTATGACTCTATTTTTAACCATGTTATCTAGTTCCTTTTTTACAGTACCTAACAATGGCAAGGCTACTGACCTAGGAGTGAAAATGGCTTTTGGAGTCGCTCCAGGATCTACATTGATTTTGTAGTCTCCTGGATGGTTCCCAAACCAGTGAAGAGATTTTTGAATTCTTGTTTCCAATTTGTTTCTTGGACGTAGTTTACGATTGGATCGATAGATTGGTCTAGTCCTAGGATTTTTAGGCTAGTAATAGCTGGTCTACCTAGAAGTGGAGTATCTAGGCCTTGCACTACATACACGGTTTCAGTGGATACTGTTCCTCTGAACTTGAGATTCACTTTGCCAACCCCAATAACATCCAGTGGTCTTTTATCTGGCCCACAGAGTATTTTGGTTGGTTTTGTAAGTGCGATATTCTCGATTACCTGTTCAGTAGCTGGTAAAACCGTCACGTCTGCTCCAGTGTCAACCTTAAAGTCTACTTCCTTACCGTGGACGTTGATTGTAACCATCCATGGTTTTGATCCCGATGATTTTATGCTTCCGATAAAGACACAGTCAGCCTGGTTGTTGTCTAGGACCTCTGCGACTTTCTTACGACGACAAACCTTAGCGAAGTGGCCCTGTATGCCGCAGTTGTTGCATTTGGCATCCTTTGCTGGGCATGAGCCTCGGTTATCGGCATGGTTTTGGCTGTAGCCACACCATCTACAGTTTGTAACCTTGTTATTTACATTTTGATACCCCCCTGTGGACTTCTTACCTTTGTTATCGTTTTTATACTTTGAAGTTTCTTTCTTCTTAAAGGTGGAATGCTTAGGCCTACTATTGCATTCATCCAGGGTAAGGTTAGGTTTACTAGCACTAGGCCTACTAGGATCAGAATGTAGTACTAACCTTTGCCTAGCTATTTCCTCTGATAACCGAACTTGGGTGAGGGCCTTATCAAAAGTGAGCTTGGGATCTAATTGCAGTTTGTCGCTTAGTCTCTGGTCGCACATGCCTACTATGAGAGCCATCAACTTCATTTCGTCTGCTAGATTGCCCCATTCACATGTCTTAGATAGAGTGTGAAGTGATGTTGTATAGGTGTCGATTGACTCACCTGGTTGTTGTTTTCGCCGTAGAAAACATGCCCTTTCATATATCTTATTTCTCATAGGAATGAAATAATTCTCGAACTTTTGTACTACAACATCATAGTCATCTTCCTCCTCCCGAGCAAGATTGAAAGAGGTTAGGATCTCCTCTGCTCGATCACCCATTGTGTATATAAGAGTGTTTACTTGCCTTTTGAAGTCACAGATTCTAGTCCAGAACACGTCCTAAATCGCTCAAATCTTTTCCTCCACGAAGGCCATTCGTGGGGTTGAAAAGAAAAGATTTGAGGTGGGTCCACTTGGACCCGCCATGTGCTTTCGTTCTGCACACCGGGCGTCTGGTTTGTTTCTGCCATATTTACTTATATATGTAACAGAATACTTTGAAATATATTTTAATATTTCCCTTATTCCTTATCCGACCGTTGTCACCATGTTTTACCACTTTGGTATTAGGATTGTTCGGATGATCGAGGATAAAGGTGAGTATGTTTTAGAAAACTGAATCACTTTTGGACGGCCATTTATTCGTCTGCTTATACACCGCCTTTGTGACATATAGTGTCCTTCTCAGGGTCCACTAGATACTTATGCTAAGCTGCTGTAAGCTGGGTCTTCTCACCTGATGTAAACGAACCGCCATTTTATATCTTAGCGTGTGTTTTAAAAATAATCTGGAGCGCTCCGAACACGCTCTGTAATATTATCCGTAGCAGAATGTGCTATGTTTTTGTTTTGTTTTGACAGATCATGGACAGCAAGGATTTGGCATTGTGGATTGTTACCATTATTACTTTTGTATTTAACTAGATTGTAGTTACAACTCCACGATAACAGATTGTGTGTGCATAAGTCTAGGCTAGCTAGACTTTGTGTGGGATTTTTCATAGACCAAGGCCTAGACCTTACCCAATAAATAAGCGTTCTTGTAGCCTGGGGATTAAGCCCCTAGGCATAAGTAAACGTAGAGCTTAGGTCTGGAGGTTAACCGCGTTCTTAGGCCTAGGCCCTAGGCTTAGAGCAGATTCAAGTTCAAGTTTGATTAAAATGAATCATTAGGTTTTGGTTTATACATGGTGGAAGTATGGTTTGGGCTCATCTTTATCTCACCAACACATCAATGCTGTTTGCCTCGGCCCTAATATCCATTATGCAAATGAAAATTGAGAAATGAAGATTAAAGATATTAAAATTATTTACATCATAATGTTACCTGCAAATATAATAATCAAAGAATAAAAGTGGTAGAACTATTATGTATTTATTGCATTCAAATGTGCAACCGACTAATCAAAATGATGTCCAGCTGCAGTTTTCTGTTTGTTTACAAAATCTCTTTGAGGTCCGTTGGATAATGTGTGCGTGCACTCAGTAGACACATTATCAAGGGGCCTTGACTTCAAGATATAAACATGGCGCTTATACATTGTGGAAGTACAAGCGAAGACCCACCTTACAGCAGCTGTTAGGTATCTAGTGGACCCTGGTCCTTCTAGGTAGCCGTGAGGTGGCTCATTATTCAAAGCCGTGAGGCGGCACATTCGAATAGCCTAATGACACAGAGGGTATTAGGCAAGGGAGGCTTGATCAACAGTCCAAACACGATTTGCACATTTTAACATTTTATCAATCATTTCTCAGTGCAAGGTGTACTGTAACACTACACAATACATAACGTCGGACTGCCATCTTTTAACAATACAATGTGTTAAGGTAAGTTGATAAATCCGAGCTTCAACCACAAGGTGATTTCAGTTCTTATTGGGGGGACTTGAACCATAATTATTTGAGGGCCCCATGAATTAGCTCACAGTTGCGACCAGTTCTGTTCCGGGAGGTCTCTGAATGACTCTCGCCACCGGCAATCCTGACTGAATGTTTTCTTCAATTGTTAAGGTGAATACTAGGATTGAACTCTTTAACATCCCTCAATCATTCAAATCAGAACTACCCTAATAACCTGGATAGTCACCCGAAGAGGGTCACCCCGGTTAAACCCTAAGGCAGGCATCCTTACTGACATGATTAAGTTGTTCATTGTGTGCTAGTTGTGTATGAGACTCACGGTTTCTGACTTCGTTGATGGAGTTGTAACTGACGTTGAGGACTTGCACCTTCCTGGTCCCCACAGTCATGTCGTAGGTCAGCACGGGCATGGTGTTGTGACTCAGATCTATCTCTTGCAGGCGGTAGGGCACCCACGGGCTGCTGGGGAACGTCTTGCGGGTGATAAAGCTGATCTTGTTGTGGCTTAGGTTTATCTGGAGACGGAAAAGTGAATTGGTTAGAAGGTCGGATAAACTTAAGAATCGCTTCATTGCTAAATCCACAGAACTTCACATAAATTCAAGAATTAAATAAATTTCTCCTTCTTGTCACTTCAAAATAAATATTTTTCATCCAATCTTCAGAACAACGACAAAGCATTCCAGGTGGTCAGCTAGGTAGAGATGTAGGCTCCCCCAGGTCCGGTTCAATTCCCCGTAGGGGTTTGATAGATTCACTTGCAAAATCTACATTTTATAATTAAAGAAAGGTAATAGTAGTGCAATAATTTATGGAGCAAGGACCTTTAAGGAAATTGGACGGTGCCATTTATTTGTAAATACCGATTCTATCTATAATCATTGAGTAATTATTATGTTCAACCAACTACTCACTTGAACAAAGTTACACATGGACGGAGAATGTATTGGAGTGGTGAAATAGCCTTGGCATATTGCAAGTGTGATTCAGTGCTATACGTGAGCGCTGAACCACTCAAGTCGTTAGACTACATAGCGAGGTATTCTTGAACGATGATGATTATTGGGCTAGTGCACAACGAGGATAATCGAGACGAGGCAACTCCTGACATATGAGATGTACAAGTGCAGCTCTAAGCAGCGAGGAGAGTATTGATGGTTAGAGTCAACCTTGTCAAGCTTAGTTTGTTATTGCCGACGATGTCAAGGAACTGTTGCACTATTAGTTGCATGTCGAGTCTCGCAATGCAGTGTTTGGTCCATCATCCGTGACCAAATACTTGTGACTTGAGTCCAGGCAAGAATGTGGCTTTCACTTCAGAACTCTCTTACTACAGCTATACAGGCTCACAAGCAGCTTGAGTATAGCAATAATAGTCAACATGCTTACCTAGTCTGCACACTGCACACAAATTTGGAAAGTTTTTGTAACTAATGACTAATGACTAATGAGCCATAATGTTTCTTCTTCTTTTTTGTTTTGTGAATTTTATAATTTCTTTTACTACCGTAGTTTTTAATAACAACTACAACCACATTTATTATTATGTTTCTTTGGTGCATTTTGTTTTGTTTAGATGGCATTTTTTGTTTGTTTTAAAGCCCATTCTGTCCCAACAAAGTGTAGGCCTATAATAGTATCCTTGCATTCTATTGTCATATTTTTTTCAACTGTCATTAAAAACCTGATGAAGGAGGTTGATTATTCTTTGAAAAACCGAAATCTTTGTTTTATTTTGAGTAGTGTATAGTCCTAAAATCATGATCTTAAACCTAACCTACTCTAATATTGTTTCATCATTGTAAGAGAACATTGTATTCAGTACACTCCATACTAGACTAGATAGAACGCTACACTATACAGTCCACTACACTTACTCGCTCGAGAGAGAGGCAGTCATCCAGGAGGCCGTTAGTCTTGTTATCCAGCTTCTCCAGAGAGTTGTGCGACAGATCCAGGGTACGCAGGGACACCAGGCCTGGAACAAGGGAGGGCTCAGTTTATTCTGACAGCTGACATACACATGTGTACGTATGTGGCACACACAACTTACAACGTATACTAATACACACAATACAAGGTTGATATTACAAATAAAAATAGGGCCTTCAAAGTCCAACTCGCTACCTTCCCGTGGTTTGGCCTGTGAGTAGGGGAGTAGTGTATTCCCCAAAACTAAGGCGAGCTCTGGCCGGTTGGGGTGCGTGTTGCAGAGAGAGCTCTCGCGCAACTTGTTATCACACCTTTCGTCATTTACACAGCCTTACTCATATTTATTTTCTTCTTTCACTTTTTTCGTCTACATACTTGCCGGCCCTCTCTGCAACGAGCACTCCTCTGTTTCCACCCAGTTTAACCCATCCTATCCAACATCCTCACTCCTTCCCATTAACCCCCTCGTCTTCCCTTAACGTTCCTCCCATTGGAAAGAGAAAAAATGGTGGTAATCCCATTATGAAAAGACTTGGAAGATTCCAATACATGACATGGGACAACTTTGGAGTT